>OV702282.1:412526518-413017048 GCA_916181665.1 Avena sativa
GACCGGATGTGTCCAATGCTCTTAGTTTGACGAGCAGATACCAAAGTGATCCAGGAGTGGAACACTGGACAGCCGTGAAGAACATCCTAAAGTACCTAAATAGGACTAAAGAAATGTTCTTAGTCTATGGAGGTGATGAACAGCTCGTCGTAAAGGGTTACGTCGACGCTAGTTTCGACACTGACAAGGATGATTCTAAATCTCAGACAGGATACGTTTATATTTTGAATGGAGGAGCTATGAGCTGGAGAAGCTGCAAGCAAAGCGTGATCGCGGGATCTACAGTAGAAGCGGAATACATGGCTGCTGCAGAAGCGTCAAGTGAAGGATTTTGGATCAGGAAATTCATCACTGAGCTTGGCGTGGTTCCAAGTGCATTGGACCCACTGGAGATATTGTGTGACAACACTGGCACCATAGCACTCGCTAAGGAACCAAGATATCATCCAAAGACCAAGCATATCAACCGCAAGTTTCATATAATCCGAGATTACATAGCAGATGGAGATCTGAAGATTAGCAAAGTACATACAGATCTGAATGTCGCAGATCCATTGACTAAACCTGTTCCACGTGTAAAACATGATCAGCATCTTAGTGCCATGGGTGTGAGATTGTTGCCAAATGTAAACTAGATTATTGACTCTAGTGCAAGTGGGAGACTTTTGGAATTATGCCCTAGAGGCAATAATAAAGATGTTATTATTATAATTCTTGTTCATGATAAAGTTTATATTCCATGCTAGAATTGTATTAAGCGGAAACTTTAATACTTGTGTGGTTTATGAACAACACCATGTCCCTAGTATGCCTCTATGTACTAGCTCATTGATTAATGATGGTTAAGGTTTCCTAACCATAGACATGAGTTGTCGATTAATAATGAGATCATATCATTGGGAGAATGATATGATGGACAGACCCAAACTAAGCGGAGCAATTAGATCGTGTCATCGTGTTCATCTTTGCGAAGCTTTTCTTATGTCAAATATTGTATTCCTTAGACCATGAGATAATACAACTCCCTGGTATCGGAAGAAAGCTTTGAGGTCATCAAACGTCATCCTATGAGAGGGTGATCATAAAGGTGTCTATCAGGTGATCGGAAAGTACCTGTTAGGTTGTATGTATCGAGATGGGATTTGTCCCTCCCAAGTCGGAGAGATATACTTCGGGCCCACTCGGTAATCGATATCAACACCGCTTGCAAGCATGTGATTAAGGAGTTACTCACAAAGTGATATCGGATTACGGAACGAGTAAAGTACTTGCTGTGAACGAGATTGAACTAGGTATGACGGTACCGACGATCAAATCTCGGGCAAGTAAAATATCGTGAGACGAAGGGAATATATATATGGGATTGATTGAATCCTGGCATCATGGTTCATCCGATATGATCATCGATGAATGTGTGGGAGTCAATATGGGTTTCCAGACCCCGCCGTTGATTATTGATAGAAGATCATGTCTGCATGTTCTCGAACTCGAAGGGTCACACACTTAACGTGTCTTGACGCTAGGATAGATTGGATAATTGGTTTATAATTTTTGTTCGGAGTCTCGGATGGGATCCGGGACATCACGAGAGGTTCCGGAATGGTCCAGAGAATAAGATTCATATAAGGCAATGCAATTTTTGGAGTTCGGAATTGTTTCGGGTTAATCGGTATTGTACCGGAAGCTTCTAGAACCTTCCGAAGGGGGACCAACGTGGCCCCACCTGCCGGGAGGGGGCATGGGCCTATGAGGGAGTGCCCTGGCCGCATTGGTACAGGGGCACAGGGCCCCATAGGGCCCAGCCGGCCAACCTAGGGCAAAACCCTAGGGGAGCTTTTAGAAGGGGGGGGGAACTTGCCCCCCACTCCTTCCTCCTTGGCCGCCGGCCCTAGGGCTTGGGGGAGGGGCAAGGGCTGGCTGCCCACCCCTCTATATAAAGAGGGCTGGGGGCGCACCCCCTCCCACACCTCCTCCTCAAGCCCTAGCCGCCCTGCTGCCCTCCTCTCTCTCTCCCTCCCGACTGCACGTAGGCGAAGCCCTGCTGCAGAAACTCTCCACCACTTGCACCGCGCCGTCGCGTTGTAGATCCAATCCGTATCTCCACCATACTTGCTGGACCGAGCAAGGAGGAGACGTCGAGGTGCTGCACGTGTGCATCTCTCGGAGGCATCGCCACTTGCGGTGTTAGATCGGATCGGATCGCGAGGAGGAGAAGCGAGTACGACTACATCACCCACGTTCTGACGAACATTCCGCTGTGCGAATCTTCAAGGGTATGAAGATCTCATCTAATCCCCCTCGTTGTTTGCATCTCCTAGATTAGATCTTGGCTTTCCCATTCGCATCCGTAGAATTTTTTTGATTTACTATGCTGCGAAACCCTTCAAGCATTGGTTATAGATTCTTGATAGGAAAATCTGAAGTGCCTGACATTCATGTCGGTACAATCATGGAGTCGACTGATGCGACTTTCTTTGAGGATATCTTTCCAATGAAGGATAAACCTAACTCATCAAATCCGGAGATACCTAGTTCATCTAATCAAGAATTTGCTACATTCTCTATACCTACCATTCCAATTGAACACTCTGAAAGTCCTAAGGAGGATGATAATGAAATTCCTAAAAGGAGCAAGAGACAAAGGACTGCAAAGTCTTTTGGTGATGATATCATTGTGTACCTTGTGGATGACACTCCCACTTCCATTTCAGAAGCATATGCATCTCCGGATGCTGACTACTGGAAGGAAGACGTCCATAGTGAGATGAATTCCATTTTAGCTAATGGAACATAGGAGATCACTGATCGCCCTTATGGGTGTAAACCTGTAGGATGCAAGTGGGTGTTTAAGAAAAAGCTTAGACCTGATGGTACTATTGATAAGTACAAGGCACGACTTGTGGCCAAGGGATATACTAAAAAAGAAGGTGAAGACTTCTTTGACACTTACTCACCTGTTGCCATATTGACTACCATTCTAGTATTACTCTCATTGGCTGCCTCTCAAGGTATTCTGGTTCATCAAATGGATATTAAGACAGCTTTCCTTAATGGAGAGTTGGATGAGGAAATGTACATGGATCAGCCAGATGGATTTGTGGTAAATGGTCAAGAAGGAAAGGTGTGCAAGTTGTTGAAGTCTTATATGGCCTAAAACAAGCCCCTAAGCAATGGCATGAGAAGTTCGAAAGAACTTTAACTGCTGTAGGCTTTGTTGTAAATGAAGCTAATAAATGTGTGTACCATCGCCATGGTGGGGGTGAGGGAGTCATCCTTTGTTTGTATGTTGATGACATACTGATTTTTGGAACCAACCTTAATGCAATTAATGAGGTCAAAGATTTCTTATCTCGTTCCTTTGAGATGAAGGATCTAGGAGTAGCCGATGTCATCCTGAACATCAAGCTATTGAGAGATGATGACGGTGGGATTACATTGCTTCAGTCCCACTATGTGAAAAAGGTCTTGAGTCGTTTTGGGTATAGCGACGTCAAGTTTTCTCCTACACCGTATGATCCTAGTGTGATGCTTCAAAAGAATCGAGGAAATGCTAGAGACCAATTGAGATACTCTCAAATTATTGGCTCGCTTATGTATTTAGCTAGTGCCACGAGGCCTGACATCGCATTTGCTGTAAGCAAACTCAGTTGATTTGTTTCAAATCTAGGAGATGATCACTGGCATGCTCTTGAGAGAGTCATGCGCTATCTAAAAGGCACTGCGAGTTATGGCATTCACTATACCGGGTATCCGAGGGTACTAGAGGGTTATAGTGATTCAAATTGGATATCTGATGCTGACGAGATAAAGGCCATTAATGGATATGTATTCACACTTGCTGGTGGCACTGTTTCTTGGAAGTCTTGCAAGAAGGCCATCTTAACGAGGTCAACTATGGAAGCAGAACTCACAACATTAGGCACAACCACTGTTGAAGAAGAGTGGCTTCGTGAACTCTTGATGAACTAGCCTGTGGTTGAAAAACCAATACCCGCAATCCTTATGAACTGCGATAATCAAACTGTGATTTTCAAGGTAAATAGTTCTAAGGATAATATGAAGTCATCAAGACATGTGAAGAGGAGACTGAAATCTGTCAGGAAAATGAGAAACTCCGGAGTTATTGCATTGGATTATATCTAAACATCTAAAAACTTGGCAGATCCCTTCACAAAGGGTCTATCACGCAACATGATAGAAAATGCATCAAAGGAGATGGGCATGAGACCCACAATTTGAGCTTTCCATAGTGGTAAACCACTCTATGTGATCGAAGATCCCGTGAATTAGAATTGGGAGACAAGCTGTTGATTAGCTGAGAGGAAAGTATCCCTACTTTAATAAACACCACTCCATAAAGATGCAATACTTTCCTATTCTGCATGGCAGGTTGATTTATTATCTTAATGTGTTCTAAGTGGCTTATCCTAAGCAAATATGTTGTCCTGCAGAACATCTTTTGAAGAACACACATATATGAGTCTGACTGTTAAAACGTCGCAGTCTATGAGAGTAGGGTGCTCTCTAATAAACTCATGAAAGGTCATGGAGTATGACGTATACGCTCCACCCGCGGGAAAGTCCCACGGTAGCCTAGTATCGGTCAAGACTTTTTGTGAAGCTAGATTTGCAGCAAACTTGCAGTTCAAGACATAGTCCACTGTACAAGTTGCAGCCTAGTATAACATAAAGCTCTAGATGGAAGTTCAACTTAACAGTCTCCACTATAGTACCGGTATATAAACAATGTTTTGAAACCAAAGGCAAACTCTGGGATCTGGTGGGGGATTGTTGGAATTTTTGTCTAAATAGGCCTAGCCCATTTATTATATGCCAATAAATTCCTGAAATCCTAGAGGCCCATTTGGCCTATTCATGCAAGGCAAGAGCTGAGACAAATGTTTAGTCCCATATTGCTAGTTGAGTGGAAGTTAGACCAGCTTATAAGGTGAGCTCTTCCACCACTTGTACGAGCTTGAGAAGAGAAGACATATACACGCGCGCTCCTCCTTCTCGCTCGCCTTGCCACGCCACGCCTCGCCTCGCCTCGTCACAATGCGACGCGACACGCACCGCGGGTTGCGGAAATCTCGCCGAGCCGAGTTTTATTTTGCCACGCATGAATGATATATGAACAGTTGTACAGAAGCTGAAACGTTTTGCTCGAGTGGACTTTTAATGCGAGCTAAATGAATACGAACGGAGTGGAGGCTGTCCGGTGGGCTGCCACCTGTTTGCTTCAACTTCTGTCTATTCGTTTCATTTCCTGCGCAGCCTGTCTGCCTCCCCCTCTGTGCCTATATAAGAGAGAGGTCGTGCCTCCTCTCAGATACAGAGCTACACATCCTTTGCGCCTCCAGTTCCAGAGCACTGCGCTACCTAGATCTTCCCCATCCGTCTTGCGGCGTGCACCGCGATCCGGGACAGTAGGCCTCCTAGACCCCGCTGCTTCGAGTCCTGTACGGGAGAAGGGCGATAAGATTTTTGGGGAGCGTGACTACTGGCTTCATCACAGACTCCCTCTCGGATAGCGATTGCGCCGACGTATTCCCTAACGAGGACTTCTTCCCCGACATCAGCACCTTCTTCCTCGACGACATGGCTAACGATGGTGCCAACGCGAACACCGGCGGTTCCTCTTCTGCTGCTGCCGTGTATGTTTTCTTTCTCAATCTTGTTCTGATCGCATCTCAAGATCTTCGTCTTGCAGTCTGTTTGGTTACCTGTCTTAATATGTTTTCGCTATTTCACATGATTAGTATTTTGTCTATTATTCTAATCATGTTTTATCTAGCGTTTATTATGGGTAATTCGCTTGGTAAATTTCTCTTGTATTCAATATCTAATACTTGAGATGCTTCCTAAAATGTTGTTAAAATTGCAAGATACTCGATATTTTTCTCATGAAGGTTTTAGAATAACATAGATACCATGCTTCATGGCAAATAAACAAGTAGTTTGAGCTAGATATTTACAACAGAAGTTCTCCATGGCTAAATTGAGGCTTTCTAGCTAAAGGCAAAATGTTGTATAAGAGAACTGTGGAGAATACATATTTCTAGTGAAAGGGTTTGGATGGCTGCTCCCTCTCCCCTCCTCTTCCATCCCCTTTTAACCAACCAACGAACTAAATAGATAGGCGCTACCAAGTATGAGGGTATATAAATGACTATTAGAATGTCATAAGTATGGATAGTATTATAAGACCAATTTTCCTAATACTAATTTCGATGTGTTGAATGATGGAAGCGATTTATGCTCTTGTGCATGAATGTTGTCTCTTTACAAGAACCAACCACAATAAGAAAGAAAAATAAACGAGGTTGTTAAATAATATTACTCCTAGACCCATCAGTACAAGAACAAACCCACAGATAGCATAATAAACTCATGTATTGGTCCAGCAAAATCCGCTATCAGAAATAGAAAGATTAGCAAATATACTAAAACTAAATGATTTAATAAAAATGAAAATGTATTAGAATATTTTGTATTTAACATGTATAGTTAGAAAACATATCGCAAAAATCAGTGTGGTAAAAAATAAAAAATAATATTGTGTCATTCTTTAAATATTTTTGCATTAGAGAGAACATAAATTACCTCACTCCACCTCTAACATAGTAGGTCTTCATAGCATTAAAATGATAGCTAGAATGTACGAACCCTTGGAAGTTATCATAAAACTACTTTTGATAGCAATTTTTACCACAATATTTCACATATTCATTATCAAATGTACCCGTTACTAAATTATCATTTATCTCAAAAAATGTCTTCCCCAATAAACTGTGCATTTTCTTTGAATTTTTAATCTTATCCATTAGATTCTCTAGTCCTCCGTAAACTTGCCACTAGCTAATTCATTGTGAATACATTCACTCGTTGATAAATATGCTCTATCTTTTGTCGACAAATTTGCAACCAGATTTGTATAGCAACTAAATATCAACAAATAAATGAAAGTAAATGAATTTTAAGGCGACATCTAGAAAAAATGTTATGAAAGGTATGCGCCATATGGTCCTAGTCATCGGTCCATGTGCCTTGTCGTGATGCGCAATAACAATGGGAAACATATTGCTTTGTAGTTTGATATTTAATGAACTTGGCGGAACAACAACATGGACAAGTAATATAATCCACTTCTATAATGACAAGTTTAGATGCTAACTTTTTGAGTCCACTTCTAGATGACGACACAAGCAAATTTACATGTATTTTCATGGAAATATAGAACAATTGACTCACGATCCTTGATAAGGGACTTGTCTACATAGATCAATACCCTATGTACCACAGTACCAAAAAAATGACAAATCTAGGTGCCAAAAGTAACATATTGACATATTTGAATCTAATAAGAACAACAATAAGGTTACATAATCCATATAGATCTCATGATTATGTAATATAATTTTGTTTTGAAAAAAGATATGCCCATTAATGGAAATATTAAGTTTCACCAAGCGATTAAATATGGCTCATAGAAGGCAATGTCTTCAACGGTCAATTAATCCAAATGATTTTGACTTTGCACTAGTCAAAACGGGAAAAACCCAAAGACATCCTAGTATCCTACTAATCGAAAACGGTAATGATGTTTACTTTGGTGTGTGCGTCGCGCCCCATCGTTAGTGTTTCTAAGCGGTCTGGTCTAGTAGGATAGATTTGCCAGAGCTGCGTGGTTTAACCTGCCTTGGGGCATTCGCCCTGCCATTTTCACCGAAAATGACAGCACCATAACAACCTCAATAATCAATCTTGGTAAAATCGACAATCCTCATGCTAATATTGTAAATATTTCCACTTTTCTTTGGTGTCTTTGGAAATACAGAAATGAGAAATTGTTCAATCATAAAGAGAATTGGCCACATCAAGTTGCAATTAGAATGCATGCACTCTTAAAAAACCAGGAGATGCCTGCTCCGACAAACACCAGAATTGTCAAACCTCCTGGGAGCATGAGGCTGCTCACCACACCTCAAGGAGAAACTGACATGCCTTTTACAGGTCCGAAGTTGTACGCAGACGCTTCATGGACAAAACAAAACCCAGGTTCGGATGCAAAGGCAGGGCTGGGAGTTTATTTACATTACAAAGAGCAACATGCAGCAACCTACACGGATGTCTTCATTATGGGGAGGATGGTGCAATCTAACTCAGCTCTAGAAGCTGAAGCTACTGCTTTGTTACTTGCTGCAACACTAGCAAAGGAGCTAAAACTGCGGGAGCCTGTTTTTTTCACAAACTCAATCAATCTTGCCAGATCAGTGGCAGATGAGGGAGGAAAAAACCAAAATGTGCTATGGGAAATAAGAAGACATGCTATACACTGTCAGAACCTCATCAAACCATTGAGGGCTACAATATATCATATAAACAGATCAATCAATGGGGTAGCCCATTCCTGTGCTCAACAGGCAAAACGATCCTTAGGATCTGAGCCGACTAGTTCATGTAGGAACACTTGCCATTCAAGCTTGGATTGCCCAGTACTTGCAGTTCACCACCGCCTTTAAGTCTAAGCTGAATGAAAATTGGGTGCTTCGCACCCTCGCCTTGTTAAAAAAAAATAGTAGGATAGATGTCTTTGGGTTTTTCCCCTTTTCGTCAGGTTTCTCTAGATTTTTTGGTTTTCTTTTTTCTTTTTATTTTTTGTTTTGTTTTCTTTTCTTTTATCCTGTTTTTTTTTTTTAAAATCTGAACATTTTCAAAATTTAATTTTTTAAATATTTTCCAAATCTGAACATATTTTTCAAACCTGGGTGGCATATAGGAGCTCCCGCCATTCTCTCTGGCTAAACGAGCAACTACGTGTGTTCTTCAGGACGTGGGAGGCCTCATATACAATGAGGCCCATTCTGATGGGCTGTAACGATCCTACCGTCGCGGTCCGAGCAAAACGCGCCGTCTCGATTCAGTTCGTCGGTTCCACTTGCGCCACCGCTCTTCGCCTGCCGTGCTCTGCAGCCTCCACGACGTCGCCCACCGCTTCTCACCCTATCCCGTCCCGGGACGCTAAATCCTAGCACCTCACCCCCTTCCCTTCCTCTCCCCGTCAAGCCGGTCCTCGGTTCGTCCCGCCGCAGCGGCGAGCTCCCCTTCTCTCCCAGCACGCCTGCTCGCGCCACCCGCCGAATAAGGTGAGGTGACTTTGTTGTTCTGGAAATGATGATTTGCGGCGATGCAATATGGGGTGGGCTGACTTCTGTGTAGTTCTGGAAATGATGATTTGTCGGCGATGAGGGCTAATCCATATAGAAGGCGGTTGTAATCGTCCTTCACGCATGGATATAGCAATATTCCCTCGAATTTGGCAGGTGTAAATGATTAATGCTACTGAATGCAGCTAGTGCCCGAAGACCTCCGGATTTCGGTGTGCTCTGTTATGTTTCACCTTCTTAGCTGCACCTGGGTCTGCCATTTCACTGTGTGTCCATTTATTTTGAAAACCTTGGAAATGTTCAGGCTTCAGATTTCAAAGTAACTTATCCTAACATATTTCAAACTGGTTGTACTATTTCTGCTGGTTCTGTCAGTCATGTACTTTCTAAGTACCGTTGCGCCCCACCGGTACCTTTTATCTTAAAAATACATGGAAAAGACTTGCATTCTTAAGCATCCGTGTTAGTTTATATGCTCAACATTGCCCTACCAGAATTTTGCACATCATGATATTCAATGACATCATTTGACATGTGGAGTACTGTTATGTTGTTGGGACTCGATCACGATCCATGTGAACACTAATGTATGAATCATTTGAAGTCTTTTCCTTGCTCTTTTTCAGTTGGCCGATCATTTGCAAATCCAGAAAAATGGGCTCAAAAGCGATCACTCAAGGAAAAAAGTGTATCCTTGGGAGATTGAGCTGCCACAGAAACCAAATATCTGTTACCATCAGTCTTAACATTCTTTCTTATCAAGGACTGTTAGGTAACGGAATTTCAGATGCCGTCCAGTCAGGAAAGTCGGTTTCAGATCATATAACTAAAGGGGCTGGTTTGGAAACTTTAGCTAAACATCAGTTGTTACCTGGTTTAATTAACCGTGGAGCTGGGAACGAAAGGTTCAAAGTTATTTCACCATTGGGATCTAGTGGTGTGTGGAAAACTCTTCACTTTGCAAGCACTAATGCAGCTAGAAGGCCCGAGTCTGACAGTGGCAATGAACACGAGGATGGTCAAGACAGGCAGCAAGATAAAGAAGCACCAATGGAGGACTGTGTGGACTCTACAGGAGAACTTGGTATTGCCAACGCCAAATCCGAAGTTAAGAATCAAGAACAATCGTCTACGAGAAAAAAAATTTGGGCAAGTGTTCCTGGGATTGGTCCTGCAATGGAAGTAGTCCTTTCCGTGAGCAGGTGATCAATCATCTAGTTGATCTTCGCTCATTCAGAATTTCAGACTAGTTTGAGTTATTGAATATTTTAGTCAGGAAGCACTACTCTGTTCTTAGGGCTGATTGGACTCTTAATTTCAGTCACAAGAAGGACGAGCTCTTTTCAACGTTGCAACACTATTGGCTTGGCTTGCGACTGCTTTGGCTAGATGTTTGGATTTCGTCCAGATTAATGATGAAGCTAGCCAATGGGAAAAAACTCTCGAGAAGAGAGAGGAGTCAGCTGACCCGAACAAGTGCAAACATATTCAGGCTGGTCCCCTTTTCGGTTTTCGTCATAGTCCCTTTCATAGAATTCTTGTTGCCTGTGTTTCTAAGGCTGTTCCCAAACATGCTACCATCCACATTCAAGGGCAAGATGAAAGAACAGGTATGTGGAGTGTGCCGTCTATCCTATAACTGATGTTACTCTCTTCTGAATTTTATATAGCATGTACTGTACCACAAATGAAAGAACCAAGATGGTAGAAGTGTAGGTGGTTAATGTGTAGTATCTAGGAAGAAACCTTAATCATTTTATTGTATAAAATGAATAATGGGGATGGATAATAGTTACTTTCATTTTTTTCAAAAGGTACATTCTTTTATGTATTGCTATTTGTTTTTGTTTAACTAAATGGCGTGCTTTTCTGAAGAAACATTGAGCTGTTTTAATGTCTATCTGTGACATGACCAATGGTAGGAAGCACTAAAAAGAAAACTCAAAGCAAAGATGGAATATGCCAAGTTTCTACAGGACATTGTGAAGGAAATGGCAAAAGAAGCGAAGTATACACGTAATGGAGAGACGAAGAAGAGGGCGGAGGATATTGATCAATTTATTAAGAAAGTATTAGACTTCCTCATATACCATTTACTGATTCATGCTTACATTATTATCCTGGGTGACTTGGATCTCTCAGTATTTATGCAAGTTTTCAATGATTAGGTAAGGACTGGTGCATATGTTGATAATGGTGAAATATTGGGCTTTGCAAAGTTATTCAGTGATAAACTGGCTTTGGAGAATATGAGCAGGTTTATACTTATGGTTCTTAGGTTATGTCTTGTATCTTCATATTTCATGACGCTTAGGTGCTTGATATAACCTTACAGGCCAAGTTTACTGAATATGTGCAAGTATATGGGGATCCAGCTATATGGGACAAACAATTATTTGCGCTTTATGCTCAGAAGAAAACTAAAATGGTGAGTGTTTCTATGCATCACATCACATCACATCAGATGCGGTGTGTATTATAGCTATTAGCTATTAGAAGAAGAAAATAGCTCTAGAAGGATCGTGCAGAACTGCATATCAAGTTTGTAGTAGCACGTCCGTGTTTGGTCACCTGGTTATTATTGAGAGTTAGATATGCAACCTGTTATGACAGATGAAGTCAACAAAAGCATTTTATAACATCAGGATAGTAATGTGGAAATTAAGATACTAGCTATCACAAATAAAATTATTGTATTGGAGCAAATTATTATCGTATTCCAGGCAATGGACTAAAACCTCGCGTCTAACTGTCGAAGTAATTATTGATGGAAAAGTCCGCAGAGCATGTTGCGTATATGATATATTGTCTTTAATGTTTTTGCCTTCGTGTGCAGTGTGCACTCTGTGTCATATACATTTGTTCCCCTTCTACTTCCAATATCCAGTTTATTGATTACTTCTGAGTACTCAGTTCTTGGAATCATAAATTTGTAGAAAATGGATCATTAGAGTTTAGCTAAGCTAAGTTTGCTAATATGCCTGTGTTTCTGTTCAGTATAAAAGATGATGATATGTTAATACAGAGAGAAGGTGTGGCCTCTCTCACTGAACATGAACTCCGTCAGGCCTGCAGGGAGAGAGGCCACCTTGGTTTGCTTCCAGTAGAGGAGATGCAGGAAGAGGTGATCTCACGAGTTCTCTAGTTATCATACGATAAATACCTGCAGCCATTTTATATTCAACAATGGTTTCCGGTCGAATGATTAAAGGTTTTCATTGCTTTAGAGTAGCAATATCGAATTCGATACGTGTTCACCCTAGGATATTTTTGGTACATCTATATCACTTGAGGACAATGAACTTTTTACCTTCTTCTCTCTCTGCCCAGCTGCAAAATTGGTTGGACCTGTCTCTCTATTGTGATGTGCCATCTTCTCTCCTCATACTATCTAGATGAGTAATCTTCGGATTTATTTACTTATTTCTCTACATAAATTCCCGTGTAACAAATATATTAACTTTCTAAAGCTGGCAGAGTTGCCCTGTTTCATTGGCTGATTATTATAATTTTTGTAGAGCCTTCACACTTTGTGGCAAGATGAAGCCTGATGATGTTGCATCTGCGCTATCATCGCTTCCTGACAACATATTGGGTAACGTGTGTATTAGCTTGCCATCATCTGAAGATGCTCTTTCGGCTAGGAAGAGGAAGTTGGAGTTCTTGAAAATGCAGGATAAACTTATCAAGGTCATCTCAACCATCTAATATTTCATTGCAAGGAAAACTACTTTGACCTTTATTTTAGGTATAAAAGGCATCTCAGCTTATCCTTTTACCTGTCCATATGACCATATCCATTTGCACCCACTTCTATTGATAAATTACTATGTTTCGTGCTCTTTTTTTCCGGTCTCTTTTCTGGCCGCCTTTTGGATTAAAAAATGAGAAGTTTTCCTTACGCATGTTACAGGCAGAAGAAAATGAACAAGAGGGTATGTTGAAGTTGGAAGACGAGGACGACTCATTCAGTAAAAAACTCAGTGTCGAGGAAGCCAGTGATCTAGCAAGAAAGAGAATGTTAGAGAAACAGGAAGAGCTTTGCAAAATTAGCCAGGCATTAGCTCTCTTGTCTTCTGCATCGGTAAAATTTCAATAGAATATTATTTGTTTGCAGATGTCTGTGACTTGCTTAGAGCAAAGTATACTGGATGGTTACTGAATTCCTGTTTATTGATTTATTTCCCTTGCAGTCGATTAGCAAGGAACGTCAAGAATTCCTAAGCCTTGTGAACAAAGAGGTGAGACTAACTCTGCAATTTTCTTCTCTTAGCGGCGGTAGAATTATGCAGTTGTGTTCGGTTCACTAAGTGCTGGTGAATTTTATTTGATGGGTTTCCTGTCAAACGCGTTATTTTTTTCATTGTGCAGATAGAACTGTACAACTCCCTGTGTGAAGATTCTACAACAGAAAATGCTAACGAGGCATATGCAGCCGCGAAGGGGACTAATAAATCCATTAGGCCTTGTTTACTTCTTAGATATTTTTATCCTCAAAAGACGCGGGGATATACGGGGATTTGGTGTTCGCCCAATACTCTCAAATCACCTCAAATACCCTTCCCCAAAAATACTCTACCATGATGGAGAGTTTTTAATCTAGTCAAAAATACACTATTGTAGAGGGGATTTGTGGGGATATTCTGGAACTATTTCCTCAAAACCCGGTCTAGTAAACGACCTATCGGAGAAATTTTGGGATACAACATAATCCCCTCCCATCCCCTAAAATACCCTAGAAGTAAACAAGGTCTTAGGAGTTCGGTATCCTCGGCACTGATGAAAAAGGTATTTGGTCGTGTGAACTGTTGGTGTATTAGGTCTTTGAGAACTGCAGTGGTGTTAAAACAAAATTGAATCAGCCAATTTGGATGTCATGAGTCTAGGGTTGCCTTTCTTTTAAATGTCCAGATCGTGGTAATTTTGTGCAGCGTGGTAAAGTTACCTGTTTTGAGCCGATGTCTGGATTTTTGTCTTTGTCCTGCCCATCTGTGATTTGTAAATTCTGGCATGTTCCTGTGCTTTTGTTGCAGATAAATGCGATGCTCAAAGAACTCACAAAGGAAATCAACGATGTAGACACTGCAATCGGTGATGGTTGGCAGCTCCTCGACAGGTAACTTCTGTGGCAAACTCAAGACATCGGCGAATTCCATCAGACTATGACCTTACATTATTATTGGGTGCGTTGGTATCACAATATTTTTTTCCGAAGGGACCACGACGGCAAAGTCACGTCGGAGGAGGTAGCAGCTGGAGCCACGTACCTGAAGCACAACCTGGACAATGCAGGCGTCGAGGAGCTCATCGGCAGCCTCTCCAAAGATAAAGGTAACCTTGCTCATCGGCAGCCACGTATTTTGGTCATGTTTATCAAATACTGCTGCTGTGTCTATGGTTGGTGTGCAGACGGGAGGATCCTTGTTGAAGACATTGTGAAGCTTGGCACACAAGCCGAGGAGGCGGAATCTGACGACGGCGAGTCCGCGAATGACCTCTCCGTCTCTAGCTAGTACGGTTCGCTAGAATCCATGGAAAAACCCCTCTCTTTTTGTGATGAGGACGCCTACCTTGTTCCGGCCCGGGATGACTAGTCGGCCGAAAGAGATTTGTAAGAGCATCTCCACTCGTTGGCCGAACTTAGGCTGAAAATCGGACCATTTTTTGGCCAGACGGAACTAGTTTTCGGTCTGGATACGTCTATTTTCTCACTCGCGTACCCAGGCCGAGTCCTCAAGTTTGGCTAAAATTCATTAAAGTTGGGCGAATATAGGTGGATTACATCAAATTTAAACTAAACTACTGCATAATAAACTTAAAATAAAAGGCCCGCTGTGGCCTTCACCGGTGACTTCGTCGTTCTACAGGCCAAGTTTCTGTAGAACGCCGTGTAGCCGGGGTCGGCGCGGCCGTCATCCTCGTCGCTCGGCGGCTGGTTCTGGCAGGAGCTCCCCTGGTCTAGGTTGCCGAACCTCCAGGGCTGGTAGGACGGGCCTTCGTCCTCGTCGTCGTCGAGGACGTAGAGTGGGGAACCCTGGTACGCGAGCTCACGCCCGGCCAACGCCCGCCACCGGGCGGCCTGCTCATTGGCCTGCCGTTGCAGGCCGAGGATGCGCTGTCGCTCCGTCGTCTCCCAGTCCTTCCTGGACCATTCCAGGATGTCCGGCGAGGAGGGCTCCACCGGCGGCAGCTGCGGCGCCGTGTCGCGGAGCGACTGCTCCAGCGCCATCCTCAAGGCACCGTCTTCGGACGCCGGCGAGTCTTCTGTCTTGGGACGGCAAAGACGCAGGCGGCCGATTGGCGACGCCGTCGTCCGCGGCTCGCCGATGACGATGCCGCGCGAGCGCGTACGCGGCGGCGAGTGTTGGAGATATGCCCTAGAGGCAATAATAAAAGTGGTTATTATTATATCTTTGTGATTATGATAAATGTTTATATTCATGCTATAATAGTATTAAACGGAAACATTAATACTTGTGTGATTTATAAACTAAATTAGAGTCTCTAGTAAAGCCTCTTTATAATACTAGCTTGTTGGTTAATAGATGATCGTGGTTTCTCGATCATGAATATTGAGATGTTATTAACAACAAGATCATATCGTTAGGAGAATGGTGTGATGGGCATACTCCTATAGATAAGCGTAGCATAAAGATCAAGTCATTTTAATAGTTCGTTTGCTATAAGCTTTCTGATAGATAGTAACCTAATTCCTTCGACCATGATATCATGCTAATCACCATCACCGGAAGAATGCTTTGATGACATCAAACACCACACCATAAACTGGGTGGCTATAAAGGTGGCATTGAGTGTTTGGAAAGTATGGGTTGAGGCACATGGATCAAGAGTGGGATTTGTCCATCCATATGACGGATAGATATACTCTGGGCCTCTTGGTGGAATGTCATCCAATTGGCTTGCAATCATGTGACTATCTCACAAGGGATCACATATCACGGGAACGAGAAAAGAGTACTTATCAGTAACGAGGTTGAACTAGGTTTGCAGAGATACCGACGGTCAAAACCTCAGATAAGTAAACTATCGTGAGACAAAGGGAAATTGGTATCGTATGTAAGTGGTTTATTCGATTGCAGAGTAATCGTAGAAATATGTGGGAGCCATATGAATTTCCAGATTCCTCTATTGGTTATTGATCGGAGAAGTGTCTCGGTCATGTCCGCATAATTCACGAACCGTAGGAAGACACACTTAAGGATTCGATGTTGTTTAGTAGATATGGAATGTTAGTAGGGATACCGAATGTTGTTCGGAGTCTCGGATGGGATCCGGGATATCACGAAGAGATCCGGAATGGTCCGGAGAATAAGATTCATATAAGGAAAGTCCGATTTCAGAGTTCGGGAGTTTTCGATGTTTTCATCGGAGAGGTTCTAGAAGGGTCTAGAAGGTTCACCGGACCGGAAGGGGAATGGTCCATAAGTGTGTCATGGATAAGTGGAATGACTGGATCATATCCTAGGTCACTTGGTGTGGGCATTTGCAAGAGAGAAATAAAACTCTAAGTTGAAAGTCAAACGGGAGTTTGAAAAGTCAAACCGGAACAATGGTTTCCTAGTGGGAGAAGAAACAAGTTCTTCTCTCAATCCAACTTGGGTTTGGGTTTGGATTCAACCCCCCCCCCTCCGAAGGCTGCCCCTCACTCTCATAAATAGAAGGGGAGGGCTGCCCCAACACCACAAGAGCCAAGCCCTCCCCACACACGCGCCGCCGCCGCGCCCAAGCCACCGCCGCCTCGCGCCGTCGTCGCCTCTTCGCCGCCGTCCTAGCCTCCGCCGACACCTCCTCCTCCTCCTCCCGGACTTCTAAACCCTATATCTCCGGGAAACCCTAATCCACCATAACTCGCACCGGCTTAGGCGAAGCCCTGCGGGATCTTCCCTCTACTTCCGACACCACGCCGTCGTACTGCCGGAATCGCGAGGGGAGAACTACAACCTCCGCTGCCTCTGTAACAAGAGAGGAAGGTCTTCATCGAGTACCGAACGTGTGACCGATTGCGGAAGTGCTGCCGGAACGCAGCGTCGGAAGGATCGTCTACGCGATCTTGAGATCAGCAAGTGTACGACTACATCACCCACGAGAATCTGCTCTCGTTAACCCCTTTGAAATCTTCGAGGGTGAGTGTCTATCGACTCGTTGCTACAATCTAGTAGATAGATCTTGGCTTGTTTGTGTGCATGCGGTAGAATTTTTTTGTTTTCCATGCTACGAACCCCTACAACGAGCGCACAGGCGACTCCGCCTCGCGCTTGACTGTCGTCGGCGTGCGCAGCGGCGCCGAGACGGAGGAGTGGGATGCCGACGCGGAGGAGGACGAGCTCATGCTCTCCATCCTCCTCGGCATCCAGTTCGGCGGAGGGCGCCGGCTCGACCTGGCCGCCGGCGTCGGTGTGCGATGAAAGCCGAGCCGCGGCGTGTTCCCGCGGTTGATGTGCTCCATCACCGCCGCGAGCGTCCGGCCTGGCGCGCTCCACCAACGCCGGCGGCCAGCCGAGGTGTTGCGCTTCGGCGGCGACTCGTTCAGCGGCCCCTCGTGGCGGGCGAGCTCCTGTTCGCGCTGGTCCGCGAAGAACTGCTCCCAGTACAGGAGGTTGTCGGCGCTCTCGGCTTGTGAGGGGTCATCCATGCCGCCGATGTACTCTTGCACATCGTACGGCAGCTCCTCCGGCGTCGGCGCCGGCGGGATAGGGATGCCGCCGGCGCTCAGCTTCCACCCCGGAGGCATCCGCGTGTCTGACGGCGCCATATAGCCGGCGTCGTACAACATGCACGCCTCCCAGGCCTGGAGGGTGCGCCGGTCGAAGCCGTTCGCCGCAGCGCCGTCGCCGGGGTACCGTTCGGCCATGGCTGGGAAGGGGAAACGGTGAGAGAGGGTTCGCCGGAGTTTGGGCTTGTGGGTGGGGGAGCTGTGAGAGAGTGTGAAGATCTTCGGCGAGGGGTACGGCTTATAAAGGCCGAGGTGGGCGGTGAGGGCGAGAAAGGAGAAACGGCGGGAAGTTAGTCCCCGCCGGTCCGTCGCGGGAGCCGAGGCGGCGATGGTGGTGCCGTAAATCGGCGACGTGTGTCTGACGCGACGGGCAGTTAATGTCCGCCGGTCGCCGCGTGGTTCCGAGGATGACGACGACTCGGCGGGTCCACGCGCCGCTTCGGTTTTTTTCGCTGAATTTGTTGAGTCCGGCGTTCCCAGGGCGTACCCGAAAACCTGGGTTCGGCCTGGATAGTCCGGACCAAAATTAGCCCGAATTCGACTAAAAACAGGTCCTTGAATATGTGAGTGGGCCAATTTTCGACGTCCGAATCGAGACTCCTGGGTAGGCGAGTGGAGAAGTAGAAAGCCATGTACTCCTCCTCTGCATTTTCGGGTTTTCACTCGTCGGCGAATGGGCCTCCACGCGTCGTACATAATTCTCGTGTCGCTGTCGCTCTGCATTGCGTCATGGATGATGACAGCAGCGGTGTTCATGTGCACGTAAATTCTTTTTTTTTCGAGAGTACGCGAAAGCGTATCTTAATTTTATAGAAGGCAGAATGTATGTTACAAGAAAGGGTTCCAGATGCGAACAACCGGACCTCAGCGCTCCAAGAAAGAAGAAAAAAGACGCGTGCCTTAATTTTTTTCGAGAGTGCACGTAAATTCGACTCAGCTCAGATGCTCGCTCGCCGGCTGCCTCGGTCCCGGGACGGGACGTCGAGACAAGAGGAAGTCCCCTTCCTGCACGACGGAAGAACCAAAAAGAAACGGATCTCTGGGATCTTGGGAAGACCAGAGCAACAGATCAGATCAGAGCGAGAACGAAAGCACAGGTACCCATCTCCAACCCCGAATTTCTACCGTAAATTTTATTCTGTTGCCGATAATGTACTATATATTCGACTGACTCCCGTCGCTGCAGATCCGAGGACGGTATATTCATTCATCGGTAGCTGTTCATCCGCCGTGCACAGACGGGCGGCGAGCCGAGCCAAGCACGCCGCCCACTGCTTTTCTCCCTCCAACTTGACCAAGTAGGCGCCGTATCTAAGGATGCAAGTGGACAGACCGCCGGCTTGTCCGCCTGGTCCGCTCCATCCGCCAGCGTTAATAGCAGGATTAGCGGCGTCTGCGTCCATTAATTCAGCTGACCGCTCGGTCCAACGGGAATAGCGGATGAGCCGCCGCCGCCGCTATGCACCAGTTTTTCCACAGCAGCTGCTCTAAGAAATGAGCTAGCTTCGTTTACTGGCACATCACTTATATTTAGCTGATCGACAGTAAGGACTAGCATAATAATATTCTCATAGCATGTGAATATCAACTAGGGAGCA
The DNA here is from genome assembly GCA_916181665.1 of Avena sativa. Classification (NCBI taxonomy): domain Eukaryota; kingdom Viridiplantae; phylum Streptophyta; class Magnoliopsida; order Poales; family Poaceae; genus Avena; species Avena sativa. The sequence continues at coordinate 412,546,018 of OV702282.1, forward strand.
CATGAATAATACCAGTAGAATAACTTTACTCCTCTGGCCAAAAAAGGATATCACAAATTTATCTAGATTAATATGTATCTAATTTAAAAAAAATCATATCTAAATACTACACTAAAACATGTCTAAATACATGTGAATTTAGACAAATCTAATATAGTAGCATCTTCACCGGTCCTAGACCTTTTTCTCCGGTCAGTTCCGCGCAGGTGGCGGCCTGCCCCCTGCCTTGCCCCGCCTGGGCCTGACTTCCGCTTGCTCCCGTGTGCACATGCAGTGTAGCGCAGCCCGCAGTTGGCCCAGCTCGACGACCACGCGCGAGACGTGCTTGAGGCGGCGGGCGCGTAGGCAGAGGAAGGTCACGATCGTCGGCGTCGAGGACGGTGAGGCAGAGTTGCAAAGTCGCAGAGGTCGAGGACGGGCGGCTCAACGCGGTCGAGGCATGGCTTGGTGGAGAGGACGCGTGATGAGGCGCACGCTACCCGATTGCTCCGCTCCAGGAGTCATGGCCCACGGCTGAACTCGCCGTCAGCGGCGAAGGAGAAGTAGGGCCCCTAGCGCCCTCGACCTTGCCATCCAGCAATTTGGAGGGGGCATGCTGAGCTGGATTTCGTTTGGGGCTACTCATGAAGATGCTCTAAGACATCCGTTTTGGGATGGAGGAAGTAATAAGAATCTTGGTGTTCTACGATCATAAGAAAATTATGAATTGAGTTTCTGTAAAGAACCAACATCAAATAATTATATCTTTACACGTGCAATCTGTGATATCAAGTGCAATCTGTTGCCCATCTAATGTGTTTCCGGTGGAGGTAATCTGTAATAACATTAACATGAATTTATTAAACAGATGAGTACATAAAATTAGTACAAAAGAGATTATAGATAAAATTCAGATAAGATCAGTCACCCATACATACACAATAACAGTGCCCACAAGAACATGTAATAAACCTCACACGACTGATGCTTTACTACTGGGAGGTGAAATTTAGAAAAAAAGAATGGAACATTATAAACTGTTTCTCTTCCTTTTCTGAACTATAAAGACATACCTTTTATTACAGATTGATTACTCAAGACTAGGATTAACAATGCACGGACTTGTGTCCTTTTTCCTGTACTCTATATGGCCGGTGAACCTCCGTTCCTTCTTCTTCCTAGTATCAGGTAAGAATAACAAGAAGATTTAGTTTCTAAATTTATTCAATTTTTACAGAGAAGACAGTACAATCGGAGAAGGAATAATCTGAGCCACCAGTGCTACAAAAGCAATACAATAAATCTTCCTAAGACAAACTACTAGCTGGACATGTTCTTGGCAATCTTGGAGAAGGAACAAACCTGCTCCTTGTCTCTGGATTGACGTGGACGCTCTCGCCTACCTTCTTGTCCCCATCCTGTGGCGGCTTCTTTTCCTCCTCCATCGACGGATCTTGGCAGGAACGGCAGAGAAGCTGGGCGGCGGCCGAGCCGAGGCGGCGCTGCCGGGTATTCCTGTCGATGGGTCTGGTCAATGGGCCTGGGCAGGGACGACCGTGGAGGTGGGCGGCGGCCGAGCGCCGGCGCTGGCAGCGGCGATGCTTGAGGCTACGACTATGTGAGGCGAGACGGACACGGTCCCTGGCGGCTATATGGACGCTTTCCGCCAGGCCCGCCTAATTTCAGCGGCCCGTCTACTTAGCCGTTTAGGCATTTTCAGCGGCGCGGCCCGAGCGGACAGGCGGACGTCCGCCTCCGCCTGCATCCTGAGCCGTATCCCCTTGTGGACCCACTGCCACACAAGCAATCTACACTGGCTCCTGTCAAAAAAAAAAAATCTACACTGGCTGGTAGCCCCACCTTCCAGGCTCTTCCAGTTCTGACTTTACGTAGGCGTGTTCCATGGGACCTAGGACCACCGTGCAGTGAGAAAGCGTGCGTCCTTTCTGTTCCGGACCGGCTCGCTGGGCCTGGGCGGCGCCGGCGTCCGCGCACGTGGCCCGATCTTACTGGTCCGGACGGCGCGTCCTTTCCACGTGAATGAAAATACTACATGGGTCGGCTCGGCTCGGCCCCGTCCTACTTGCCGAATGCTACCTCTCGGCTCCGTCCGTCCGTCCATGACAGGCACTGTGCTGTCCGCGAGCGCTTTTTTCCGTTGTCGCGATGACATGCGGGGCCCGGCTTTGGTGGGGAGCCCGTGTCAGCCACGCAGCTCGTGTCGTGCCCCCCTTTGGCCTTTGCCCTGCCTGCGTGGGCGTGTGGCCAAGTGGGAGAGACGGCCATCCAGGCTTCTTCAAAAGCCTTTATTTCAAGAAGAGTGGAGACTGAAGGCAAGGAGCGTGGTTCTTCAGGCTTCTTCTCCTCCCAGTCCCAGACTCACTTCTTCCACAGAGTCCTCGGGGGCTGGATCACTCGAGGCCGATTCCAGGTGAGCACGCAAGCTCTCTGGTTTCATAGAATCGAGGTTCCCTTTCGCGTCTTCGTCCTTCTTCCCCGTTGATTTTCTCTCTCTGACGGTCCAGGGGATAGGAAAGCCCATGGCTCGTCTGTCAGTGTGTGAGGAGCTGAACGTTCGATCATCTCCTGCTCCTGCTCCTTTTTCTGTGTGGGTTAAGAATCATTTGATCGACCGCAAATCTGAGACCCTTTTAGCAATTCTTGGTTTCTTGTCCTCGGAACTGGAATTCCCTAAGAATTCAGAAAACAGCCTTCCTGATTTCCTTCTTTTATTTATGGGTCCTAAGAATTCCCTCAGAATTCAGAAAGTTCTGTTGGACATGAACTCTTAGAATTAGCCTCAGATTATATTAGGAAAGTAAATAATACGCGTATCTCTTTTAACTCAGCGTTATAGAGTAGCAGCGGGGTAACACTTAATTTCTGCCCTCTAAAGATTCAGAGTCTCATTTATTTGCTGGAGCAAAATTAATGAAATTTATTATCTTCCTTCAAAGGACCCAAGATATCAAGTCATTAATAATGAACCACCTGCCTTACGTTATGCCCTTTCGTTACCTCTAATATCTATTTATTACTGCATCTTCCTGAACCTGCCTTGAACAGAGCACTGCTGTACTGTATTTGCGCTGCCATATGGGGGCATAACTAGATTTTACAGCAAAAAACTTGAGATTATTGTGTATTGACCTTTCTTCTGTCTGATTTTTGGCTCCGGAGTACAGGCAGCAGGAGACGCATGGTTGATGGCGCCCCTGGACTCAGGTTCTTCAGAAATCTTCTTCGACAGCAGTGTGATCGTCAATGCATTTGATATCTATGAGTGCAATAGCACGGCAGACGCGAAATCCGTGGCAGATCATAGCCGGTGTTCTCGGCCTCCGCGCACTAATGTGCCTGATCCACCCCCACTACCTGGGACTTCTTATGGCAAAAGGAGAAATTCTAGGAATGGAAAGGCTTGTCGTATTCATGACCCTGAAGATGTCCAGGAGGACTACTGGAACAAGCTGTTCTTAGAAGGATATCAAGCCGATGTCCATGTTTCGACAGATGATGGAACCAAGATTTTATCACATTCATGCATTCTTGTAAGTACAGGTTTCTGATTCTTTTCCTATATAAATGGACATTCCTAAAGCACATGCAGGTCCTGATCGACCTTTCATCTCCTCTTGTACAGGGCATCAGATCTCCTGTTCTAAGAACTATGCTGGAAGAAGCTAGAGTACAACATGGTTTCAGACTTATCCTGATTTCTGGTGTACCATCACAAGCGGTTCATGTCTTCATCAGATACCTTTATTCTTCATGGTATGACTGCATCCTATAAATTCATTCTTATTTGAATGGTTGGAGTGTCTTGATTGCTTCTTTCACATGTTAATGAAAAATGCCTTGCAATCAATTATACGTGAAAACTTGCAAATCCAGGCCAAACATTTTGTAACTGCTTGTTCCGAAGTAAGCAGAGAACGAAATTCTTATACTTCTGTATAATGCTATCATGCTGCTCTGTGTATCATGTATTTATGTCCCATGTTCAGAGGTGGTTGTACACAAAATCAGTTGTCTGCTCAATCATTTCTCAGTGATTAAAACTAAAAGCAATGTAGGCTGTATTCAGAGTTGAACGTTTATGTTTCTTCAGAGTTTTGAGTATTGCCCATATTTGACTACAAGATATAGCTTGATAAAACCTTGTCGTTTATGTTGTTTCTCTGGTGAAGTTTTCAGCAGGATGAGATGAAGAAATATGCTGTTCATTTGCTTGTACTATCTCACGCTTTCTCGGTACAGTCCCTGAAGATTGTCTGCACCGACCAACTTGAGAGATTTTTTCTTGCTTCTGATAACGTGGTAGACATGCTACAACTGGCTAGATTATGTGACGCATCAAGGCTCTCGCTCATCTGTACTCGTATGATCATTGGAGATTTCAAGACTATCTCTCTGACAGAAGGGTGGAAGGTGATGAGACAGGTGAACCCAAGCCTAGAGCAAGAGCTTCTCGAGTCTCTTGTTGAAGTGGACACAGTGAGTTCCCTGCAACAGAGAATCCTAATACGACGTAATCGTTGGTCAATTCACCTTGCATCATCTCAATCGTTCAAATTGCTTGTCTCGCTATATGTTATGTGTATGATCTTGCACACAATGATCAGCTCATATTTGTATGTTTATCATGGTTCACAATCATCATTCTCAAAACTGAATTTGGCGCAGAGAAGGCAAGAAAGAGCTAAAAGAATGGAGGAAAAGAAGGTTTATTTTCAATTACATGAAGCTATGGAAGCCCTTGTTCATATATGCCGAGACGGGTGCAGAACAATTGGCCCCTGGGATCAGAAACTGAAGGGTAGCCAAGCTGTTTGCAAGTTTCCTGCCTGTAAAGGTGTTGAGCTGCTGGTGCGCCATTTCTCAGCATGCAAATTGCGGGTGCCTGGTGGCTGCGCTAACTGCAAGCGCATATGGCAGCTTCTTGAGCTGCATTCTCGGATGTGTTCTACACCAGAAACCTGCAGGGTTCCTCTATGCAGGTGAGGTCTTATCTTTGTTGGTCAAGTCCATTTCACTGAGACATATAAGTCAGGCTTTTCATAGGTTAATTCAGCATTTTGCTGTCATAGCATCTCATAATATTTTTAATCCTATATTTCCAAAGGAGGTGCCTTCCTGGCTTCATCTTCATAAACTACAGTTAGTGCAACTTACAACCAGATAGAAGATATGGAGGAACTTTTGACAAATATAACGATTAAAATTCAGAATTCCCGAAAAAGATGCTGCACACATACAGACACACACACATATTTATAATCACCTTCCATCCTTTTCTCACTCGTTACCATATCACCTCCCCAAAAAATATTTAGCATAACAGGAGACTTATTGAAGTATTTCTTCAGCATATGTGTTATATACACTTCATTGCTGTACTGTTTTACACGTTGCAGGCATTTTAAAATGAAAATGCAGCATCTGAGCAAGAAAGAAAAGATCAAATGGGACCTTTTGGCGTGTAAGGTGCTAGAGAGCAAAGGAACAATCAGTTCCATCCCAGCAAGGAGAAAGTTAACATCCAAGGCAATTGGAAGTTTCCCTGTAATTTGACAGTAAAGATGTTCCTTGGGACATCTAAAGCATGTGAATCATGTTTATAGTATCTTTCAGCAAACTCAGGGAACTGCACTGTTTATTACTGCTGTGGACCATTTTACTGCGTATGTATCACACATCGTCTTTCTTCATCCCTCGTCACAGCCGGGCAAAGCTCGTGTGGCGCGGCGCAGATTGTTTTCTGGATCTATTAGATCGAGCGGACAGCGCATGGAAGTCAAGCGGGCAGAACGCGGATGAATCTGATCGATCTGACCGAGCAGGGGGGCATGGCCTGACTCGGCTTACGGATTGCAGATCCAGCAGCCACCAGCCAGCTTAGTGTTACAAAGTGCAGAGCAAGATTGTGTGTGCTTCATAGTTTGAAGATGTACCTTCGTGTGCAAAAATGCAGTCCTGAAAGGATCCACTTCAGTCCAAGAGCATCTCTAGCCGATACCGGATCCCGCGGGGCTGCAAAACACGAATGCGGTATACTGCAAAACCTTTTTTGTCCAAAAACGTCGGCATGGAACACGACATACAATGCGAGATCTATTCCGTGCCGATGTTCCGCATGTCAAGCTTCATGCACTAGCCAACGCAACCAAAAGTCCGAACCGATGGAAATGGCTAGTGCAATCCACTTATACACTTCAACACCCCCTCTCACGTGTGACGAGGAGAAGTCAGCACGTGCAACCGGAAGAGAGCGACGGCGCGCGAAACTCACGTATGACTCAAGAGGCCTATACGTGGATACAGAGGGGTCTACAGCAATTTTAGGATAAATTGCGAAAGCCAGGACTCGAACTCGAGACCTTAGGCTCTGATACCATGTCAAGCTTCATGCACTAGCCAACGCAACCAAAAGTCCGAACTGATAGAAAGGGCTAGTGCAATCCACTTATACACTTCAACACCTCACAGCAAAACAAGATATGTGTTTAATTCAAAAGTGTATTTTCATATCAAAACAACATGCATACAACAACTATTATTATTCAAATTAATCAATGTTCCATGAACACAAATCAACCATAATCCAACAATAATCCATATGTTACAACAATAATTCAAAAGTGAATAATTGAAGAACAAAAATAAATGGTTTAGAAACAAAGAATGATACAAATTACAAATGGATACAAATGAAATCAATTAAATGATGAGGGGGCTATCTCCCATGCAAAGACTAGCGGTGGGCAATAAGATCTTTATAGAGCTGGACATGTTGTTTTTTGTTTTTAATCTGCCGGTACGTTTCAACAAATGCTTCGAGCCTAGGTGCACCGGATATAAAATGACCAAGATGGATGAAACCACCTGTTAGGGTGACTGGGCGAGATTTCAGTGCTGGTACCCCCCGAAGGCCCGTTTGGCAGGCTCTAGGTGGAACTGGGAAGGAGGGAGTGGAACTGCTCTTAAGGTAGTGAACGAACGACCAGACCAAGGAACAACAATAGAAAAGGTAACGTCTTCCATACCAAGTAGACCATAAAATGTTTTCTCCTCTTCCTACTCTCGTCACGCTGCAACCCAACTTTTCCCTGTAAAAAATATTGAATCCCTAATATTTCGGTGTATTGATTTGACCTTTGTGGGGAGCATATATATACATACAAACTTGAAGGCAAGAAGCATATGACTTGGAATACAAGATGATATCTAAAGTTCTAGTCTATCTCTAGTTGTGTACGTACACGTACTCTAACATCCCCCCTCAGTCGGAGCGGGAGTGAAGCGAACGCTTGCGACTGGATTTGAAGTCTTGCGCTTCCGTCGTCTTCACCACCTTGTTATCATCACCTGCGTGCACATGATCATGGCTGGCACATAGGGGCGGTGACTGCGTCCCCTTCTAGTGCCTCTCTTCCCTCCCGCAATCACAGCGGGAGTGGCGTGGACGCAAGTGACGACGCGGACGCTGTTGACTGGAGTTCTTTGAGTTGTTGTAGACGTTGTTGTGGATTGTGGATGTCGATGTCGAAGTAACCGATCGTGATGTAGCCATAGTCGATGTAGGTGTGGTCGATGTTGTAGTCGTCGTAGTGGTGTAGCCGCCAGTGCCGGAGGCGCAAAAAAAATGCGCGTTTGTTGTTGTTGTTGTTGTTGTTGTTGTTGTTGCTGCTGTTGTTGTTGTTGCTGCTGCTGTTGTTGTTGCTGCTGCTGCTGTTGTTGTGTTGTTGTTGTTGTTGTTGTTGTTGTTGTTGTTGTTGTTGTTGTTGTTGTTGTTGCTGTTGCTGTTGCTGCTGCTGCTGCTGTTGTTGTTGTTGTTGTTGTTGTTGTTGTTGTTGTTGACAAAGTTGCAGTTGTGGACGTTTTGCACCTTGTAGAGGTACCGTCGGGACGTCTCTTGGACGCGGTCATAAGTGAGACCACCAGTTTTGCCAGGACCGGAGGAACCCACCAAACACACAAGGTTTTGCCAGAACCATATGCGCGGTCGTAGGGGCGTCACAATTGTGACGCCGGTTTGTAGATGCAATCGTCGGTGTCGTGGACGTGATTGATACCGTCGTCGGGGTCGTGGACACGGCGATGCCGTCGTCGTGCCTTGCAGTACGTGTACTGTCAGAAGGCGTCGTAGTTGTATGTCCATCATGTGGACGGGTATAGCGGCGGCGGCGATATGTTGACGAAGATTTTGATGAAGACCACGTAGATGTAGATCTTGGCGATGATGTGTCGGCGATGATGGAGTAGGCGTGTCGGCGATGATCGTCGCTCGAAGACGTCCCTTGTGGCGGCGATGATGTCGAAGTCTTGATGTCGGAGAAGTCGGCGTAGTAGTGTCCCGCACCGGCCTGGCGTGTGGATGATGTTGATGTATGTTAGAGTACGTGTACATACACAACTAGAGATAGAATAGGAATTTAGATATCATCTTATATTCCAAGTCATAGGCTTCTTGCCACGCTCCCGATCTCCACCAGCCAGGGTGTTGGTCTTGGTACCCTCTTCCTCTGCTTGCCGCTCCGGCGGAAGGGGGCCTCGTTCCTCCATTCTGGCTAGTAGTTAGGGTTAGTTTTGTCTGCTATGGTACATCGTTGGGTGATCGAAGCGACGTCCGGGTGAATAAATCCGTCTCAACTCTATTCCCACAACGACGATGACCTTCACGGCCGTGCCTTAGAGTTGATGGCATCATGTGCTCTTCGGTCCTTTAGATTGGCAGCTTGGTCGCCATTGTTCAGATCTAGCGAATTTTGTTTCTAGTTGTGTCGCTGGCGTTTGTCGTTATCCACGATAGTGCTGGGGGTTAGGGCGAGGTGGATTCTCTAGAACGTGGAAGTTGGTCCGTAGGTGATGGATCCATATTTATTACCCGACTTCTTCGATGGGATGTGGTGGATCTGGGTCCAAGGCGGGACGTGGAAGTCCCCCGGTCGACGTGCTTGGCTGCTTGCAGCAGGCCTATTTATCGACTTATAAAGCCTTGTTGGCGATGGTGCTTCTTTGGATCCGACGATGACGGAGGCTCGACGGCTCTTCCAGCATGCGTCTAGGCATCAATAGAGGTTGGCGGTGGGCGCTGGCTTCGACTAGTGTAGTAAACCCTAGAGATTATTCTATATTTTATTTTTATTTTTTGGGGTTCTATCTGCAAAGTTTTTAGGACAAACGCTTTTTCTGGTCTGTCTCTAAATTTTCACGTTTGCTTCTTCATGTAATTTGATTTTTTATTAATATAAAATGTACATGGTTGCTTAAAAAAATAAAAGGTGATATTTATCAAATTCCACACGGAAGTAAAACTAAGTGCGTGCGCTTCTAGCTAATCCAACGTTAAATTCCACAATGACATGTGCCTTGCTGTTTGCAGTGGGCCTGTTCATCGACTCACAAAGGCTCAGTTGACGATGGTGCTCTCTTGGATCCGACAATGGTGAAGGCTCGACGTCTATTCCAACGCACGTATTGGCGGCACTGGTGTTTAGTGGCGACTGCTGGCTTCGATAAGTGCAGAAAACACTAGGAATAGCTCTCTGCAAAGTTTTCAAGATATCTGTTTTCTCTGGTCTGTCTGTTAGTTTCCACATTTGTTTAATCTTGTAATTTGATTTTTTTTATCCATGAAATACTTGGTTGCTCTAAAAATCCCACACCCACGGCCGAAGCATGCCCCCACTATAGATGGAAGTCTGAAACTTTTAGTGTACCCTATTTTTTAGTCTAATCGAACAAAATGAACTAGTTTTGTAAAAATTAATGATTCTCAAAAATTTAGTTTATTTTATTTTTACTAGACTAGAGAGGGTAAAGGGTACCCCGTTGGCATCCTTAGCCGCCACCAGCCTGCCTCGGCCTGGCGGGCGTGCACTCACCGCGTTGTATGGCCGGACAGTGACAGGAGGACTGTCGCGGTCGAGATTTGGAGTTGGTTAAATTGAACTCTGTATGCAGTATGCATGTGGGGAAGGTGAGGGCGACCGAGCGCTGAAATCTTCCATAGCTGAATAAGTCCCCCCTCCCCCGGACGCCCCTTGTGCTACTTTCCATTGACTTTTTGATGCTTCTGAAACTGAACAAATGTGTTTCTGCTGCAGACAGAGCCACTCAGATTCAGCAATCTAGCTCGATCGCAGGCGTTACGAATCACTCGATATTACTGAGGAACAGGTACTCGTTGCTTGACTCGTCATCCTCATATCCTTTGAGTTCATGGGATTGTGTTTCCTTCTTGTCCATCGCTATTTTTCACCATGGTTCTGCACAGACTAATTGGGGGATATTCAGATAAACCTTGCCTTAGACTAGAATCATAAGTATGCTTTTGAGGTGCTTGGCTTCCGAATCATTCCAAGGGTTCGTGTAGGGATGAGAAGTAGAAGACAGTACCCAAATGATCAGCTTAGCACGCCAGCCGTCAGCACAGGGGTAGCTTCTCAGATTTTGCGGGTTGAAATCAAGAGTATGCCACCAGAATAGGTGTTAATAACACACATGTGGGAGGTATTATAACAATAAAATCACGATTGACTGCCTCCCAATTCGTGTCGCTTTGGCCTCATCTCAGCAAGAGTGGAAAATTGTTTCTCTGCTGTAAGAACTGCTATTCTGATTCTCTGAATGCTATATTTTTGGGTAAAGCTAACATTTTTTGTTCTTGCGTCAAGCTGAGCACCCATACTATGTCCTAATTGTAAGGATATGCATCCAAAACCTTAGGTCATCGTTGATATCAAAATTTTCTGTATGTATGCTAATTCATACTCTTTTTTATAAAATGAAAATACTTGCAATCAGAGTTAAACTATTTTTGCATTTTCTTCAGTTGGAGAGGTAAAATCCCCCCTCATAAAACATAACTACAATACTTATTAGTTTCAAGTAAGCACACTGATATTAGTTACATTCTGACGCAGGCAACTCACACCTCTCTCTCCCTGTATTACGAATTTGATCTTGGTTTGTAGTTTGTAAATGGACAACCAAGAGAGCAATGTTAGGGATTTCCTTCAGGCTAACGGAAATGTGGTGCTCAAAAGAGTGGATAACAACTATAGTCTAAGGTCTTTCACACAAAAAGAGATAGAATACATGACCTATGGGTATTATACTGTGCTGGGAGAAGGGGGATTCGGTAAGGTTTACAAAGGATTATTGGATTATCTTCGTCCTGTCGCAGTAAAGAGATACAAAAACAAAACTAAGAAAGAAGAGTTTGCCAAGGAAGTGATAGTGCATTCCCAGATAAATCACAAGAATGTTGTAAGACTGTTAGGTTGCTGCACGGAGGAAAATGCTCTTATGATTGTTATGGAGTTTGTATGCAATGGCAACCTCCACAACATCCTTCATTGCAAGAATGCTAATGGTCTTGTCCCCTTCCCTTTGGACAAACGTTTGGATATTGCCATTGAGTCCGCTGAAGCTTTATCGTGCATGCATTCAATGTATAGCCCTGTTCTTCATGGTGACATCAAACCTGCTAACATACTACTGGATGAAAATTTTCGGCCAAAAATATCAGATTTTGGGATAGCAAGATTGCTTGCTGCTGAAGAGACTCAGCACACCAGATCTGTCATTGGTTGCATAGGTTACATGGACCCTTTGTATTGTCAGAGTGGGATCCTAACTCCGAAGAGTGATGTATACAGTTTTGGAGTTGTTTTACTAGAAATCATCACCCGAAAGAAGGCTGTGGACGGGGATATTATCCTCTCTCAAAGTTTCGCTGAAGCCCTGGGGAATGGAAAAAAGGTGAGACAAATGTTTGATGAGGAAATTGCGAATGATAGAAAGAACATGAAATTGCTTCATGATATCGCAAAACTAGCTGCCGAATGTTTGAAAATGGAGGCCAAAATGCGTCCAGGAATGGTTGAAGTAGCCAACAAACTTAGGACAGTTAGAAAAGCTTTCCACCAGCGCAATGGCAGAAATTTTACAGGTAATAAAGAATTTTGGATATGAATTCACGCTTGATCCTAGGTAGCAGTCATTTTCTATCAGTGTTTACGGTTGATCCGGAATGTTTTATTATTGATCAACACGAGGTTGTAGTAGTAACTTTCTAGTCACCATTTAGGACCTGTTTGGAGAATTTTATGGTAGGAAATTGGTTGCTGCAGCCTATCCTAGTATTTAGGATAGATTCAAACCATTTAACATCAATACATTAAATGTTTATAGTCATTTTGCTCTCCATATTTATGAAGAATTAAGAACATTGTACTATTGAACTTGCAGTAGTTCTGTTGTAGTAATTTCCCACTCAATATTTACTACTCCCTTTGTCCCATAATATAAGATATTATTACAACCAATATATTACAACTAATATACTCATATATTGGATTATTACAACCAATATATTACAACTAATATACTCATATATTGGTTGTAATAATGGGACAGAGGGGGTACATGTGTAGCATTTCACTATACCCCATAGGATCTTTGTGGTTTGCTTGACACAGTGCGTGCTATATTCTGCCCTCTTGCTTAAAACATCACTACCTTTGTAATTCAGTTCACTTACAATGATTAACTCAATAAAGTGAGAATATACATGATTAGCACTAAATTGCACTATTTTTTTTGGAATGTTAATTAAGATATGAATATTGGGAGGAGTCCTTGTATGCCATAGTCGTGTTTTATGGTGCATGCCCACAGGAACTTGTCATTTCAGAAACTTGTCGATACATATTCATTATGCTTAATAGCATAATTAAGGATGGGATGTTTCTTAGCAGCTTCTCATATTAGTTTTTTATTACAATTTCCATGTAATGTAGGTAGCAACTTTGGACTTATTACAAGTGGAAATGCAAAGGATGCGATTTCCCCTACCCCTGTTACCGCTGCTACTGTGAACAACAATGACGAAACTCTGCCATCTGTGGTACCGACCATTTCCATGGATGAACTGAAGCAAATAACCTTTAACTTTAGCCATTATGGCCTAATCGGAGAGGGATCATCTAGCAAAGTTTTCTTCGGAGTGCTGAAAGATGGACATAGATCCGGAATCAAGAAGCTTAATCCAACTAAAGATATTACTTTGGAGGTCATGGCCACCTGCCCTTTCTTTTTTCCCATTCCGGTTAAATCACTTAATTTATCAGTACAACAAGGCTGCGTTCTAACTATCAGCATTCATCTGCAGGTTCCGGTTGTCTCAAGATTCAAACATGGGAACGTTATCCAGCTTCTCGGATATTGTGTTGAAGGAGACAACCGTTTTCTTGCTTACGAGTACGCATCCAGGGGGTCCTTGCATGATATTCTACACGGTGAGTTTTTTAACTCGTTCTTCAGGGTGAGTTGTTACTTCAGGTGGGAATTTTGGTCCCCATAGAGGCTTCTAAGGGCGTGTACAGTAGTATACATTCAGCCGTATGTAAGCTAAGTCATGTAAGAATTTCGTCGACGTGTAAAAAATGTTAACGAGAAAACGGTCGAGACTGCCTGTAGAAATACAGACGGTCGATTCCCGTGGAATTCGCACCCTATAGACGACCTTATTCCTGTTGTACGCGAGGCTTGTTGCCGTATCCAAATCTTGCGGATTATGCAGCTCCACATCGAGCCAGAGGCGAAGATGGACATGTGTTGTGCCATCGACAAGGCTTCAATGTGCCTAGAAGTTCTAAAAACTTTTTTTTTGCTACTCTACAACAATCCCTATCATCCGAAGCCTTGTTAATTCATCCAAACAATTGGATCAAATCAAAAGAACTGCTTACATCTGTTTAGCCATTTGAGTGGATCTTCCCTTTCGATCATAAGTGGGAAATCCTGCTTGTGGTAGCGTGGTATGGCAGCGGTGTCAGCGATGTGGGGCATAGATGGTGGCACCTGCGGTGTGACAAACGGGGGCCATGTTCCCATAGAACGCCGTCTCCCTAGGGCTAATGAGATTGTTGGCAACCCAGAGCTTGCCATAGCCAGAGCCGAGGCAACACCAGTAAGGTTCGTGACTAGGTCGCTAGCGGCCGACGATGTTGATAGGGGCAACCGCGATCTCGATGGTGCCATGTCCTTCGGAGGCGCGTACAAGCGCCTTCACATAGATATCGAGTGTGGCGACGCTATTCTAGATGGCATTGTTGGTCTCTTGGATTGCATCGTTGTTCTTGCACAAATCTAGAATTGATGCCATGATGTCATCTGTGATGTAGGTTGTCGCTTCGCCTTCTCCGGATCGTTAGCCATGATGGTCGGCTCTGATACTAGATGTTGTGGCTGCTTGTAGCTTTGAAGTTAATAGAGGTGGGTCACAGGAGGACTACTTCGTCCTCTGCGTCCTGGTGCCATTGCTGGCGATTAGAAGGGTAGATGGGATTAGATTAGGAAAAATTAAAGGGATCAGGAATAGAAGATAGAAGGTAGATTAGATTGTTTGTTGCTTGCGCTAAACACACGGGATACACATACTCTTATAGGAGGATCACCCGCCAGGGACCTGGTGCCTAAAACTGACTCCAAACCTGTAGTACATAACTAGGACCCTATTTAAATTAACTCATGTTGCATATTTTCCCTAATTATTTTATCTTGCAGTAATAATTGGACTAGACTCTAACTATAGCTATGGCAACTGCTATGCTCCTAATGCCACAAACTACCAACCTTAGGCATTATATGGTCAAAACATGTTATATTCCTAGTTCCTAAACACTTTAGTTTGGAAATTTTGAGGCGCCCGTGAGTTAAGAGTAATAAAGGAAATATAGGCACGGGATGCACCTTTGGCAATCTGTATGTGTGATCGGTGTCGTGAGATGTTGATGTGATCGATAACTTGGCTAGACCTAACAACACAATGTTGAGTTAATGTGTTCACGTTTGTACCATAACTTAAAATACCAGATCAATCTGGGACATTGGTGATAAAATAAGCCCAAAATCGTCAAACTGATCACATGTATCATAATGTAAAGAGTATCAACAAATTGATCAACTGGTGTGAGTATAGGACTAAAAAGATGATATTCTTGTGGCTTACAATCACAGGTAAAAAGAATGTTATTGGAGCTGAACCAGGACCAGTTCTATCATGGGCGCAACGAGTGGAGATTGCCCTAAGTGCTGCAGCTGGTCTTGAGTTCCTCCACGAGAAGGCGCAGCCTTGCATTGTCCACAGTTGCATCAAGTCCAGCAACATACTTCTCTTTGACAATGACGTCGCAAAGATTGGGGGCGTTGGTGTTTCCAAACTGCCATCTAAGTGCATAAGTAATAATGTTTTGGATCGTTTGGATGGTATTTTTTGGGATGGATTTTATTATAGTGCTCCTTCGGGTTATGATGCGCCTGAGTATGCAGCCAAATATCACTCAAGAGAAGAAGAAAAGTATGCAACCAAATGTTCAATGCTGTTAGATTCTTCCACTAGATCTTGGAAAATCATATGTACTCCCCTATTTATCTAGTCTTTTGTTCTGTTATTAGGTATTTAACTGTCGGGCTAAGCACGAAAATTGATGTCTACAGCTTCGGTGTTGTGCTGCTGGAACTTTTAACAGGTCGGAAGGCATTTGATCCTACATTACCCCATGGCCAGCAAACACTCGTGACATGGGTACGCATGCATTCATTCATGGATATAATTTCTTGATAAGATGCAACAACAAAACTTTAATCACATCGGCATGCAGGCTACTCCAAGACTTAGCAAAGACAAGGTGCATCAATGCGTCGATAAGAGGCTGGGAGGAGATTACCCTCACAAGGCTCTCGCCAAGGTATATTCTTGAAATTGAGTTTTTATTCTCCATGCTATTGGTACCTTTTTCGATAAAGTAGTATATTACTATTGTTGTGTTTGTTGTGGGTCAACACACGGCAAAGAAACAATCTGCTCTTTCGCACAATTTATAAATTGTGAAAATTTTGCCGGAAAGATTTTGCGCATTAATAAAAAGACACGGCGCAAAAAAATCACGCGTAGGAATTTTTTTTGTTTCAAAACTTTGCCGTGATTGACATCGGGACACACGGAAAAGTCTTGCCGTCATGACCGCCCGTCAACTGCACCACGGAAGTGGGTCCTACCCTACACAGCGCCGTGTGATTTCTTTGGCAAGTGTTTTTTGGCCTCTCTGCCGTGCACTTTTCTTTGCCGTGTATCGATTCAGTGCCTCTGTCGTGCCCTTATTCTTTGCCGTGCAGTCTCTGACACTTTACCGTGCTTCTGTGACATGCGTTTCGTGCCAGGGTGTGCCCGAGCCCACGACAAAGAATTGATTCACGACGGCGACCAATTTTCCGATAGTGATACAATCCAACCACTCAGGTCCAAATTCTCACAGATACGGATTTGAGTTCTTATTATTTTGTTAAAAAAATCTCTACAAGGGCTTCCACATTCTCTTTAAAAAAAATGGCGGCCACCTGTGCATCTTTGACTAAGAAAGGCAGCTGCTGTCATGCATTCAGAGAACCAGGAACCACTGACAAGTTGGTTCTGAATCTCGCTTCGCCCGGCCGGTCCCATCACACACCTTGATGATCCATCATGGCTATGGCACATGCTCTACGGGGCATTTTATTTCTGGGCCATCTGCCGTTTGTTACGAAAACGGAGGTGCGTGGCATGTCGGTGTTAAACCATGTCGGTGAGTTCTGCGACGGATGTGCTCTAGGGAAGCACCACCGCACGTCGTTCTCGCAGACAAGCTCATATAGTGCAGCGCGTAGGCTGGAGCTCGTGCACACTGACCATTGCGGCAGGTACCCAATATTTTCTGCTCGCTGCCGACGACTACAATAGATTTATGTGGCTTAAGGCGTTTGCTCGTTTCAGAAAGATCAGGGCAGAAGCAGATGCGCATATATAGCCGGTGCAAGTTGTTGGCTTTCCGCTCCGATTGCGGAGGGGAGTTCAACTCTAGGGAGATCAAGGCCTACTACGACGAGGTCGGGGTCAGGCACTTCACAAGAGCACCATACTCTCCACAATAGAAATGCATGGTGGAGCGCTGGAACCAGGCAGTGGTGGAGATGTCGCGCTGCACGCTCAAGACCATGTCCATGCCGGTAGAGTTCTAGGGAGAGGCCGTGTACATTCTCAACCGCGAGCCCACAAGATGCCTACACATGGACTGACACCATAAGAGGTGTGGTTCAACTGCAAGCCTACCGTTGACCATCTGCGCACGTTCGGCTGCGTCGCACATATGCACCAGCTCTAGCATTACCAAGTTTTCGGATGAAATATGCAGCCGTGCTCCTGTTCGCAGGATTGGTGGGTCATAGTTCGTTGCAATGGAAGAGAGACGTATTCCCGAGATTTTGTTTGTAGCTCTTCTTAAACATGTTGTACTTTCTCCGTTCAGAAATAAGTGACTTGGTTTTGTCTAGATTTACATATATCTAGACATGTTTTAGTATATAGATACATTCAAATCTAGACAAAATCAACTCAGTTATTTTTGGACGGAGTACTAATTGCATTCGTGTATATTGCCGAAATCCTGCAAGCAGATGGCTGCAATCGCGTCGTTATGTCTACAGTACGAGGCGGAGTTCCGGCCAAACATGAGCTTGGTCGTCAAGGCTCTGACTCCGATGGTGAGGCCTCCAGTCAGCACCTCAAGCAATCTTTCCAGCGCTGCTGAAGCATCTGAAGTGTGAGACGTCAAGGCTCTGACTCCGCTTGAGGCCTCCAGTCAGCACCTCAAGCAATCTTTTCAGCGCTGCTGAAGCATCTTGAGTGTGAGACGTCATTCTTCTCTGTCAGTGAAATAGCATGTGATGTGATTCTGTGGCTGGATACGAAATCTTGAATTGAAACATCTTGTAATTCTGTCAAGTCTAATCTAATACCCCCTCCATCTCCAAATAGATTTAGCAGTTTTAACAAAATTTAAATAAATCTATATGCTAAATTGAGTCCAGATAATCCAAAATTTGACAAATCCGCGACATCTATTTTGAGATAGAGAAAGTATCATTTTTTTTCTCAAAAGGCCGCACATTGTGTCTTTCTGCCGGTGAATTCTGGCCCCATTAACGACATAGAGAGAGGCTGCCGGCGGGCCCTTAGCTACAATAATTTGCACGGATATCAATGGTACCAATGTCGAACCATGAGTATACTCAAAAATGCCTTTTGTGGTTTGCGTTTTTTGAGTATCTTCGTGCTCTGAGGTGCTAGAGAACAAAGGAGCAATCAGTTCCATCTCAGCAAGGAGAAAAATCTCATCCAAGCCAATTGGAAGTTGCTCGGCGGTTCCATAGGGAAGATGCTACTTCAGACATATAACAATGTGGGCAAGCCTCGTGATATTTGAGCAGAGGAGGCGTGCGTGCGGCAGATCTGGCGAGCCCTGCCGCCGCAGCGACTCTCCCCGCCGCCAGGAGCTCCTCTGCCGCCGCCCTCTTCCTCCCTGCGTGAGACCTCCTCCGAGCGCGGCCCCCACCTCCTCCTTCCGAGCGCCACCGCCGGAGCCTCTGCATCCCGAGCCGCCGCCCTCCATGCTCGCCTCCGGCCGGTGGGCCAGCAGTCTCTGCTTTCCAGCCTCCCTCCGTGTTGGTCTCCTCCGGCGAGCCGCCTCCCTGCCTCCGGTGTCTCTCCGTCGCTAGTTGCTGCCCGCGCGTCCGTGAAAAAGATGGCGGCTTTGGCCGGCTCGCGTGCGCGCTCCTCGGGCTCGCCGGCGCCTCGCGCCGCCGCCTGGTAGGGGCCACACCTCCGCGCCCCTCCGCCCTCGCCTCGCGGCCGCTCCCCCGACGCTGAGGCTGCTGGCGCCGCCGGGGCATCCTCGCAGGTACGTGTTCCACTCCTCGATTTTTGATTTTCAGGTGGTGTTCCTGCTGCGGCGGCGGCCGCTCCGTCCGGTCCAATGGCTCCCCTCCCGCCTCCTGCGTGCCCGAGCTCGCCGGTGCTCCGGTGGGATGCCTCTGCGTCCTCGGTCTTCGCGGGATGCCGGCCGGGGTGGACGGCGGCGACGGTGGTGCTCCGCCCCGCCGACGGCAGGCTGGTCCTCCTCAACGCCGCCGGCGTCGTGGTGGACGCGCGCGACCGGCGCCGGGGTGAGTTCGTCCGGCAAGGGGAGCCTCTCCCCTTCCCGGCCCACTCGGTGCGGGTCGGGCGGCGCTCCGGCGCGTCGTGCCCTCCGGCGAAGGTCCCTCGGAAACGGTCGCCGTCGCTGCCCCCGGTCTCGCCGGAGCAGGTCGCTGCCCTGGCAGACCTGCACGGCCTCGACTGGCCAGACGTGGAGGACGAGGAGGGTCCGGTGGCGCCCCCGCCGACGATCCTCGGAGTTAGGGCGGCCGGGGAGGTCTCAGATGAGGAGCACGGGGTCCCGCTCCCTTGTTGCCCGTCGACCCTGCGCCGCTCTTCCCTGGGCGAGTACCTCCTGCTGGCGCGGGCTGCCTCACGGCGGCCTCGCCGGAGGGGAGGCGCTCCCCCGCGGGCAGCCATGGCGGCGCCGCAGCAGGGGTGGGACGGTCTCGGTCGGGGACCGCGGTGGGCCGCTGGGGGAAGGGCTGGTCCTAGGCTGGCCGACCGGGCCGCGCATGGGCCTCGGCCTGGGCGTGTCCTGGTGGGTCCGGCCCAGGCCTGGCCCATCCTTTCTGAGCCCAACAGGCAGGATCCTGTCCGAGGTGGGGCGTCGAAACCCTATCGGGACTCCCCTGTACCGAGCTCGTCCTCTCCTCTCCCTGTCCCGCCGCCGCCTCCTGCCTGCGCCCCTCCGCCGCTCTCGGCCTCCTCCTCGCCGGCGCGTCTCGAGCCGGGCCTCCCTGCCGGCCTCCGGCGGAGTTTTCGCGACGCCCTCATGGCCCCCCGCCCCCGCAGCCCCCCGGCGTCGCCTCGAGCCGGTTCCCCGCGTCGGGCCCCCTCGCCCCCGCGCCGATCCCCCCTCCTCCGCGCCAGGCCGCCGCTCCCGCGGCCCCCCCTCGCCGGCACCCTCCCTCGCGCGGCCAGCAGGGCGCCTACCGCCTCCCGGCCCGGCGGTCCCCGCCTTCTCCTCGTGATCCTTCTGGCCGCTGGCCCTCCCGCTCCCCCCCCGCGTGCGCGGCGCAAGCTGGAGGAGCACCGCCGGTCCCCTCAGCGGCCCTCGGTGGAGGACCGTGAGAGGGAGCAGCGGCTGCGTGCCTCGGCGCTGCTCGCCCGCGAGGCTGCTGCGGGGGCGGCTGGTCCTAGGCAGGGGGTTGGCTGGGCTGATGCTGGCTCGTGGCGCGAGGGCCCGGCCTTGGGCCCCGTGGCGCCGCCCGAGGTAGCCCGCCCCGAGTCCGGCGCTGGCGTGGCCGCGGCCCCCAAGAAGAAGAAAAAGAGCAAGAAGAAGAAGTCGGGTCTTGCGCCGGTGTCCGCTGGACCGGGGGGTCCGGTGGCTCTGGGGGGTGGAGCTGTCTCCGCGACTGGCCTTCCGCGCCCTAGAGAGACCCTCGAGTACTACGGACATGGAGTCAACGGTGGGTTCTACTTCATCGACTTGGGTGGCGTGCCGATGATCGTCCCCGAGACCCTGGCGCGGGTTTCGATCCTCCCCGCGCAGGACCCCTCCACTTCGGTGGAAGTGACGGAGGCCCTGCTGCAGGAGGAGCTCAGCGCGGCGCTGCCCGGGTACGAGTGGCCGGTCCGGCGGTTCTCGGCGACTGAGTTCATGGTGTCCTTCCCGTCCGTGGCCGTGCTCCGCATGTGCGCCCTCGGGTCCTCCTTCACGCTCCCCCTGCACCAGCTGAATGTCTCCATCCAGCCATCCTCGGCGGAGCAGGAGACGGTGGCCACCCTCTCTGAGGTCTGGGTCCGCCTCTCTGGGATCCCGATTGAGGCTAGGAGACAGGAGGTGGTGGCGCTCGTGGCTCAGACTGTGGGCAAGTTGACTGAGGTTGACTTGGGATCCTTCTCGGGGCTCGGCCCGGTCCGTCTGCGGCTGCTTTGCCCGGACACCTCGGTCTTCCCGGTCTCCTTGCCGCGCTTCTTTGACCGCGTGGGCCGGGACCTCCTGGTGGAGCTGGACGAGGAGGTGGGCGAGCCGGGGGCTCGCTCCTCTCCTCCTCCCCCCCTCCGGCTGGTGACGACGCTGGGGCGAGGGGTGGGGGTTCTGGGGAGGACTCGGACAGCGAATTGGGGTCAGACCCGGAGTCGCCGCTCGCCACTGACGCTTCGCCCCCCCGGCTCGCCCGTCGCAGGAGGCGGCTGGGGGCACGGCGTCCCCGATGGCTGGACTCTCTGGTGGCAGTCCTTTCTTCCCTGGGAGGCGCCCCCTGTCGCTGAGCGCGCCTGCCAAGCTGGCCCCGGTGGACCTCCCCCGCTGCCTCCGTCCCGGTCACTCTGTCTCCATCGGCCTCGACATCGCGCAGTACGGCTCCTACCTCCACCGGGGCCCGTCATCCCTCCCGGGCACCCTTGCCGCTCCTTCGTCCCCGGAGCAGGAGACTTTCGGGAGTGTGGGACTGGAGGTCTGCGCCCACCAGTCGCCGCGCTCTCCTGGGGTGGTGTGCTACACTCTCGCTCCGGGCACCCCGGACCCGCCTGTGCTGCTTTCCACCGCCGGGGACCCTAGCACCCCGGTGGCGGTTGCCAAGCTGCGACGGGCCAGGGCTCCTAGGCCTCCTCCACCGCCTCCCTCCCGCCACAGTGTTCGCCTCGCTGACTCTCGGTCAGGCCTGTCCGGGCCGGAGCCGACAGTGGCTGAGCGGGCCTCCCGGCGGGTTGCGGCCCGTGACGAGTTTTCAGGTACTGTTTCCTCCCCTGCCCCTCCTGACTCTGGTCCTTCGGTTATGTCTAGCTCGCCGTTTTGCGTTCTCTCTGAGGTCTCCCTGGCTCACCTGGGTGAGGTGGCGGATGATTGCGGTATTGTTTTCCGGGGAGAGAAGGGACCGAGATTGGAGCATATTGCGGCCATTAAGGCGCGGGAGGGGTATGCGGGAGCAATCGCTGCGGCCTGGGCACGTGATGCCCGGGAGCAGGAACGCTCTCGTATCCTTGCCGAGGCTAGGCCCGACGGGCCTGGCCCCAGCAAAGAGACCCCACCTGCCCCTGATGCGCGGGAGATCACCCACAAGTCGACCCCTTCGGGCCGGCCGCGTGGGAGGCCCCCCAAGTCAGCCGCGATCCGCTCCGCTTCTCCCCGCGCTCGCTCGGCCCCCGCCCAGGGGGCACCCCCGGCTTGAG
Source organism: Avena sativa (assembly GCA_916181665.1). NCBI lineage: Eukaryota > Viridiplantae > Streptophyta > Magnoliopsida > Poales > Poaceae > Avena > Avena sativa. The sequence continues at coordinate 412,568,135 of OV702282.1, forward strand.
ACTCCTCCATGGACATCCTCCGAGCCTTCCGGGTGTTCATTTGGAACATCTGGGGGTTTGGCAGTGAGGGCCGCCGCCGCCAGATCAAGGAGTCTCTTCGCTTGGAAGCGCCGGATATTGTCGGTCTTCAGGAGACGATTCGCCAGGACTTCTCCATTGCAGAATTGGAAGCTTTGAGCCGTTTCAAATTCTCCTGGTCCTGCTTCCTGCATCCGGCCACTCGGGGGGATCCTCCTGGGGGTGAAGGAGGATACTTTCGAGGTTGATGATATGGACCGCGGGGAATTCTTTGTGAGCATGGCGCTTACCCATAGACAGTCTCGCTTCAGATGGGAGGTGATCATTGTCTATGGCCCCGCGGACCATAGGAGGTCCGCCGACTTCTTGCGTGAGCTCAAATCGAAAGTGGAACGGACGGTTATCCCGGTGGTGGTCGCCGGGGACTTTAACCTGATCCGATCTGCTGATGATAAGAGCTCGGCAAACGTGGACCTCCCTAGGATGCATATGTTTAATGACTGCATTGCCGAGCTTGCTCTCCGCGAGATCCGGCGTGTGGGCGCTAGATATACTTGGTCAAATAAGCAGCTGAACCCGATTCGCAGCGTTCTCGATCGTGTCTTTGTGTCTGTGGATTGGGAGGTGGCCTTCCCTCTTTGCTCGCTGAGAGCGGTCACTAGGATTGGGTCGGACCATACCCCTCTCCTCCTCTCCTCTGGAGGGGGCCGCCCCCCGCGGCTGAACCGCTTCCACTTCGAATCCTTCTGGCTGCAGAAGCAAGGATTTGTGGAGGCGGTTCGGGCAAGGTGGACGGCAGCGGCCGCTTCTACCCTCGGGTGTACTGCGCGGTGGATATCTGGCATCACTGTGCCAAATTATCTCGTCAGTTCATGCGAGGCTGGGGGCGAATTTGGGGGCTGACCTCAGGAATCAGAAGGAGTCCATTCTGCGGGATATCCAGGCCCTGGACCGGGAGGCCGATCTTCATGGCCTCTCGCCGGAGGCCTGGTCCCATAGGTACTCCCTTGAGGCTTCCATTATGGAAATCTACAAGGGAGAGGAGGCTTTCTGGCGCCAACGGAGTCGCCAGAACTGGACGGTCCAGGGGGAATCGAACACGGCTTACTTCCATGCCATTGCCAATGGTAGGAGGAGGAAGTGCTCGATCCCTTGCCTCTGGGAGGGGGAGTCGCTGCTGGAGTCACCTCAGGCGCTCTCCTCCCATATTTACGCCTTCTACCGGGGCCTTTTCTCCGCCTCGCCGCAGTCGGGAGTCTCGCTGGCGCCTGACTTCTGGACGGGTGAGGCGCTTGTCTCTCCTAGGGAGAATGCTGATCTCATTCTCCCCTTCCTAGGAGGGGAGGTGGAGGCTGCTCTGATGTCCATGAAGTCTAGCTCGGCACCGGGGCCTGACGGTCTCCCGGTGTGTTTCTTCCAGACTTTTTGGGCTCAGTTACAGCCTTTGATCATGCAGCTCTTCCAGGAGTTTTTCACGGGTACCCTGGTGATGTCCCGACTGAACCTTGGCGTGATCACCCTGATCCCCAAGGTTGTGGGGGCCACGGATATCCGCCAGTTCCGACCGATCACGGTGATTAATGTCATTCAGCGCCTGTTCGCCAAGGTCTGTGCCATTCGTCTCGCTCCAGTGATGGAGCGCCTCACCCATCCTCTCCAGTTCGCTTTCCTCAAGGGACGCCTCATTCATGACGATGTCCTGGCACTTCATGAAATTATTCATGAAGTTAAGGTACGATGTCAGAAAGGGGTGTTCCTGAAGTTGGACTTTCAGAAGGCCTATGATCGCTTAGACTGGGCCTTCTTGCGTCTCGTCCTAGAGAGGAGGGGGTGGATGACCGCATGATCTGCTGGATCATGCAGTTCGTCAGGAGTGGCTCGACGGCGATCAACATAAATGGGGAGATCGGTCCTTACTTTAGTCCGTCCTGCGGGGTTAGGCAGGGGGACCCGATCTCCCCTATATTGTTTAACGCCGCGGTGGACGCCCTGGCGGAGATTTTGGATAGGGCCCAACGCTCGGGGCACATCTCCGGGGTGGTGGGGCACCTGATCCCTAGGGGTGGGATCTCCCACCTTCAGTTGCGGATGACACCATGCTCATGGTGCAGGGTTCGGACCAGGACATCATTCACCTGAAGTTCCTGCTTCTCTGCTTCGAAGCCATGTCAGGGTTGACGATCAACTTTGACAAGAGTGAGGTGATGGTTCTGGGGTATCCTGAGGAGGAGCGTCAGCGGATCGCGGATGGGCTGAATTGTAAGCTCGCGGACTTCCCGATTACCTATCTGGGGATGCCCATCAGGGAGACGCGGCTGTTGATCAGGGACCTGGCCCCCTTGGTCGGGAGGGTGCGTTCGAGGGCGGAACCCTGGAGAGTGCGCCTTACGTCAAAGGGGAGCAAGTCGGTGCTGATTAACTCGTGTCTCGCGAGTCTACCCATGTACCAAATGGGGCTGTACCTGCTGCCCGAAGGAACGCATGCCAACTTCGCTAAGGAGTTGTCTAGGTTCTTTTGGGCGGCGAGGGATGGCCATCAGAAATACCACATGGTTAAATGGGCGGACGTCTGCACCCCCAAGAGCTTTGGGGGCATAGGTATCCTGGACTCGCGCCGCTTTAATGTGGCGTTGATGCTGAAGTGGGTGTGGCGCATTCTTAGAGACGACGGCGGGCTCTGGCTTCAGCTTATCAAAGCCAAGTATCTCCGGGGCCGCCCCCTGTTAGCTTGTGAGCGGAGGGAGGGCTCTCAGTTTTGGAGAGCCCTCCAGGAGATTAAGCATTTCATCGGGCTGGGCCTCTCCTTTGAGGTTGGTTGCGGACAGGGGATTCGATTTTGGCTTGATCCCTGGATGCTGCCGATCCCGTTGGGGGTCCTTTACCCCAGCCTGTTTGTTATCTCCGCTGCTCCCGAGATCCTTGTGCAGGAAGCCTTCCTGGAGGGCCACTGGAACATCTTGTTCCGGAGGCACCTTAGTGCGGCGGAGGACGCGAACCGCCTTCTGCTGCTTCGCTCCCTCCCTGGGGCTTTATCTGAGGCCCCAGACTCGGCAACGTGGCATCTGCACCCCTCTGGCGAGTTCACGGTGAACTCGGCCTATCACGCCCTTTTCCAGGGCCCTGAGCTGGGTTGGACGGCCCCTCTGTGGAAGGCCCCCCTGCCGCTTAGTATCCGCATCTTCGTGTGACAGCTTCTGCGGGACCGGCTACCCTCGGGGGCGGAGGTGGCCAAGCGTAACGGCCCAGGCGATGGCTTGTGTCCCCTATGTGGGACCCTGGAGACCTGTGCCCATATTATGTTCTCTTGTTCGGCGGCCCAGGCTCTTTGGTGCTTTGTTAGAGAGGCGCTAGGGCCTGCCTGGGGCGCACAGGAACTTGGGGAGTTCCTGCAGTCCTAGGCTTACAGGGCCGGAGGAGGTCGCCGTCTCTTCTGGCTCGTGTTTGCGGCCATCTCGTGGTCTTTGTGGAACGTGCGGAATAAGATGGTGATTGAGAAGGTGTATCCTTCCCGAGTGTCTGACCCGGTGTTCTCCTTTCTTGCCTTTCTTCAGCAGTGGTCTCCCCTGGTGAGGCAGCGTGATCGGGCGACCTTCGACAGCTCGATGCGGGCCCTGAGGACGGCAGCGATCCCCCTATCTGCTCCGACCTCCCCGGCCCAGGCGTCCTGAGCTCTCCTTCGATCTCGTGGCGGTTTTTTGTTTCTGTTTGGGCGTGCTTGTGCTGTGGCCCCAGCGATGTTGTGTGCACTTCTTTTTCTTTTCGTTTGGCCTTGGCCGTGGTGGATGCTTGTTGAACTTTGTAACTGGATGTTGCTTTATTTATAAAGCGGGGCGAAAGCCTGTTTCGAGGACATATAACAATGTGACTACAGTAAGTAGTACTTTTGTGAACCATTTTACTGCTTATGCTAGTAGCTTTCAGTGCAGGATCGCCGTTGAATGCAGATGATGGTTTCTCCAAGGTCGCCATGGCGAGTTCTTCAGCAAGAGCGTTGCCATTTTGGAGGCAGTTTCCGAGATTTTAGTAGGTCAATGGGCGGTACTAACTTGGTGCTCCTGATCGAGTACCAGCATGTTGTACTACTACTCTGAAGAACATAAAAAATGTCAATGATGCCTAGTCCTCGACCCGATTCTCACCAACCGGGAAACTTTGCATTTCCAACAGAAACATATTCAGATTTGTTTCTAAAGAGTAATAAAACACTTATTTGTATGGAGTGAAGTAGTATTAGGACATCTCCACGAAATATGTCGGATCTAGTCTATATGGGTGGGCCCGTGGACAGCAAATATGGCATTTATTTGCCCCGGCCCGTTTGGGGTTTGAGTGCCCAACAGGCGGACGAATTTTATTTTTCTCTCTATGTCATGGACGTCTCGCCAAAGAACAGCTCATTTGGAGACCGTATGAAAAAATGGCGGCCAAAACACTATAGAGTACAAAGGGCTTAACGACCTACGGTACGGGTGAAGCCTGTCCGTACCGTACGGTCGTACCGTCCTTCGACAGCTTTGTTTCGTCAAATGGAACAACATTTGTGAAGTCCCACTGGGCATATTCGGCACCAAATTCCATCGGTTTGCGAAACCACCTCCAGAATGCCTATTTAAAGAGGGGAAACCCTAGCCGCCAGGGAGAGAGTCCACACACGCCATAGGGACGGAGCCCTGCCACTCCGCTTCCTCCATAGCCACCGCACACAAGATCTCCACCACTACACCACTCAAGAGGAAGAGAATACTTGCATCTTGAAGGTCTATGCATCGATCTTCATCAACAACGTCTCCAACATAGATCCCTTTTGTTTAATTTGTTATAATTCAAACTCTATTGTGGATTTACATTTGTATTCGATTGTACCTTCATATTTCATCTATATTATTTCCATGATGTTCTTGGGGAGAGATGGTGAGACCCTAGTATTATTATGCATTGAAATAAAGATGATCTATAACTGTGGTCTTTGATCTATTGATTTATGATATTATGATAGATCTATCTTTAGATGGTATGTGAAGCAGGCCACATATCATTAGGGATATACCCTTTGAACGTATATGGGAGTATGTCCAATGCTACTTTTGTGACTATAAGCATTGGCTTATAACTTACACGGTCAAAGGGGGAATTAAGAGAGACTCATTAAGCTTATTAGATATCCATGGGGAAACCCTTAATTGTGGGTCTGTAGGAGTGATTGCTCGCAAGCATCACAGTGGTTATTTAGATATGACACTAATTACCTAATTCAATAAAACGACTGCCCACGAGTCTTGTAGTAAACATCTTATTAATGAGCTTTGTCCACGCATATCATGACGAAAGACATAGATTATCCTAATCATTCATAATTCTTTCATGCTAGTGGTGAATCCTACACTCCTTGAAAACCCCTCAATCATATCACATAACATTTCATAAATACTCTCTTGCTTTTGTTTACTTTTGTTATTTACTTTGTTACTAGTTAATTTAAATATCTCCTACTATTCTAGCAACTTATAGTGTAGACTATTTCCAAACACCGTTTGAGTACGAATGTGGCCTCAGTGACAACATGGCTGCGGGGTTTTGTTTTTGCCATTTGCAAAGATTTCATATGACGAACTTTTTAATAAATAGTGGCTGCTATAAGTATTGTAATAATCCTATTGTTGATCGCAGGAATCCAGACATCATCAGGGTACATGGGGATATGCACTATAGCACCACAAAGCAATACATAATTGAATTCAGGCCCAACTTATCAGATGGCTCGCTAAGCCAAGCGTCTACATCTCACTTACCCTGTTCCTGTTGCTCGATTCCCCTCATCCCCATCGACCTCAATTGTTTCTCTCACACTGCCTCTCTCCCTCATCTCGCTAGGGCCGGTGCCGGCAGCCATCGCCCCATATCCTACTCCATGGCTACCCCTACCCATGATCCTCCCAATTTTCTCCCTAGGCATCGGGCGACGCAGCTCAACTATGCTCATCGCCCTAGCGGCGACTATCTTCCCGCTACCTGCCGGGCACCGCCCTTCCTTCACAGGACCTCCACCTTCCTCCAGCAGTCTGCTACTTTCCTCCGGCCAGACCACCTTGAATCCCTGTTCTGCTTCTCCTTTTCTCCACCACCCCCCTCTCCTCATCCCTTGATTAGTCTAGTGCATCATTTCTTTCAATCAGCAGCCAAAAATCCTAGGCACGACACCAAGGTGAGAGCCGATCTGCTTGGTTCTTCTTGCGTAGCCATGGCTCCAGGCACCCCTGATATGTGTGCCTCGTGGAATTTTAAGGTGTATGATCCGACCGATATGGTTTTTTTCTTTGTGTCCTTGTTCCAATAGTCGTGGTGCAACGCTTGAGAGATCTGGTACCAGACGAAGCGGACAGACGCGCTCGACCTGGATGGGCACAAGAGATGGATAAGGGCAAGCACGTGGGGCAGAATGCGATGATAGTGGAGTTCTGGCGGATGTGGCACAAGTAGGGATGGCACCCGCCGGGTTCGGGTCCGGGTCCGGTCTCTCCATACCCGCCCCATTTAAGTTGTCGGGTCTCATTTCTTACCATACCCGCGACCCGGCCGGGTTCGGGGCCCCGACGGGTACCCACCAGCGCATGAGACAGGAGTTACGCCGATGCATGCAGGAAGAAAACGATGGGATCTTAGGATGGGTTTGGTGGAAATGGATGTGTGCGTGCGTGTATTGTCTTCAGTATTCCATATTCTAACGTGCGCATGTGATGTGTGTTGTCTGCGTGCATGACCCACATGGACGTGTGGTTAGGCATATGATTATTAGGGATAGGATTAAGGCTTAGAGCGGGTCTGCGGGTCTTCGGGTACGGGTTTGCCAACCCCATACCCGTCCCGTTAAACTTGGCGGGTCTAACTTTTTACCAAACCCTCCCCATTTAAGGCGGGTACCCGCCGGGTTTGCGGGATTCGGGGCCCCATTGCCATCCCTAGGCACAAGAGCTACCGCTGACAATCTGTTTGATATAATGCAAAATTTATACGATGAACAAATGAGAAGGACCAAACCTTTTAGGGGCTAATTGCAAAGAAAACCATCTGTCATGTCAGAAAACTAACAAACACCGTCACAAAGTTAGAAAAACTAACGAACACCGTCACCGTCACCGCCACGGGCCACGACACCAGGAGGCAGGTCATTATATCATCACAGGCTATGGTGGCAGGGCCCACATCTCGCCGTTAGCTAATGTTACGCCGTTAACCGCCACGGGCCAAGGAGGCAAGGCATTGTCGCCTCTGGCATTGGCGGCAGTTGACGTCATGTCACGCCTGCCCTGCCACTAGGTACAAGTGATCTTTTTATCAACTTTTCAGAAGGTACTCTTTTTTACGTTTGGCACGTTGTATTTTTTTTCAAAAACTAAAGGAAAAGGATACAATACCCCAGGGGATCGCACATTCCTATCCCCCGAGTGGCTATCACGAACGATATGGAGAAAGCGGGAGGCCCACCCATGTTCGGTTCCACCTAATCTTCTTCGCCGCTCGTTTCTACGCCCTGCACCGCTGCAGACGAGCCGCACCCTTGCCTAGTCGCGCCATAGCCTCGTCCCGCCATAGCCTCGCCTTGTCGCGCCGCCGCAGCCTCGCCTCGCCACGCCGCCTGTTGGCTGGCTGATGGCGCCTTGAAAAGCTTGACGATTGTCTATGCACAGCCTGTTGGGAACCCCAAGAGCAATGTTTGAAGCAGCAAGCAACAAGTTTTCCCTCAGTTGAGACTGAGGTTATCAAACCAGAAGGAGGAAGAAAACGTCACACAGGTGTTGCAAGCAACGCGGAGACCTGCACAACACAAACCCAATACTTTGCCCTAACGAACAATGAGGTTGTCAAGCTCACCGGTTTACTGTAACAAAGGATTAAACATATGGTGTAGAATGTAATGGTTTGCAGCAAGTAAACAAGTAACAGTGGAAGATGTATCAATGGTAAAGATTGGACCGGGGTCCATAGTTCACTAGAGGTGCTCTCCTTAGATAAACAACATGGCATGAAGGGTAAACAAATTACAGCAGGGCAATTGACAGGAACTGAGCAAGGCATAACAATGCAATTACTAGTCAGAAAGATCCTATGAGATTCGATTGGGCAATACAACAAGATACATAGACCGCCATCCAACTGCATATATGACTAGAAGTCCACCTTCAGGTTATCGTCCGAACCCCCTCCAGTATTAAGTTGCAAGCAACAGACAACTGCTTTAAGCAAAGTGTGTAAGGTAAACAGTCCACATGTTCCATGAACAAGAGACCGTTGTTTTATCCCTAGTAGCAACAACACATCTACAACCGAAGAGATTATTATCACTTCCCTTGGAAACTAGAGGCATGAACCCACTATCAAGCATAAATACCCCCTCTTGGAGTCAGTAGCAACTACTTGGCCAAGATAGCTACTAACAACGGAGAGCATGCAAGATCACAAACAATACAAACATGATAGAATCATAAAGACAAAACCGTTAATCAAACCAACATAATAATCTCAATATCCATCGGATCCCCACAAACACAACATGTATGATTACAAATAGATTAGATCTTGATCATGAACGGAGCTCACAAGATCTATACATGAAAGAACAAAGGAGGAGATACAACCATCTAGCTACTACATGGACCCATAGTCCAAGGTGAAACTACTCACGCATCATACCGGAGAGAAGGCCTTCGGGATGATCTCCCCTCTGGCAGGGTGTCGGGAAGAACTTCAGATCCCCCCGATCTAGGGACGATGGTGGCGGCGGCTACAGACGGTTTCGTGGATATTTGATCGGGTACCTAGGGTTTCTGCATCGGGGGATTCTTATAGGCGAAGGGGGAGACCGAGGCGGTGGCCAGGGGCGCCAAACCCTAGCCAGGCGCGGGGTGGGGCCCACCCACGCCTGGGGTGGGTCTGGCCCCTCTGGCCGGCCCCTACGGCTCTCCTCTAGACTTCTTGTTCCCCACGGAAAGTTATTGACTTTGACGTTTGTCCTGTCCAATTCCGAGAATATTTCTTTACTAACTTTTCTGAAACCAAAAACACAGAAAACAGGCATCTGGCACTGTTGCAACTTGTTAATAGGTTAGTACCAGAAAACATGTAAAAAGCACCTCAAAGTGTAGACAAGTAAAGAAAAGTAGATACAAAACAAGCATGGAGCATCAAAAATTATAGATACGTTTCCAACGTATCAACATCCCCAATCTTAACTCCTGCTCGTCCTCGAGTAGGTAAGTGATAAAAGAATAATTTTTGAGGTGACATGCACCCTCACAATAAAGATCCAACCATTTGCAAGCATTGAAAGCTGGGATCAAAGAACTCTAAACATGTTCATGAAAGATGGAGTTCTAACAATAGGACATAGTAACTATGCATGCAACATGGCAAGCTACAAACAAAGATCATGAATAACATGCATTGAAAAACGTTTGTTTGTTTCACATACAGAAAATATAGCATAGTGGTAATCAGCTTGTCCCTCATAGAGTAGCAAATAGATGCATAGGACACCTGCAAAGTTCACAAGGGTGACTAGAAACAAGTAGCACAAGAACAAGTAATATCACAATATGCATCAATTAATAAGCTTTGGAACACTGCACATAGAATGACAGCTATTCTCTCTTAATGGTGCCTAAAGGTAGAAGGTGGAGACTCAATAATGGTGGAAGAAAGGCCTTTTTTGTAAAGGAAGCAGTGATTACAAGTTTCAAAAAGAGCTTCCAAAAATTATGGTACTTGTTAGCTTTCAGCCCTCATTGCCCCTATCATAAGCATATTGAAGTGGTTAAGGTTAAAGTGACAAAGCTGGAGTATATGCTTGACAAGTATAAGCTGGCAATCTCATGTCCCTTGAAGTACGAGGGCCACACCTCATGCATACACAACTTTGGGTCCAAGTAAGTTCTTGTCACTGTAAGTATTTGCATATCATTTAGAACCGCCAACGGGGTACCCCTTGCACATGGTACAAGAGCTTTCCCATAACCAAAATGACAAGGCAAGCAGACAATGAGCTGAAGAGAATATGCCCGAGAGGCAATAATAAAGTGGTTATTATCATATTCTTTATTTATGATAAATGTTTATTTTGCATGCTATAATTGTATTAATACGGAAACGTTAATACATGTGTGTTTAATAAACAAAAAGGAAGTTCCTAGTTATGCCTCTCTTATAAACTAGCTCGTTGATTAACATGATGAACAAAGTTTCCTGATCATGGACATTGGATGTTGTTAATAACGAGGTCAAAACATTAGTGTAATGATGTGATGAACATTCATCCGAAGTATAGCATTACGATCAAAGTCATTGAGTTTATATTGCTATAACAACTTACGAAGTGATCCTAATCCTTAGACCATGAGATCATGTCAATCACTAACACCGGAAGAGTTTCTCGATGACATCAAACGTCACACCGTAACTGGGTGATTATAAAGATGGCTTCAAAACTACTAAAGTGTTATGTTGAGACCCATGGATCGAGAGTGGAATTTGTTCATCCCGATGACGGATAGATATGCTCTGGGCCCTCTCGGTGATATCACATTGATTAGCTTGCAAGCAAGTGATTTGATAACTAGAATGTTATATCACGGGAACGAGAAAAGAGTGCATGTCGGTAACGAGATCAAACTAGGTATGGAGATACCGATGATCGAATCTCGGACATGTAATATATCGTGAAACAAAGGGATTAAGATACTAGCATAAAAGGTTCACACGATCACAGAAGTCATCGTTGAATGTGTGGGAGTCAGTATGGATCTCCAGGTCCCGCTACTGATTATTGATCGGATAAGGGTCTCGATCATGTCCGCATTATTCGCGAACCGTAGGGTGACACACTTAAGGGATACCGACACCATTCGGAGCAAATGATATGCCAGAAAAAGAAAAGGAAAGCGCAGAAATTTATTTCACTAGACACCAAAACTGTTTCGGTTGAAATTGCTGAAACCGGTTCTGCATGTGAAATTGAAATGTTGTAAGGGGTTTTATGTGAATGTTTGTTAATTAAAGTAATTAACAAAATTCTGAATAAATAAATAAAAGAGTTTTATTTAAATGAGAGCTTGCATTAAATTTGGTGGAAATTTAATGCATGTGAGTGGATTTTTGAGTGGAGGCTTTTTAATGGGAGTGGAGGCTTTTCATTTTGAGTGGGAGCTCCACCCACATGAATGTGGAAGAGGTGGGGGCAGCCCCCATGGCTGGGCGCCATGCCCCTTGGGTGCCCCCCCTCTCCCCTATAAAAGGCCCCCTCTCCTCCTCTCAAAGTACACCTCCTCGCGAAGGATCTCTCTCCCCCCTTTAGAATTTCCCCATGATCTCGGATCAGCGAGATACATGTTCCCGGTGGCTTTTTCTGGAAGGATTTGTTGCTTCCGCTGCTTCGCTGGAGCGAGGGCGCGGAGGTTGTCGGGGTACCCGTACGTGTGTGCGATCACGGATGCACCACTGCTTTAAGGTGCTAGACTTGATCGTGCTGGACCGGCTGGACCAGATGGACTTCATCACGATCTTGAGATCGGCAAGCGTTCGTCTACATCATCCATGAGTACAACCTCGTTAACGCTATTCGGTCTTCGAGGGTATGTATTCTATGGATGTACATCCACCCGTTGCTTGTATCTAGTAGATAGATCTTGGTACTTAGTTGTTCCCATCGTAGGAAAATTTTTGTTTTCTATGCTGCGAACCCTACAGTGGTATCAGAGCCAGATCTATGCGTAGATACTTTGCACGGGTAGTACACATATGAGTATGTGGGCGATGATGATCATTTTATTGCTTCTTAGTTGTACTTTAGATATTGGTGGCATAGTGGGATGAAGCGGCCCGGACAAACTTTACATGTCCTCGCACATGAGACCTGTTCCACGCTTGACATGCAACTAGTTTTGCATAAGTGGCTAGCGGGTGTCTGACTCTCCTAATATAGTCAATATCTAATCTGCAACGAGTTGTCAACAATTTGGTTATCCTCGTTGTGGTTCATGTTCGTAGGTAAGAACGGTTCTATCTTCGAAAGCCCTAAGCCACGTAAAACTTGCAATGGATAAATTAGAGGCGTCTAGTTTAGATTGTTGCTGGGCTAGTGTTATGATATGGTGATGTTGTAAGTAGAAGTATGAGATGATACTCTTACAACACACATAGCGTGTAAGTTCCATAGACCTTGGCCTTACACATAAAGGTTTGATAGAGATCATACCACGATGCACATGATGGAGATCATATGCGGGAACCATATCATTTCACTTATAAACATGTGATGTTTGATAGCATCTTATATTGCTTGTTTGGCGTTTTATTAGCATAATAAGATGATCTCTCATTTAGATATCAAGATAAAAATGTGTTCTTCCTTAAGTATGCACCGACAATGTTTCGTCGCTTCAAGGCATCACGTGATGATCAGGTGTACTTGAATCCACGAGCATATCTCGGGTGTAAGACAGTTACACACGCGAATACTAAGGTTCTTACTTGGCGAGCCTAGCATGTACAGACATGGCCTCGGAACACGGACCAAAAGGTTAAGCATGAGTCATATAGTAGATATGATGCCCATTTGATGCTCGCCTTTGAAGCTACACCGACTCACATGATGATCGGACTTGGTGTAGTGGATTTGGTTCATGTAATCACCAAAAAGACATGAGGGATGTCGTTTTTGAGTGGGAGTTCATTTCTAATTTGGATTAGTAGAACTCAATTTATCATAAATTAAATCAAAGTGAATTTGCATAATTTGTTGTAGTCATTGGCATTCGTTCACCACCTTATGCATAGTTGTAATTGAGATAATAGAACTATAGAATTCTAGATATATACTTTACGAACTAGTATCGTATTGTGTTGAGTGTCAATCTAAAGTTTAAAGTCCTATTGCAAACTTTCAGCAAACTCTATTTACTCCGTGAAATTTAATAATTGGTATTAAATCGAGAGTAACAATTCCAGTGTTAGTATCTTAAGTATCATGTTTGCCTCCATGATTCTTGATTATTTTAATATCAAGTTTATATAGGAGCTGAAAGAATTGTATCAGAAACCATCATGTGTGGCAGATATAACGATATCTGAAACAATGTTTTGGTTGCAATATGTTAGAGTATAATATATGTTCTCATATTGGATGAGAATTTGCAAAGGTTGGAGATGCTAGACATCCTAATCATCCAAAAGGGTTTTGGAAAGAAATGTTATACTCATGATTCGCCTTTATAAGCTACAGTAGCTTGATCATGAATGTCGTCATGATAAGGGTGAATAGAATATGTATGTAAAGTGTTTACTACACTAAAAGATTACTAAAGAATGGATTTTTAAAGAATACCGATCATTTGGTGATGGTGATCTACTTCAAAGTGCAAGTCCAAAGGTATTATTATTTGAATATACACGCTTTGGACTATGTGTCATGTATATGGTGCCACTTTTGATGTTGATAGATTCTTTTAAAAAGGAAAAGGAAATGCTGAAAGAGAATCTATAAAATATATTTGGCAGAAAAGAAAAGATTGGAAATATCCAATTTAGGTATATGGATGATATACATGTTATGGTTGTATTCTTTGCTAGTTAAACAATGTGGTTTTTGGGTATTGGATACCGAATTGGTTGGTATGAAATTTCATACGGAACGACACAATTCATGAACCACAATGGCCTAAGTAACTAGCAAGAGAATATGTGATGATGTTCATCGAAAACAAACAAACCGTTGTTTGTATTTCTCGTTGACATCAAAGCTTGACTTCAAGATTTGTTTTAATAATTGTTATTTAAATCAGGTATTATGAGAACAAAGGTTGTTCAAATAATTACCATATTCCATATAAGATGGATGATTTACAAATCTAGTTGGAGAAATCACATCCATAAAACCTAATGCTAAAATGTCGCAAGACAAATGATTGAAAGATCACTTACGAAGTGACATCGCCATTTAAATTATATTGGAAAGAAAACATGAAGAATCTCCATATTCCTGGATTTTTGGAGTCTTTGATTTGATCAAGTGACGCTTGTGATACTTTCCTAGGGATAATTAAAACTTCGTTCAAAGGCCAAAGAAGAACGATCGACTAAATTATTGGAATTTATACATATCGATGTATGTAGTCCATTATGTGTAGTCATAAGCGATGGATTTCAACTTCATATGCTTTCTCCGGAAATTTGAGTGAATGTTCACTTAATGAGAAAGAAGTGTGAAATATTTGAAAATGTTCAAAGACTTTCAAGATGAAGTGAAAATCATTGTGACAAGAAAATAAATGGTTTATGATTTTATCATAAGGGATTTATTTGAGTTACAAGTGTAACAAGAAAATAAATGAATTATGATTTTATCATAAAGGGATTTATTTGAGTTGCAAGTTTAGCAAAACACCTAGATTTACATCTCCCGAAACACCATAGGAGTATGGAGTGTTTGAGATTAGTAATGAAACCTTGTTTGACATGGTTGGATCAAAGGTGTTATTTATAAAACTGCCATTATGTTTTAAAAAGATTAAAGCTTTAGAGACTACCGCTTTTACACTGAAAAGAGCTCCATCTTGATCCGTTGAAATGACACCATATGAGTTATGGTTTGGGGTAAAACCCAAGTTGTCATTTCTTAAATTTTGGTATGCTAAACATAAGTAAGATGTTTACGATCGAAGTCGGATGAGCATGTCTTTGTAGGTTATTTCGAATAACAATTGGTTATTCCTCCATAACACCGAGGACAAAAAGGGTTTGTCGCTTGAAACATGAAGTTTCTTGAAGAAGGAATTTTCGCAAAAGTTAAGTGGGAGGACAATAGAACTTTGATAAGGTTAACGAACCTTAGCTAAATGTGCTGAGTTGCGCAGCGCCGGAAATCGTTCTGGAGGCTTCCATAATGCTCATAGCTTATGTGCGTCAAAGGTTGTGGTCACGGAGATCTAAGTTCCTATTGAACCAAGAAGGTCGGATAAACAATCAAATGATTAAGATTTGAGAGTAAATCATTATTGTTTGACAATGATGAACCGACTATATGCAAAGAAGCGATGATGGGCCCTGACTCCGTCAAATGGCTTGAAGCCATAAAATCCGTGATAGTTCCATACACGAGAAATCAAGTTTTGAACTTGGAAGATCCTCCAGAAAGGTGTAAAAACCTATCGGTCGTATTTGGATCTATAAAGAAACAGACATGGATGTTTCACATCTATGAAATAGTCGACATGTCGTAAAGTATTTTACGACAATGTTCAAGGAGTTGACTATGACAAGATTTGATCTTTCATAGCGATATTTAGTCTGGACGGATTAAAGTAGCAACCACTACATATAATTTTTTATATGGTAGATGAATAAACAAAACAAAGTTCTTCTAATAGAATGGTTACCTAGGACGTGTACATGACACGATCCAAAGAGTTTTGTTAATTCAAAGGATGCTAAAAAGGGCATGCAAACTTCAATGGTTGAAGTAAGCATCGCGGAGTTGGAATCTTCACCTTAATGAAAAGGAGTTTTCATCAGGAGACGATGAAGATGCTTGCATTTGAAAGAAATTAAGTGGGAGCGCTGAGACATATTTCTAATACATTATGTGGATGACATCTTGTTGATTAGAAATGATGTATCTTTTATTGACAAAGGTTAAGAATTTCATTTCGATGAAATACTTAGGCAAAACCCGAATATTTATCGTGAATGTCTTTATCGTGAATGTCTATAGTGGATAGACTGTGACGCCAATATGGTTGTGCCAAACGTACATATATGAGATATTGAAGGAGTTCAATATAGAAACGACAAGAAACAGTTCTTGTTTCATGGAAAGGAATTGAATCAAGATTCAAGTGTATCGACACTTGATAAGTGAAACAATATTCAAGTGCTTTGACACTTGATGAGTGAAATCACGAGAATGTTTTGATCAATCATACCATGATATGTACACATCCAGATATGTCCTATGATCTAAGTGTTATGAGAATATACCAGAATGAATCATAAAATGATCATTGGACAATAGTGAGGATATTCTTATGATCTTTTTGAAAGAACTAAGAATATATTTGTGTAGAGGTGACAAACAATTACAAATAGTTCATTGTAAAGCGTTACATTGATACTAGGTTTGTCACAAGATACAAATTAAGTTTATCTCAATTTAAACTACGGGCGGCACAATGTAATGGAAAGGAGATTCCATGATGGATTTGGATGAAATCCATAGTTAAAGACATTGTGACGAATACTACAACAAAAAGGCTAAGTATATGACTGCTATAGTAGCAGCAAAGGAGGGAATTTGTGTCAAGTAGTTTGTTATCAAACTGAGGTGTGGTTCGCAACGGGCTAACACTAAAGATATATTGTATGACAATAGTATCGATGTGTTTTAACCCCAAGGAACTAAAGGTCTCACCGAAAGACCAAATTTATACAATGCCATATCATTGGAGAATGAGTGATGCGTGAAGACGCAAAGACATGCAAATACACATGGACCTGAAAGTGTCAGATCCGTAGATTATGTTAACCACTTGTAGTTGTGTATATGGAACACCAGAAAGCCATAGGTGTTCAATACGCAAAGTTTTCAAACTAGATTATTGTCTCTAGTGCAAGTGGGAGACTGAAGGGAATATGCCCGAGAGGCAATAATAAAGTGGTTCTTATCGTATTCCTTATTTATGATAAATGTTTATTTTGCATGCTATAATTGTATTAATACGGAAACGTTAATACATGTGTGTTTAATAAACAAAAAGGAAGTTCCTAGTTATGCCTCTCTTATAAAATAGCTCGTTGATTAATATGATGAACAAAGTTTCCTGATCATGGATATTGGATGTTGTTAATAACGAGGTCACAACATTAGTGTAATGATGTGATGAACATTCATCCGAAGTATAGCATTACGATCAAAGTCATTGAGTTTATATTGCTATAACAACTTACGAAGTGATCCTAATCCTTAGACCATGAGATCATGTCAATCACTAACACCGGAAGAGTTTCTCGATGACATCAAACGTCACACCGTAACTGGGTGATTATAAAGATGGCTTCAAAACTACTAAAGTGTTATGTTGAGACCCATGGATCGAGAGTGGAATTTGTTCATCCCGATGACGGATAGATATGCTCTGGGCCCTCTCGGTGATATCACATTGATTAGCTTGCAAGCAAGTGATTTGATCACTAGAATGTTATATCACGGGAACGAGAAAAGAGTGCATGTCGGTAACGAGATCAAACTAGGTATGGAGATACCGATGATCGAATCTCGGACATGTAATATATCGTGAAACAAAGGGAATAAGATACTAGCGTAAAAGGTTCACACGATCACACAAGTCATCGTTGAATGTGTGGGAGTCAGTATGGATCTCCAGGTCCCGCTACTAATTATTGATCGGAGAAGGGTCTCGATCATGTCCGCATTATTCGTGAACCATAGGGTGACACACTTAAGGGATACCGACACCATTCGGAGCAAATGATATGCCAGAAAAATAAAAGGAAAGCGCGGGAATTTATTTCACTAGACACCGGAACTGTTTCGGTTGAAATTGCTGAAACTGGTTCTGCATGTGAAATTGAAATGTTGTAAGGGGTTTTATGTGAATGTTTGTTAATTAAAGTAATTCACAAAATTCTGAATAAATAAATAAAAGAGTTTTATTTAAATGAGAGCTTGCATTAAATTTGGTGGAAATTTAATGCATGTGAGTGGATTTTTGAGTGGAGGCTTTTTAATGGGAGTGGAGGCTTTTCATTTTGAGTGGGAGCTCCACCCACATGAATGTGGAAGAGGTGGGGGCAGCCCCCATGGCTGGGCGCCATGCCCCTTGGGTGCCCCCCCTCTCCCCTATAAAAGGCCCCCCTCTCCTCCTCTCAAAGTACACCTCCTCGCGAAGGATCTCTCTCCCCCCTTTAGAATTTCCCCATGGTCTCGGATCAGCGAGATACATGTTCCCGGTGGCTTTTTCTGGAAGGATTTGTTTCTTCCGCTGCTTCGCTGGAGCGAGGGCGCGGAGGTTGTCAGGGTACCCGTACGTGTGTGCGATCACGGATGCACCACTGCTTTGAGGTGCTAGACTTGATCGTGCTGGACCGGCTGGACCAGATGGACTTCATCACGATCTTGAGATCGGCAAGCGTTCGTCTACATCATCCACAAGTACAACCTCGTTAACGCTATTCGGTCTTCGAGGGTATGTATTCTATGGATGCACATCCACCCGTTGCTTGTATCTAGTAGATAGATCTTGGTACTTAGTTGTTCCCATCGTAGGAAATTTTTTGTTTTCTATGCTGCGAACCCTACATGAGCATCTCAACAATCTTTTTATTTACCATATGCATAGCTTTTTATTGAGGATGCTTTATAGATAGCTCATTATGGTGATGTTGTAAGTTTCCACCATGATTAGGCATGGCTTAGGCTAGCGGTCCAGGCGTTTCTCTAACACAGGATACAAACTCCATGGACTTACAAGTTCCCTCTTTATTTCACACTGGTGACATCCATAAACAAAAGAACATGATATCAACTGAGTACAAAGTACAAGTGCAATGTTGAAAACGTTCCCCGTGACAGCACGATTTTGCTAATTCCAACTTATAAATGCAAGCATATACAAAAAAGTTGTCACAATGGTTCAAGTTTATTAGGGGCATAGAATAAAGTGTGCCATCAAGTTCGTGAGGGCTTTAATCACTAAGTTTTCAAATAACAAAATAGTTTTTAATTGGAAGATAGTTGAAAACAAGAATATACTTGGAATGTTGTAACACACCATGCATAGGAGTTTATAGTGGACACTTTGTAATAACTTGGTTTATTGGGAGTTGGAAGCATGAGTAGAACTTATACAAGTGGAGGCTAGCAAAAGACTAGGAGCAACCAACTAACAGATCAATAATGGCCATAATCATGCAAAGCAACAAAGCATACTAATCAACGCAAAGAGTGGTACTACAAGTCAAGGACTAAATGATCATAGAGGCTAATGGTGACTTATCATAGCCATAACATGGTGTGATCATGTGCCAATTCAACCCAAGCAAAACATCAAAGGAGAATACCATAATACTATGCTTTTGAATGCTAAAACAACGCATAATTTCTTCAACGCACACTAAGCAATCCCAATTATTTGGAACAAGACATGCTACAACAATAATCACTAAGCATAAAGTCAAAACAATACCTAGCATGTCATGCTAAAGTCTAAGTCACAGTCAATGCAAGCTCCTCTTGCACTTCAAGCAAGAACTTACTACTCCTTTCCAACGCCAAGCAAACTTATTTGCAAAACAACACAGCAAGAACGGGGGTCCAAACTACTCAAGAAAACTAAACAAACTAAGCAAACGAAAACTAAGACGCTCCAAGAACAACACAATTGTGCATGAAACAATAAAAACAAAGTGTCTAGACAGACCTGAGCTTTTTATTGATGATTGGGCATCCCCAAGCTTTGACGCTTGTACCTCTTGGATATTTCTTGGGGTGAAACCATGGTGGCATCCCCAAGCTTGAGCTTTTGTCCATTCTTCATCTCATTGCATCATTCTCTCTTTACACCTGAAATTTTTCCTTCATACAAAACTTCACACAATCTTCATTAGCAACATTAGCTTATTCAAAAGATATTGGACCCCTAGAAAAGCTTTGAAACATCAAGGCTTTTCACTAAAAACACAAGCTACTGTAGTAACTCCTTCAAAAAGCTCAATTCACCTAAAGAGAACTCAAAAAGGAATCAATAAGAAGCAAATGCAAATAATGGCAGAAATCTGTCAAAACAGACCAGCAGGTAGAAACCGATTTTTTTGAACATCTTCTGTTGCTCAAATCAAAACGTGTTGAACTAACGAAAGTTATCTAACATACTGGGGGATTTATTCGTAAATTTTAAGCTCAATACTAGTTACAGAGACTCCTCACGAATTTTTTTGGTGTAGGACAGAAATCTGTTTCGGGACAACAACTCCCCAAATCTTACTTCCGTCTCATTAGAGGTCATTCTTGGCACAAAAAACAAACAAAAAGGATAAGGAGAGGTCATTAAAGAAGTAATAACTTCCAAGACTCAAGGAAACTCTTGGGTTATCTCCCAACAAGTACTTTTCTTTAACGCCTTTAAGTTAGGCACAAGAAGCAAGAAGAATCAAGTATTTTCAAATGAAGAAGCATTAACATTCATACTTGCAGAATCTTCAACTATGAAAGGTATCTCATCCAAATGGGTTTTGGAGGATCCTTTCTCATCTCTTTTCGGTCTACTACCTTCATCAAAAAGATTTTCAGGGGCAATCCATTCAAAAAATATTCAAAGGCTTCATGCATTCCAACAAGCTTAAAGGGTATGGGTATATTGAATTCCTCTCTAGGCTTAGTTTTATCAGAAATACCCACAACATCTACACTTGAACCTAGCATATTGAAATGTTCAAAAACCCTTTTGGCCTCCCTATCAACATCATGAAATTCTTTTGATAAAGTTTCAAGGATGAACTCTCTCTTTTCAGAATTCTTTTCTTCTTTTAGTTTCAGGAACAAGAATTGCATGAAGGGGTTAAGGCTAACAAACCTAGCCTCCAACATATGAACTAAAGAAGTTGCAACAATCTCATAATTAGGAGCAAGCTCTGCTATAGATTTATCCTCAATATCCTCATGCTTGCTAACATAGTTAAAGAATTCTTTAATATTATCTTTCCCAATTATGGAGCCACTACCTATTGCAAGATCTTTTAGGGCGAACTTTGGGAGCAACATGGTGAGCTAGAGCAAAGTGGCAACTAGAGCAGGAACTATTTTTTTATGTTTTTGAATAAAGCAAGCAAACCAAACTAGACTAATTTTTTGGTCTTTTTAAAAGAGGCAAACAAAACCAAGCAAAAGGAACAAAGCAAACTAAAAACAAAGTAAAGAGAAAGGAAGTGAAGGACTCCCCTTGTGAAGACGTGCTTAGCCTCCCTGGCAACGACGCTAGAAAAGCTTGTTGGCTGGCTGATGGCGCATTGAAAAGCTTGACGATTGTCTATGCACAACCTGTTGGGAACCCCAAGAGCAAGGTTTGAAGCAGCAAGCAGCAAGTTTTCCCTCAATTGACACTGAGGTTATCGAACCAGAAGGAGGAAGGAAACTTCACACAGGTGTTGCAAGCAACGCGGAGACCTGCACAACACAAACTCAAGACTTTTCCCCAACGAACAGTGAGGTTGTCAAGCTCACCGGTTTGCGGTAACAAAGGATTAAACATATGGTGTAGAAGGTAATGGTTTGCAGCAAGTAAACAAGTAACAGTGGAACATGTATCAATGGTAAAGATTGGACTGGGGTCCATAGTTCACTAGAGGTGCTCTCCTTAGATAAACAACATGGCATGAAGGGTAAACAAATTACAGTAGAGCAATTGACAGGAACTGAGCAAGGCATAACAATGCAATTACTAGTCAGAAAGATCCTATGAGATTCGATTGGACAATACAACAAGATACATAGACCGCCATCCAATTGCATCTATGACTAGAAGTCCACCTTCAGATTATCATCCGAACCCCCTCCAGTATTAAGTTGCAAGCAACAGACAACTGCTTTAAGAAAAGTGTTTAAGGTAAACAATCCACATGCTCCATGAACAAGAGTGATGACCCACAAGTGTAGGGGATCGCAACAGTCTTCGCGGGTAGTATTACCCAATTTATTGATTCGACACAAGGGGAGCCAAAGAATACTTGCAAGCCTTAACAACTAAGTTGTCAATTCAGCTGCACCTGGAAATAGTTCTTGCTCACAGAAGTTTATCAATAGCAATAGTTTGTAGTAGCAATAGCAAAACAATAACAACAGTAACAACAACAGTGAAACATGAGCAATAGTAATAGTAACTGTAACAGTAGGATTTGAGTGCGGTAGGCATAGGGATGGATGGACGGGCATTGCATTTACAAGTCTAAACATGTAACTTCAAAGTCTAGGGCATTATAGAAAAATAATAACAAGCATCCAAGTACTAAACAATCCTAGGCATGTGCTCCAAATATAGTCATACGTGCTCGCAATGAAAACTTGCACAACATCTTCTGTCCAGCCAGCTCGTGGCAGCGGGGCCTCTAGGTGTCAAGCTTGATGCACTAGCCAACGCAACCAAAAGTCCGAACTGATGGAAAGGGCTAGTGCAATCCACTTATACGCTTCAACACCCCCTCTCACGTGTGATGGGGAGAAGTCAGCACGTGCAACCGGAAGAGAGCGACGACGCGCGAAACTCACGTATGACTCAAGAGGCCTATACGTGGACACAGAGGGGTCTATAGCAATTTTAGGATAAATTGCAAAAGCCAGGACTCGAACTCGAGACCTTAGGCTCTGATACCATGTCAAGCTTCATGCACTAGCCAACGCAACCAAAAGTCCGAACTGATGGAAAGGGCTAGTGCAATCCACTTATACACTTCAACACTAGGGAACTACTGGCAATTAAGGTGCTCCTTTTAATAGAGCACCGGAGCAAAGCATTAACACTCTGTGAACACATGTGATCCTCACACCACAGCCATCCCCTCCGGTTGTCCCAATTATTGTCACTTTGGGGCCTTTGGATCCGGACAATGATATGTGTACACAACTTGTAGATAAGATCACAAACAATACTATCATAATGATTCAATAATAAGTTTAGATCTGAGATCATGGCACTCGGGCCCTAGTGACAAGCATTAAGCACAACAAGTTGCAACAAAGTCAAATAGCACTAATAGAGATACTAGGCACTATGCCCCTAACAGATCTTATTCGATTACATGATAGAACTCATCCAATCCCTACCATCCCCAAGCCTACAGCGGAGGATTACTCACTCATGGATGAGGGAAACATCGGTGGTTGATGGAGATGCGTTGGTGATGACGATGACGATGATCCTCTCCAAATCCCTCGTCCCGGCAGGGTGCCAGAATAGAGTTTCTGGATCCAAATCTTGGTTTCTCGTGGCGGCGGCGGAGCGGAACTCTTTCTGGAAAACTATCGACCCCACCTGAGTTTTTAGGTCAGAAGGCAACTTATTGGCGCGGAGGGAGGCTGAGGAGCTGCCTGGGGTGGCCAAACCTCCCCCAGGCGCGGGGTCAGTGGGCCCGCGCCTAGGGTGGGTATGGGCCCCCCAGGCCTCCCCTTTGTCTCCCCTTCTGGCTCCGTGGATCTTCTGGTGAGAAATAGTTTTTGGCATATTTTCCGGGATATTTCTTGATAGTTGATTTTCTGCACAAAAACAAGACACCAAGGTAATTCTGCTGTAAACAGCGTCAGTCTGTGTTAGTTGTATCCAAATCACACAAGTTTAGAGAAGAAACAATAGCAAAGTGTTCGAGAAAGTAGATACGTTTTGGACGTATCAACTGCCCCCAAGCTTAGCTTATTGCTTGTCCTCAAGCAATTCAGTTGAAAACTGAGTGCGATAAAAGAACTTTCACGAACACTTTGCTTCATATGATGTATATATTCTCAGCATAGGAGTAGATGCTTAGACAATTCATAGTAAATAGTATGCAACTAAGTCTACTCAAAAGTCATTGCAAGCTATGAAGAGAAACCAACTCAATAATAATAAGTAGAATGAAACATAAACACAAGCAACATTGCAATGCTCATAATAAGGTATGATAGAGTGGTATCTCGCTTGCCTTTGTTTGAAGAGCACAATATGAATACTGAGGCACCTCTGAAATTCAAGTGAAGACTAGAGATAAAGATATCAGAGATACAAACATCAAAGTCATGACATAATTAACCAAGTTTTGGAACAAACACAAGAATGCCAACTATGCTCTCAAGAAGGTGCTCATAGCATAAGTGGTGACTCAACAAAGTTGTGAAAATGGTTTTGAAAAGTTTGAAAGGCTTCCAAATGCTGAAAGGAAGGTACTCATTAGCTTTGATCTCTCATTGCCCCTATCATAGGCATCTTCATGTGGTTAAGGTGAAAGTGAGGTCCACTCTGAATCATATGCTTGACAGACCATAAGCTGAAAATCCCAAGTCCCTTGAGTACTAGGGTCGCTCCGCATGCTACTCAACTTTGGTCACCTGAAAGTTCTTGTCATTGTAAATACATGCATATCATCGAGAATCGCCAACAGGGTACTTAGTTGTTCCCATCGTAGGAAAATTTTTGTTTTCTATGCTGCGAACCCTACATGAGCATCTCAACAATCTTTTTATTTACCATATGCATAGCTTTTTATTGAGGATGCTTCCTAGATGCTCATTATAGTGATGCTGCAAGTTTCCACCATGATTAGGCATGGCTTAGGCTAGCGGCCTAGGCCTTTCTCTAACACAATGTATAAACTCCATGAACTAACAACTTCCCCTTTTATTTCACATCGTCGAAATCCATCAACAAAAGAGCAAGGAATCAACTGGATAAGATATCCAACATGTGTTGAAAGCGTTCCCTGTGACAGCACGGTTCTGCTGACTCCCAGCATATAATAAGCAAGCATATAACTTTCATGGACTAGTCACAATGGTTCAAGATTATTAAGCGCAAGTAATAAAGTGTGCCATCAAGTTCGTGAGAGCTTTACTAACTAACTTTCTCAAAACAGACAAACATTTTATTTTGGAAGAAAACATGGCATATGGAATATGCACTGAAATAGCAAATGATGATGATAGGTAGGTATGGTGGACACAGCTGGCAATATTGGTTTTGGGGAGTTGGAAGCACAGGTAGAGCACATACTCAGTGCAAGTGAAGGCTAGCAATAGAGAGGGAGCGACAAACGAGAGAGCAATAGCTGTCATAATCATGCATGCAACAAAACAGGACTAACTATGGCATGGAAGTGATACAAGAGCTCTGAGGCAAAATAAATCATCGAGGCTTACTGACTATTGATTAGTCATATGCATGCGTGAGCATGTGCCAAGTCGATTCACATGAACAGTCAGAGGAGGATACCACAACGTCATACCAAAGTATGAATAAAACAATGCAAGCAAACATTCATATGACATGCTACAAACTATTAGCAAGATGGAGCTAATCATAGACAAGCAAGAACTACTAAGCATCCATAATGACATACACCTTACACTAACAGGCTAAGCATGCTCACAATGATGAGTATATGTACAAAAACGAAACAAATAGAGTTCGTTACCAGCCTCTTACCACACCTCGAGTTGTCTTAATCTTCATTATTGCCCTTTACTTGTGTGACTTGAATATTAATATGAAACCAAAATCCACTGAGGACGGCTGAACCCTGCAAAGAACTCACAAAACCAAATAAGAACAACAAATATTTTTGGTATTTTCAATTTTTTTAGAAACAAGCAAACGAAGAATAGCCAAACAAAAACAAAGCAAAATCTTTTTGGATTTTTCTCATTTAAGGCAAACCAAAGCAAAGAAGCAAAGAAACAAACCAAGAGAAACAACGAAAATATTTTTGGTATTTATGGGTTTTTTAGAAAGAAACAACAAAAACCAAAAAGAAAGCGAAACAATGGATATACAAAGAACCGACCAAACATGATATATATATATGAGTGTGACGTCGGTATACCTCCCCCCAAGCTTAGGCTTTTGGCCTAAGCGGGGCTCAATCCCATGGTGCCCGAGTAGATGCACCTTCGTAGTATGTCGAGGAAGCTCCCTCGTTCTGGTACGAGCTCGAGGCCTCCCTTGTGTAGTGTACATCGGGGTCATATGCGGGATCTTCCTCCTGATAGTGCCCGTGGAAGTTGAGAGAGTGCAGCTTGTCATCCATATCCCGCTTCGTGCGTGACCAAGGTCCCTGAGAAATACTAAGAAAAGTGGTTTGGGGTAGAGGGATCTCTCTCTCTTCCCCATCAGTAAACAACATTCTATAAAACCAAGTTCTGAAGAGTAGAGCTAGAGGTGACAAAGTGGTGCGCCTTCATGGCAGCAAGATCAAGCCTTAGAGGAGCCAAAACTGTATCATGTGGATCAACAGCAATGTCCAAGGCAGCAGCAATACGAGTAGCAATAATTCCCCCATAAATGGGTCCCTTAGCACCTAAACGACGAGCAATGAGGGAACCAAGATTATACTTATCCTCACCGTAGAGAGCAGCAGCTAAGAAGGCCAATTGATAGTTGGATATATTACTAGTGTTCTCCCTACTAAGAACACTGGTGGTAATATAGTAGGTCAAGTACCTGATAGCTGGAAGTTGAATATTCTTTATCTTCCCTTGTTGAGCTCTGCGATCATCATCATTGGTTATTCCTCGGTAAAGCTCTAACAGAGCAGCTGGAAGAGCTGTAATCTTCTTTGATGACCCATTTGTACCAAGTCCCAGGGCCTTGCAAGATTTCTTCAGAGACATAGAATGAGCCCTGCCATAAAGTCTAAAAGACACAGAAGGATTGAACAAACTATTGGTAAATTATAAACTCTCCACAAATGTTTTAGTAAGTAAAGCATATTGTGCACTCTCATCCTGCATGAAACTTGTTAGACCAGCCCTCTCAATCAAAGCCGTGCAATAATTAAGAATCCCAGCAGCTCACAAGAAAGTTTGACAATGAAAGGTGGAGGGGTGCGCATCCCCTTCATCTCCCTCGTCACCAAACCGCGGATTGATGAGATCCTCATTGTATGAGGGTCTAGAACTGGTAGATGACCCTGGAAGCTTTTCCCTTCTAGGTGCATCACTCTAAAAAAATGTCACCAAAGGTGTGGTGGTCCATGGCTTCACTATTCTGAAATTTTAAACAACCATCAAACCAAGTGATTTCTAAGTTGATAAATGATGAGTAACTGCTATAGGAACTTGCTAGAGGACTATACATGCATCAAAACAAAGTTTCTAAGCATAGAACAAGCATGCAAGCTCAAACAACATGTCACCTATAGCAGCAAAATACTCAAGATACAATCTTTCAATCACAAATCTAATTGGACAAGTGGAGGAGGCACATACCAAGGAGCAAACTCTCCAAAAATCAGCACTTGAGAAGGGATCAAGAAGGAGATCGAAAATCGCGAGCAAGAATAGCAAGAACTCGAGCTTGAGCAAGTTTTCCAGTGTTTTTCGGGAGAGAGAAAGAAGGTGGCTTTGAGGAGGCAGCCTGGAGGGGCCCAGGTGGGCCAGACCCCCCCTAGGAGCCACCACTAGGTAGACCGTGCCTACCATGGGTGTGAGGCCTAGGGGTGGCCCCCTGGGTCACCTCTGGTACCTCTCTGCCCCTTTTTTCGAGGAAAAAATTATTTCTGGGATTTTTCGGGAAACTTTATTTTTGGCCAATTTTCAGGGTATGAAAATTGATTTTCTCGCAGAAACAGTTTTTTCAGAAGAAGCAAAAGCAAACCAAAAGCCAAACTATAGGATCTCTAATAAACTCAAACAAGCAAACCACTAACAAAACTAAAGCTAAAGCAAAGACTAGGAAGGAGAAAAAGAAAAAGAAAGCAAGTATAACCACAGTGGAAACATTATTTTGTTCATTAAAATCCTTTTGTTAACAAGGTTGATCAAGTATTGTTACCAAAGCAATATTATATGAAACCAAACTTTGCATTCCACAAGGTGATTATGTTACCTCATACTTGATAGCAATTGTCCCAATCATGATAGTTTCAAAATTTTCTTGTGGAATGGGACAATATATTTCTCCAACCTTGATGATCTCAATATTTTCAATGGAATTCAGGCAATAGCTTCTAACAACCTTCTTGGGGAAATAGACAGTGTGCTCTTTGTCATTAATATTGAATGTTACTTTTTCTTGATTGCAATTGATGACAGCACCTGTAGTATTAATAAAAGGTCTCCCAAGAATAATAGACATGTTATCATCTTCAGGCATTTCAAGCACAATAAAATCAGTTAAAACCATGCAATTATGAGCAACTTGAACAGGAACATTCTCACATATACCAACAGGAATAGTGGTTGACTTATCAGCCATTTGCAAAGATATATCAGTTGGTATCAAGTTTTCTAGCTGGAGCCTCTTGTATAGAGAAAAATGCATAACACTAACTCCAGCTCCCAAATCACATAAAGCAGTTCTAACATAATTGTTCTTAATAGAGCAAGGAATAGTTGGTATACCTCGGTCACCAAGTTTCTTTGGAACTTTACCATTGAAGGATTAATTAGCAAGCAAAGTAGAAATCTCCTCATTAGGAATCTTCCTTTTATTAGAGACAATATCCTTCATATACTTTGAATAAGGAGGCAACTTAATAGCATCAGTCAAAGGAATTTGCAAAAATAAAGGTTTCATCCACTCACAAAACTTGTTGTAGTGTTCTTCCTCCTTTGATTTGTGTTTCTTACCTGGAAAATGCATAGGTTTCTGCACCCAAGGTTCTCCCTCTTTACCATATTTATTAGCAATAAAATCTTCCTTTGTGTACCTAGTGTTCTTAGTGTGCTTCTCAGGTTCTTCCTCAACTTGCTCCTTATCAGGAGCATCATTATTATTACCACTCTCAATTTCAGCATCAGAGACAGATATACTATTAGGATCTACAACAGGTTCAAGTGATTCCTCAACTATCTTATGTTTCTTTTTCTTCCTCTTACGAGGACTACCACTATCTTTACCTTGTTGCGAATCCTGCTTTACTCTTTTAGGGTGTCCTTCAGGATATAAGGGATCTTGAGTAGCTGCACCACTCCTAGTTCTAATTCCATAAGCATGTTTATTTCCTGAAGCATTAACTAGCATATCCTTTTGTACCTTAGCAAGTTGATCAAGTTGGGTTTGAACCATTTGAAAGTGTTTACAAATCATTTTAATATCATTAGAAGTTCTTTCCACAATATCTTTCAACTCATGGATAGCTCTAGAGTTTTCCAATAAATGATTCTAAACTTGTTTAACAATAAATGTGTCAAGTTCTTCTAAGCATTGATCAGGAGGCTTACCATAGGGAATATCACCTTCATTAAATTGGAGAGAGTGTACCTCAAAATAAGATGAGTGGGGAATTGGCTTACATAATTCTTCTATAGGAGGTAGATTCTTCACATCTTCAGCTCTAATACCTTTTCTCCTTTAGACACTTCTTAGCTTCCTTCATCACTTCATCATTTAATGCAATAACTCCCCTCTTCTTTGTTGTTGGTGTTGGAGCTGGTTCAGGAACAACTGGTTCAGGAGTAATAGGCTCAGGTGTATTCAGCTTAGTTGAAGTCCAATCATTATAATTCTTGCTTATCTTGGTCATTAATTCTTCAGCATCTGTAGGAGTTATTTTACTGAAAACACAATTAGCAAAGCTATCTAGGTATGTCCTAGAATCATTAGTTAGTCCATTATAATAAATATCAAGAAGCTCATTCTTAGATAATGGACATCCAGGATGTGCATGAATCAAGGAACATAATCTTTTCCATGACTCAGGCAATTTCTCTTCTTCTCCATGTTTAAAATCAAAAAGTATTTGCAAAGCAACATGTCTAGCACTGGGAGGAAAATATTTATGGAAGAAAGAAGCAATCAAGCAATCAGGGCTATCAATGGAACCAGGAGGTAATATATTAAACCAAGCCCTAGCTTCTCCTTTCAGTGAAAAAGGGAAGATCTTAGCAACAAAGTATGTGCGCATCTTAAAATAATCAGAGAACAAAGCACTCATAGTAGAAAGCTCATTCATATGAGCCACAACACTCTCATTTTCAGTCCCACAAAAAGGTTCTTTGTAAGGTTCCCAACCTTTAATAAGGTAGAGATCCCTGTGTTTACAATGCTAGTCCCTGGATCAATAGCTATCATTCACAGTTAAATGTAATATCAAGAAACATAGGTCATAATACAACTTTATAACCAGGAATAAAATAATTTATTACATCTTACATAGCTCATTTGGCTATCTAATTACAATGCAGCAGAATATAACAATAGCATGGGGTCCTTCATCTTCAAAGTGCCACAGGCAGACATGTTGGTTGTAGACTTGTAATCCTAATCATTACACTTCACTAATATCAAACAAACCTGCAACATAACAAGTTACAGCCACAAGGGTCAATACTTTTGAATTGTATTGGCAAGTGATACTATGGTAGTATAGTGGAGTATATTACCTATATGCATTTGGCTAAGTGGAGCTTAGGCTTGCTTTGCTCAAAATAGATTTTCCTTATCATTTGAAAACACTAAGTTTTTGCTTGACAAAAATCTTTCCCAAGGCATCCCCAAATAGAAATTGGTGATCCTTTCAACCCTTGTTTAACCACAAGTTTTTAACTTAGAAATTTGGATGATGAGATTCTTGATAGCTTCCATGCCTTGATGCTCAAGTTGTCCTTTTCCAGGTACATGGCTAAGTACTTAGATTTTTCCATCTGCAGAGGTTGTGCACTTTCCCCATCAGACTTGATTTTCACCAAGACAGGACCTTTCAGAAGCCTTCCCTTAGACCAAATGGACGCGCTCCAACCTATCATTCCCACTACCACCAAACTGTCCAAATGGCTAAGTTCTAGCAACCTATATGATCCAGGCAGAGCCCATATTGCCAAGTGGCTGCACTAGAAGCTTCTCAACACTTGGCCTCTAAAATCTCTTTGTTCCTGGGTGGCTTTCCACAAGTGAGATACACAAGGTTCACCAGTACCCTGGCCTTGTGTAACCACTCAACACAAACCATTCCTTCCATTCCACCCAGGTGTTTCATTTACTTAGTTGTTTTATTAAACAAAACACAAGTCCTCAGACTTAGAAATTTTTCCATAGTATGAATATATATTCCACCCTTGTTTTCTATTAGCTAAGCTAAGCATGATAGCAGTAGGAATCTTAACTTAGGAAAAATTCTACTAAGGTTTCATCTACTAGGATTTCCCATAACAATAGTTTATACTTAGCAAAATTCCATGCAAGTCTTACTTAGAAATATCACTAATGCATAGTGAAAATAGTGGGACAAAAGTATGAAGCATCACTTGCCTTTTTGGTAGAGAGTATAAGTTCACTCCTTGATCTTTGCAGTGTTCACCTACTTCAAATCACTACAATTCAATCAAGCAAACAATATTTGAATCTACCATTCAAGCAATTCAACACATAAAATAATAATAACAAAACAATGCATGCAAGCAAGCATGCTAAATATTGTTTTATTTGGAGAAGTGCTTTCTAATGGGTCATAAACTTTTGAAAACACCTAATGGTCATTTTATAAAGTGGCAAAATCATTTGTATAAGATTTTACTTCATAACCCATTTTTGATCAAGTCATTATTTTATGTGGTGAAGAAATGCTTTTAATAAGGCAAAATTCTATAGGTTTCACAAAATATGTTTTCAAACCATATAACCTTGTGTTTAGGGTCAGAGAGTTTATTTCCAAAACATTTCTTAAAGGTTTTCTTCCAAAACCATTTTTAATGATTAAACCATATTTTTATTTGACTAGAAATGGTTTAAATCAAAGATTCATTTTTTTGTTTCTCCAAATACATTTTTGAATCCACAATTTGTTTCCTATGGTCAGTAGGTTCAAAACACACCTTTTGCCAAAGATTTTATCCTCAAAATCATTTTAAAATAAATTTTATAACCTAAACATGCATACACAAGTTTCTGCAAAAACAATCAATTTAACAGAAGTTTTTTACTAAACAAAGTGCATGGTTGGCTAGGGCTTGTCTTCCTGAATCCATTGATATAAAATTTGCAAAATTTGGACGTGTGGTTTGAAAGTTATGGATTTTTCAAATTGGCATATCTAATAGAACAATTCTGTTTTTAATCAGACGAATAGGGCCACGTGGCGTGATATTACTCGTCCATACCGTTTCTTCCGGTTCAGCTACTCTGGTGCGTTGGATCTAAAGTAGATCGTGTGGCCTAGAAACAAACATACCGCTTCAGTTAAGTTTCTATCGTGGCCATGCGATTTAGATCGGACAGCGCTCGGCACGCTAGCCAGAGATGGGCGGCGCTGGCGGTGGCTACTGGCGGCGGCGACTCTGACTACGGCGGCGCAGTGAATACAGGAAGCAAAGGAGGAAGGGAAAGGGCTTACAGTGATCGCAGGGGTATGGCGAAGCTCAAGGTGGTCTTCGGGTAGCAGGGGGCGCTCGGGCGTCGTCGGAATTCTTCGCCGGAGGTGCTCCTGGCGTCGGGTACGGTCAGACATCGACGGGGGCGAGGTTACAGCGCGTGCTAGGACAAGTGGAAGACATGGTCAGATGCGCAAGGTCCTGGCGATGACGCGTGTGTGAAGGAGAAAGAGGGGGCGGTCAGGTCTTACCAGCAGTGCTCGTCGGAGCAGTGACAGACGACGGCGTGGTGTTGTGGTCGTCGTTGTCGAGGCTCTGGGGCGCGCGGGGACGAGCTGGAGCTACGGAGAGGTTCGCCAGGGAGTGGGGAGAAAGTGAGTGTCATCGAGGGGGCAAGGGGCGGTGAGAGGCTGCCGGAATCGGCCGGGGAAGTCGTCGGAGACAGAGGTGATGCCGCAAGAAATTGGCGCGGCCTGGGGGCAGAGAGGGGGAGGCGAGTGAGGGGAAATGAGAGAGGGAAGGCTGGCGATTAAGAGTGCACGGTTGCAGAGCGGAATCATTGCAGTGTTACTGCGAATTTACGCGAGGTTTCAACGGCAGAAACGGCCAGGGAGGAATGAGGGGCGTGGTCTTCGCGGGGTTGAAGACGATGAGGTGGCAGTGGGGTCCGGCGTCAGCGAAAGAGAGGAGTGGGGAGATGGGGTCCACGCGTCATACGCTGTGCGGGTAGGATATTTGGTCTGAAGCGTTTTTCTGCGGGAGAGGGGCAGTGGGCTGGCTGGGCTTAGTTGGGCCAGGCTAGTTGGGCTGGGTCCTTTACATTTTTTTTATTCCGTTTGTTTTTCCTTTTTCCAATCTTTAATTCTGTTTTGATTTTGAATAAGCAAATCAAACACTCATTTGGATTCAAACCTTTACCAAATTTTGTGTAGATTTAAATATTGATTAGTAGCACATTCTGAAATCAATTTTTGAATAAAATTTTATTCTTTTTGGAGTCTTTTATTTATTCAAATAAGTCCTTGTTTTAAATCAAAATAGGATTTAATAATATTTTCAAACACCATTTGAATCCCTTAAACTTTCAAAATATTTTCAGTAGGTTTTTATTCATTTAATAGGGTGTCAAAATAATTCATCTTGAATTATTTGGAATAATTTAATATGATTTATTAATCATTTAGGATTGGGTATTTGTTTTAGTTCTTATGGAATTAAATATAGTTTTAATTCCCTAAAGTTTATTTGGAAGATTTATTTTATTTAAGTTGATTAAACCACTTTTATTTCACTTGGGTAAATTCCAAATATCATTTTCTCATGATTTTAAATGATCATTCTTATTAAAGATTTGTCTTTCTCAAAATAGGGATAGAATGGTCTAATGCCATTTTATTTTATTTTGGAAATTCTTTATCCTTTTATTTTATTTGGATTTGGATTATATTCATTCCATTTGCTTATGGATTTGGCCAAGATTTGATTTGGTCTTTGAATATTCTTTATTTAATATTTCTTTCTTCATCTTATAAAATTCATAACTTTTTATTTAGAGATCCAAACTTGGTGATTCCAATTTGTGAAATCTTATTTAATATTTGTTTATCCTTTTAGGATTATTTGCTCAGCATTTGGTATGGATTTTTAGATAGGTTCTTTATTGGCTTTGGAAATTCAATTTCCTTATCTTATTAGATTCATAAGATTTTATCTATGGCTCCAAATTAAGTGAAATCAATTTCTATGGTTTTATAATATTTCTATTTGTCTTTCTTGATCATTTGTGAATGTTTGTTGATCAATTTTTATATGGATCAAATCCATGGATTTGGAGATAACTTGGGAATGATTTTATTTCATTAGGTTTTAGGGTTTGGATTTATTTTCCAAGTGTTTAAATTTCCAGATACATTCATTGAGGAAAGCAATTCACTTGATTTGGATTTTGTTAAATTCAAGCTTTAATTAAAGTTTTTTCAAGATGGGATTTTAAGTTTCCTTTTAGAAACAAAAGTTTCTTTTCACCCTTATTTTCAACAAAAATTTATTTTGCTTATTTATTTTTCACATTACAAGATTTGGAAAATCTTGGGATGTGACAGGCTACCACCCTTAAAATAATTCTCGTCCCGAGATTTGGGGAGGCTAGGGGTTACAAGTTGGCTCAAAGCACTAGGGTACTACCACCCTTAAAAAAATTTCCAACTAGATTACATCTTGGCCTGCTTGGGATCTTGTTGAAATCTCTCTGGACAAACATCTGCATAGTGTCCTTTGTTTCCACACTTGAAACATGTGACAAGGCTGAGATCCTTCATAGGCTTGTTTATCTTGTGCTTCATCTTTTCTGGAAAGTTGCTTGCATAATGTCCTTGGTTACCACAATTGTAACATGTGATAAGATTGAGTTCTTCACGTATGTTCTGTGGGCAAGTTGCTACATAATGGCCTAGCTCTTTGCAGTTGTTGCACCACACTTGGATAATCTCCTTATACTTCTGCTTCTCTGGACATTCACTGGCATAGTGTCCCATTTCTTTCCAATGACCACATTGCACATGGCTTTTGTCCTTCTTTTTCTTGGGTTTCTCCAAAGCTAGGAGTGCTTCTAATTCATGTTCTTCATATGTTATCTCAAAGGTAGGAACAGTTCCTGGTCTCCTTGACCTTCTTTTGCCCCTGGGATAATACATATGTCTCCTCATTGGTCCTTTAAATTGAGTCATGTTGTTGGGAGGTACAAGCTGAGATTTTCCTTTGTCTTCATCCTTCTTGATAGACTTGGCTCTCTCATGGTAGTCTGCAATCAGTTGTTGCACTCCACCTTGTTTCCTTTGTTCAACTATGAAATAGATGGGGCATTGGATAGGGACATGATTGTTTCCTTCACATAGGTAACAAGTAGCTTGGGATGTGGGGCATTAGTTAGCTGGATGTTTCTCTTCACAGTTGGGGCATTGATCTTCATGTTCCTTGGAAGTGTGATCCTTGTCTCCACAAATATTGCAAGCTTGGGTTCCTTCTAAAATAACATCTTTGTCATCCTTGTTGTCATAAGCTCCTTGGGAAGAGTTTTCTCCCATGTTGATCATTTGAGTAGCCATCCCTTGCAACAATTGTGATTGAAGTTTCAAAATCCTTTGTATGGCTGGGTCTAATCCATTGTTGTTGGCTAAAAGCTGAGTTGTCACTTGGCTCAACTGGGTTTGGTTTGCTAGTAGTTGTTCTCTCATGTTGATCTCTTGGTTGTTTTTGTCACCATCCTTGATGTTGGAGTCTCCTAGAGAAGTCATCTGTTTGGGTTGGATTGGGATTAGAAATGGGCAAAAGATTTCTAAGGGTAAAATTTCTAATCACACACATCACAGATCACTCAAGCAATGTGCATGCAATCACAAACAAGCATTCCACTCAAACAACAAGCTTCAAGCATATTTTTAGGCAACCAAAAATATTTTTGTTACACCACATAAGTTGGTGTGTTTGATCTATACTTAATATGGTGGTCCATCTATGTGGTTCACTTGAGATCTTTCCATCCTTCTTAGTTGATTCTTCATGAACAAGATGTTTGTATCCTTAGAGAATTTATTGCATCTTGGTATCAAGACTTCAAGGTGATGATGGTTCCTTCTAAGTTGTGTTTCCTTAGTCTTCAATTCTTGAATAACATTTCTTGTCTCACTTGTAGTCCTTAGTGATATTCAAGGTTGAAGTCCTTGTTGAGAATAAGGTTGAAATCACTTGAAGATGTTGAAGTGATTAGAGTTGATGAAGTCCTTTGCACATGGTGAAGTCTTTGGCCATGGGGTAGGCTTTATCCATCAAGTTTGAAATAGAAGAGATGTAGAGTCAAAACCAAAATGGTTGAGGAAAGAGTTTACAAGATTGTTTGTAAATAAGTTTTGGAACAAATACAACTCCTATTTTTCTAAGGGGTTTTGTCCAATCCTAGGGTTACAAATCCTACAAGCAACACAATGCTCTGATACCATCTGTAAGGTTCCCAACCTTTAATAAGGTAGAGATCCATGTGTTTACAATGCTAGTCCCTGGATCAATAGCTAGCATCCACAGTTAAATGTAATATCAAGAAACATAGGTCATAATACAACTTTATAACCAGAAATAAAATAATTTATTACATCTTACATAGCTCATTTGGCTATCTCATTACAATGCAGCAGAATATAACAATAGCATGGAGTCCTTCATCTTCAAAGTGCCACAGGCAGACATGTTGGTTGTAGACTTGTAATCCTAATCATTACACTTCACTAATATCAAACAAACCTGCAACATAACAAGTTACAGCCACAAGGGTCAATACTTTTGAATTGTATTGGCAAGTGATACTATGGTAGTATAGTGGAGTATATTACCTATATGCATTTGGCTAAGTGGAGCTTAGGCTTGCTTTGCTCAAAATAGATTTTCCTTATCATTTGAAAACACTAAGTTTTTGCTTGACAAAAATCTTTCCCAAGGCATCCCCAAATAGAAATTGGTGATCCTTTCAACCCTTGTTTAACCACAAGTTTTTAACTTAGAAATTTGGATGATGAGATTCTTGATAGCTTCCATGCCTTGATGCTCAAGTTGTCCTTTTCCAGGTACATGGCTAAGTACTTAGATTTTTCCATCTGCAGAGGTTGTGCACTTTCCCCACCAGACTTGATTTTCACCAAGACAGGACCTTTCAGAAGCCTTCCCTTAGACCAAATGGACGCGCTCCAACCTATCATTCCCACTACCACCAAACTGTCAAAATGGCTAAGTTCTAGCAACCTATATGATCCAGGCAGAGCCCATATTGCCAAGTGGCTGCACTAGAAGCTTCTCAACACTTGGCCTCTAAAATCTCTTTGTTCCTGGGTGGCTTTCCACAAGTGAGATACACAAGGTTCACCAGTACCCTGGCCTTGTGTAACCACTCAACACAAACCATTCCTTCCATTCCACCCAGGTGTTTCATTTACTTAGTTGTTTTATTAAACAAAACACAAGTCCTCAGACTTAGAAATTTTTCCATAGTATGAATATATATTCCACCCTTGTTTTCTATTAGCTAAGCTAAGCATGATAGCAGTAGGAATCTTAACTTAGGAAAAATTCTACTAAGGTTTCATCTACTAGGATTTCCCATAACAATAGTTTATACTTAGCAAAATTCCATGCAAGTCTTACTTAGAAATATCACTAATGCATAGTGAAAATAGTGGGACAAAAGTATGAAGCATCACTTGCCTTTTTGGTAGAGAGTATAAGTTCACTCCTTGATCTTTGCAGTGTTCACCTACTTCAAATCACTACAATTCAATCAAGCAAACAATATTTGAATCTACCATTCAAGCAATTCAACACATAAAATAATAATAACAAAACAATGCATGCAAGCAAGCATGCTAAATATTGTTTTATTTGGAGAAGTGCTTTCTAATGGGTCATAAACTTTTGAAAACACCTAATGGTCATTTTATAAAGTGGCAAAATCATTTGTATAAGATTTTACTTCATAACCCATTTTTGATCAAGTCATTATTTTATGTGGTGAAGAAATGCTTTTAATAAGGCAAAATTCTATAGGTTTCACAAAATATGTTTTCAAACCATATAACCTTGTGTTTAGGGTCAGAGAGTTTATTTCCAAAACATTTCTTAAAGGTTTTCTTCCAAAACCATTTTTAATGATTAAACCATATTTTTATTTGACTAGAAATGGTTTAAATCAAAGATTCATTTTTTTGTTTCTCCAAATACATTTTTGAAGCCACCATTTGTTTCCTATGGTCAGTAGGTTCAAAACACACCTTTTGCCAAAGATTTTATCATCAAAATCATTTTAAAATAAATTTTATAACCTAAACATGCAGACACAAGTTTCTGCAAAAACAATCAATTTAACAGAAGCTTTTTACTAAAAAAAGTGCATGGTTGGCTAGGGCTTGTCTTGATGAATCCATTGATATAAAATTTGCAAAATTTGGACGTGTGGCTTGAAAGTTATGGATTTTTCAAATTGGCATATCTAATAGAACAATTCTGCTTTTAATAAGACGAACAGGGCCACATGGCGTGATATTACTCGTCCATACCGTTTCGTCCGGATCAACTACTCTGGCGCGTTGGATCTAAAGTAGATCGTGTGGCACAGAAACAAACATACCGATTCAGTTAAGTTTCTATCGTGGCCATGCGATTTAGATCGGACGGCGCTCGGCACGCTAGCCAGAGATGGGCGGCGCTGGCGGTGGCTACTGGCAGCGGCGACTCTGACTACGGCGGCGCGGTGAATACAGGAAGCAAAGGAGGAAGGGAAAGGTCTTACAGTGATCGCAGGGGTATGGCGAAGCTCAAGGTGGTCTTCGGGTAGCAGGGGGCGCTCGGGCGTCGTCGGAATTCTTCGCCGGAGGTGCTCCTGGCGTCGGGTACGGTCAGACGTCGACGGGGGCGAGGTTACAACGCGTGCTAGGACAAGTGGAAGACATGGTCAGATGCGCAAGGTCCTGGCGATGACGCGTGTGTGAAGGAGAAAGAGGGGGGCGATCAGGTCTTACCAGTAGTGCTCGTCGGAGCAGTGACAGACGGCGGCGTGGTGCTGTGGTCGTTGTTGTCGACGCTCTGGGGCGCGAGGGGACGAGCTGGAGCTACGGGGAGGTTCGCCAGGGAGTGGGGAGCAAGTGAGTGTGGTCGAGGGGGCAAGGGGCGGTGAGAGGCTGCCGGAATCGGCCGGGGAAGTCGTCGGAGACAGAGGTGATGCCGCAAGAAATTGGCGTAGCCTGGGGGCAGAAAGGGGGAGGCGAGTGAGGGGAAATGAGAGAGGGAAGGCTGGCGATTAAGAGTGCGCGGTTGCAGAGCGGAATCACTGCAGCGTTACTGCAAATTTACGCGAGGTTTCAACGGCAGAAACGGCCACGGAGGAATGAGGGGCGTGGTCGTCGCGGGGTTGAAGACGGTGAGGTGGCAGTGGGGTCCGGCGTCAGCGAAAGAGAGGAGTGGGGAGATGGGGTCCACGCGTCATACGCTGTGCGGGTAGGATATTTGGTCTGAAGCGTTTTTCTGCGGGAGAGGGGCAGTGGGCTGGCTGGGCTTAGTTGGGCCAGGCTAGTTGGGCTGGGTCCTTTACATTTTTTTTATTCCGTTTGTTTTTCCTTTTTCCAATCTTTAATTCTGTTTTGATTTTGAATAAGCAAATCAAACACTCATTTGGATTCAAACCTTTACCAAATTTTGTGTAGATTTAAATATTGATTAGTAGCACATTCTGAAATCAATTTTTGAATAAAATTTTATTCTTTTTGGAGTCTTTTATTTATTCAAATAAGTCCTTGTTTTAAATCAAAATAGGATTTAATAATATTTTCAAACACCATTTGAATCCCTTAAACTTTCCAAATATTTTCAGTAGGTTTTTATTCATTTAATAGGGTGTCAAAATAATTCATCTTGAATTATTTGGAATAATTTAATATGATTTATTAATCATTTAGGATTGGGTATTTGTTTTAGTTCTTATGGAATTAAATATAGTTTTAATTCCCTAAAGTTTATTTGGAAGATTTATTTTATTTAAGTTGATTAAACCACTTTTATTTCACTTGGGTAAATTCCAAATATCATTTTCTCATGATTTTAAATGATCATTCTTATTAAAGATTTGTCTTTCTCAAAATAGGGATAGAATGGTTTAATGCCATTTTATTTTATTTTGGAAATTCTTTATCCTTTTATTTTATTTGGATTTGGATTATATTCATTCCATTTGCTTATGGATTTGGCCAAGATTTGATTTGGTCTTTGAATATTCTTTATTTAATATTTCTTTCTTCATCTTATAAAATTCATAACTTTTTATTTAGAGATCCAAACTTGGTGATTCCAATTTGTGAAATCTTATTTAATATTTGTTTATCCTTTTAGGATTATTTGCTCAGCATTTGGTATGGATTTTTAGATAGGTTCTTTATTGGCTTTGGAAATTCAATTTCCTTATCTTATTAGATTCATAAGATTTTATCTATGGCTCCAAATTAAGTGAAATCAATTTCTATGGTTTTATAATATTTCTATTTGTCTTTCTTGATCATTTGTGAATGTTTGTTGATCAATTTTTATATGGATCAAATCCATGGATTTGGAGATAACTTGGGAATGATTTTATTTCATTAGGTTTTAGGGTTTGGATTTATTTTCCAAGTGTTTAAATTTCCAGATACATTCATTGAGGAAAGCAATTCACTTGATTTGGATTTTGTTAAATTCAAGCTTTAATTAAAGTTTGTTCAAGATGGGATTTTAAGTTTCCTTTTAGAAACAAAAGTTTCTTTTCACCCTGATTTTCAACAAAAATTTATTTTGCTTATTTATTTTTCACATTACAAGATTTGGAAAATCTTGGGATGTGACATTCTTTCTCAACAATATCTAAATAAGACAAATCAAGAGAGAAATCATAATCTTCATCTTTAATATCTATGGGAGAAGTGGCAAACTTAGGATCATAGGACAACTTAGGCATAATAGTACGTCTAGCAAGGAGACTCTTCATAGCACTAGTACCATGTGGGTTTCGGCACTCTTCAACAAATTCATCACTGAGCTCAATGTAACCATCATTAATATCATAACTCTCACTAACAGGTGAGCTAACAGGTGTAACAGTGTATTCACTAGGAGTTTCAGTATTTCCTAGACTAGCCATAGTAGCATCTAGAA
This sequence comes from Avena sativa, assembly GCA_916181665.1. NCBI lineage: Eukaryota > Viridiplantae > Streptophyta > Magnoliopsida > Poales > Poaceae > Avena > Avena sativa. The sequence continues at coordinate 412,608,912 of OV702282.1, forward strand.
AATGACCTAGTGAACCACTCGCATCAAGCACAGCAAAATTAACATCATGAGCATCAAAAGCAGTTTCAGATTCAGCAGTAGTAGCAGTGTGTGTAGCATGAGTATGTGGTGGTGTGACAAACTTACTTATAACAGACGGTGAATCAAGAGCAACAGAGGTGTTTAGGATTGTACCTCTTCTTGTAGTGGATGGTAAAATAGGGAAATTTCCATCACGAGACTTCCCCATGATGAAAGGAGTAGCAGTGAACAATAATAGATCCAAGTGAACTTACAAATGAAGCTATGCTCCCTGGCAACGGCGCCAGAAAATAGTCTTGATGACCCACAAGTGTAGGGGATCGCAACAGTCTTCGTGGGTAGTATTACCCAATTTATTGATTCGACACAAGGGGAGCCAAAGAATACTTGCAAGCCTTAACAACTGAGTTGTCAATTCAGCTGCACCTGGAAATAGTTCTTGCTCGCAATAGTTTGTAGTAGCAATAGCAAAGCAACAGCAGCAGTAACAGCAATAGTGAAACGGGAGCAATAGTAATAGTAACGGTAACAGTAGGATTCGAGTGCGGTAGGCATAGGGACGGATGGACGGGCGTTGCATGGACGAGTATAAACATGTAACTTCAAAGTCTAGGGCATTATAGATAAATAATAACAAGCATCCAAGTACTAAACAATCCTAGGCATGTGCTCCAAATATAGTCATACGTGCTCGCAATAAAACTTGCACAACATCTTCTGTCCAGCCAGCTCGTGGCAGCGGGGCCTCTAGGGAACTACTGGCAATTAAGGTGCTCCTTTTAATAGATCACCGGAGCAAAGCATTAACACTCCGTGAACACATGTGATCCTCACACCACAACCATCCCCTCTGGTTGTCCCAATTATTGTCACTTTGGGGCCTTTGGATCCGGACAATGATATGTGTACACAACTTGCAGATAAGATCACAAACAATACTATCATAATGATTCAATAATAAGTTCAGATATGAGATCATGGCACTCGGGTCCTAGTGACAAGCATTAAGCACAACAATTTGCAACAAAGTCAAATAGCACTAATAGAGATACTAGGCACTATGCCCCTAATAGATCTTATTCGATTACATGATAGAACTCATCCAATCCCTACCATCCCCAAGCCTACAGTGGAGGATTACTCACTCATGGATGAGGGAAACATCGGTGGTTGATGTAGATGCTATTGGAGATATGCCCAAGAGGCAATAATAAAGAGGTTATTATCATATCTTCATACTTATGATAAATGTTTACATACCATGCTATAATTGTATTAACCGGAAACATTAATACTTGTGTGATTTGTAAACATAAAATAGTCCCTAGTAAAGCCTCATGTTAAACTAGCTTGTTGGTTAATATATGATCATGGTTTCCTGATCATGAACATAGAGATGTTATTAACAATAGGGTCATATCATTAGGAGAATGATGTGATGGACCTACTCCTATAGTTAAGCGTAGCATAAAGATCAAGTCATTTAATATAGTTCATTTGCTATAAGCTTTCTGACACATAGTAACCTAATTCCTTCGACCATGAGATCATGTTAATCACCATCACCGGAAGGATGCTTTGATGACATCAAACACCACACCGTAACTGGGTGGCTATAAAGATGGCATTGAGTGTTCGGAAAGTATGGGTTGAGGCACATGGATCAAGAGTGGGATTTGTCATCCATATGACGGATAGATATACTCTGGGCCCTCTCGGTGGAATGTCATACAATTAGCTTGCAAGCATGTGACTGGCTCACAAGGGATCACATACCATGGGAACGAGAAAAGAGTACTTATCGGTAACGAGGTTGAACTAGGTATGCAGAGATACCGACGATCAAAACCTCGGATAAGTAAACTATCGTGAGACAAAGGGAAATTGGTATCGTATGTAAGTGGTTCATTAGATCGCAAATAAATCGTAGAAATATGTGGGAGCCATATGAATTTCCAGATTCCTCTATTGGTTATTGATCGGAGAAGTGTCTCGATCATGTCCGCATAATTCACGAACCGTAGGGAGACACACTTAAGGATTCGATGTTGTTGAGTAGTTATGGAATGATGAGTAAGAGACCGAATATTGTTCGGAGTCTCGGATGGGATCCGGGATATCACGAGGAGATCCGGAATGGTCCGGAGAATAAGATTCATATAAGGAAAGTCTTGTTTCGGGGTTGGAGAATGGTTCTGGTGTTTTCATCGGGAATGTTCTAGAAGGTTCCGGAATGTCCGGCACTCCGGAGGGGAAGGGTACATGAATGTGTCATAACAAGTTGGAATGGTTGCATCATGTACTAGGTGTCATCGCTGAGCAAAATAAAGGGATAAATCAAATCCTAGTTTGAAAAGTCAAACGCCAATTTGAAAAGTCAAACGACAAGTTTGCTTGGTGGAGGGAGAGTAGGAAACCTACTTGGGGAGGAAGTCCCACTCCCTCCACCCGCCGCCCAAGGAGGAGGAGTTGGAGGAGGACTCCCTCCTCCTAGGCGCCTCCCTCCCACCTATAAAAGAAGGGGCAGGGGTGCCCCTCTTCCAGACATCTCAAACCCTAGCATTGGCGCCTCCACCTCCAAGTGCAGCCGCCGCCGCCTAGGGTTTCCCCTCCAACTCAGCGAGTTGGGGCTCTCCCCAAGCCCTAGTTGCCGGCCAAGCTTCCTCCCTTGGTGCCTCTAAACCCTAGATCTCCAAGGCCTTTCTCATAGTCCACCATACTCGCTCCGGCTTAAGGTGAAGCCCTGCGAGATCTCCCCTCTACTTCCGGTACCACGCCGTCGTGCTGCCGGAATCACGAGGAGAGTGCTACAACCTCCGCTGCCTGCTGGAACAAGGGAGAGGAAGGTCTTCATCGAGTACCGAACGTGTGACCAACTACGGAAGCGCTGCTGGAACGCAGCGCCGGAAGGATCGTCTACGCGATCTTGAGATCGGCAAGTGTACGACTACATCCACGAGAATCTGCTCTCGTTAACCGCTTTGGATCTTCGAGTGTTAGTGTTCTATCGACTCGTTGCTACAATCTAATAGATTAGATCTTGATTGTGTGTTCATGCGGTAGAAATTTTTTGTTTTCCATGCTACGAACCCCTACAGTGGTATCAAAGCCGTGTCTATATGTAGATCTGTTGCACGAGTAGAACACAATGGTCATTGTGGGCGTTGATGCTTTTGTTGTCAATTGCTTCTTGTGTACTTTGCATCTTGCGGGATGGTGGGATGAAGCGGCCTGGGCTAACCTTACATGACATCGTTCATGAGACTTGCTCCACGCTTGACATGCAACTTGTATTGCATAAGTGGCTTTGCGGGTGCCTGTTTCTCCCAACATAGTTAAGATTCAATTTACAACGGGTGATTGACAATACTAGTATCAATGTTGTGGTTCTTGTTCGTAAGTTAGAACGACACTTATTGAAAGCCCCAAGCCACATAAAACATGCAAAGAAAATTAGAGGCGTCTAACTTTGTTTTGCAGGGGTGTGCTGTGATGTGATATGGCCATGATTGTGATTATATATGATGTATGCAATGTTCCTTATTGTAAGTTGGCAACCGGCAGGAGCCATATGGTTGTTTTCCATTAAGTCCTTCATGTCTATTATTCAAAGTAGTTGTAATAGTTGATGCTGGTGGAAGATAACCATGAAGCGGCGCCATTGACCTTGACGCCACACCGGTGATGATGGAGATCATGTTCGTGCTTGAAGATGGAGATCGGAAGCACAAGAAGAAAGGCCATATCATATCACATATTATGAATTGCATGTGATGTTAATCCTTTTATGCATCTTATATTGCTTAGTTCACGAAGGTAGCATTATAAGATGATCCCTCAAGCACACAAATTTCAAGTTTTAAAGTGTTCATCCTTAGTAAGCACCGTTGCTAAAGCTCGTTGTTTCGAAGCACCACGTGATGATCGGGTGTGTTAGATTCTGCGAGTGTATACAACGTGAGCAAGCCAGATTTTCTCATGTAGAAGCTAAGGTTTGATCTTGACGAGCCTAGCATGTACAGACATGGTCTCGGAATACGGATCACCGAAAGGTAAAGCATGAGTCGTATAGTAGATATGATGAACATGATGATTGTTCGCCAATGAAGCTGCATCAACTCTCGTGATGGTCAGTTTTGATGTGGTGGATTTGGTTCGTGTGATCACTAAAACAATGTGAGGGATATTGTTTTGAGTGGGAGTTCAACGGCAATGTAATTAAAAGTTGAACACTATTTATCATAAATTAAATCAAGTGAATTTGCATAATTGTTGTAGTCATTGGCATTCGTTTACCACCTTGCGCTTAGTTATAATTGAGATGATAGAACTATAGAATTCTGGTTAGTTACTTTACGAAATGGTATCGTATTGTTTTTGAAGTGTTAATCTAAAGTTTAAAAGTCCTATTGCAAACTTTCAGTAAGTTCCGGTTACTCCATGAAGATTAATAATTGTTATTAAATCAAGAGTGACAATTCCGAGTGTTAGTGTATGAGTATCATGTTTGTCTCCATGATTCTTGATATTCAAAGGATTGTCTTAATATCAAGGTTATCTAAGATCTGAAAGAGTTGTTTCAGAAACCATGATGTGTTTCAGATATTATGATATCTGAAACGAAGTTTTGGTTGCAACATGATAGAGTATAATATGGAAAAATTCATGTTCTCATATTTGATGAGAATTTGCAAAAGGTTGGTGACACTAGTTGTCCTAATCCTCCAAAAGGTTTTGGAGAGCAACATTATACTCGCGATTAACCGCTATAAGCTAAAAGTAGCTTGATCATGGATAAATCCATGATAAGGGTGAATATTTGATGTAGGTAAAATGTTTACTACACCAAGAGATTACTAAAGAAAGGAATTTGAAAGAACACCAAACATTTGATGATGGTGATCTACTTCAAAGTGCAAGTCCAAAGACATTCGTATTTAACTATACATGCTTTGGACTATGTGTCATGTATGTGGCTCCACTATTGATATTGATAGATTCTTTCAAACAGGAAAGGAAATACTGAAAGAGAATCTCATAAATATATGGCAGAAAAGAAAAGACTAGAATTGTTCAGCTTAAGTATATAGATGATATACATTTTATGGCTATATTCTTTGCTTATTAAACAATGTGGTTCTTAAGTATTTGATACTGAATTTGTTGGTATGAATCGTCATACGAAACAACAAAATTCATGAACTACAATGGCCTAAGTAACTAGCAAAAGAAAATGTGATGATGTTCATCGAGAACAAATAAAGGGTTATTGTGTTGCTCGTTAAACATCAAAGCTTGCCTTCAAGATTGGTTTTATCAGGTATTATGAGAATAAAAGGGTTGTTCAAATAATTGCCGTAATCCCTAAAAGATGGATGATTTACAAATCTCGTTGGAGAAATCACATCCATAAAACTAGTGCTAAAAATGTCGAAAGACAAATTGATTGAAAGATCACTTAGGAAGTGACATCGCCGTTTAAATTATATTGGAAAGAAAACATGAAGAAACTCCATGTGGATGGAATTTTGGAGTCCTTTTGATTTTGATCAAATGACGCTTGTGAAACTTTCCTAGAGATAATTAAAACTTCGTTCATAGGCCAAAAGGGAACGAATGACTAGCTTATTGGAACTTGTACATATTGTTGTATGAAATCCATTATGTGTAGTCAAGAGCGATGGATTTCAACTTCATATGCTTTCTCCAAAAATTTGAGTGAATATATGAATATTTACTTAATAAGGATGAAGTATGAAACATTTGAAAAGTTCAAAGACTTTCAAGATGAAGTGCAAAATCATTGTAACAAGAATATAAATAGTTTATGATAAGATCATAAAAGAAGATATTTGAGTTACAAGTTTAGCATAATACCTAAGATTTAAGGAATCGTTCCGTGGATTTGCATTTCCCGAAACACCATAAGAGTATGGAGCATTCGAGATATGTAATTAAACCTTGTTTGACATGGTAAGATCAAAGGTGTAATTCATAAAACTGCCATTATATTTTAAAGATTAAAAGCTTTAGAGACTACCGTTTTTCCACTGAAAAGAGCTCCATCATAATCCGTTGAAATGACACCATATAAAGTTATGGTTTGGGATAAAACCCAAGTTGTCCTTTCTTAAACATTGGTATGTTATGCATAAGAAATATGTTCGCAACCAAAGTCGGATGAACCTGTCTTTGTATGTTATTTCGAATAACTGTTTAGTAATCCTCCATAACATCGGAGACAAAAGTGTTTGTCACTTAGAACGTCAAGTTTCTTTGAGAAGGAATTTTCGTGAAAAGATAAGTGGGAGGGCAATAGAACTTTGATAAGGTTAAAAGAACCTTAGCTATATGTGCAAAGTTGCGCATCGCCGAAAAGTGTTCCGGAGGCAGCAATAATGCTCATGGCTCACGTGCCTCAAAGGTTGTGGTTACGAAGGTCAAAGTTTCTATTGAACCAAGTAGGTCGAGTAAACAATCAAATACCAAGATTTGAGGGTTGAATCATTATTTGAGAATAATGAACGTACTACATGCAAAGAAGCGATGATGGGCCCTGACTCCGTAAAATGGCTTAAAGCCATAAAATCCGTGATAGTTCCATATACGAGAGATCAAGCTTTGAACTTGAAAGACCCTCTGGAAAGGTACAAGACCTTACAGTCGTATTTGGATCTATAAAGAAATAGACATGGATGTTGCACATCTATGAAATTATCGACATGTCGGGAAAGAGTTCATGACAATGTTCAAAGAGTTGACTATGACAAGATCTGATCTTTCATTAAACGATATTTAGTCTAGACGGATTAATGTAGCAACCACGACACATAATTTTGTTATGTGTTGAATAAACAAAACAAGTTCTTCTAATAGAATTGTTACCAAAGGACGTGTGCATGACACGGTCCAAAGGGTTTTGTAAATTCAAAGGATGCTAAAAGCATATACAAACTTCAATGGTTGAAGTAAGCATCGCGGAGTTGGAATCTTCACTATGATGAAACTGTTAAAAGAGTTTATTTTCGTCGGAGACGATAAAGATGCTTGCACTTGCAAGAAATTAAGTGGGAGCGCTAAGACATATTTCTAGTACATTATGTGGAAGACATATTGTTGATTGGAAGTGATGTATAATTTTATTAACACAGGATAAGAATTTCATCTCGATGAAAGGCTTAGGCAGAACCCGAATATTTGGCATCAATGTCTATATGGATAAATTGTGACGCCAATATGGTTGTGCCAGAAGTACATAGACAAGATATTGAATGAGTTCAATATAGAAACTACAAGAAAGGTTCTTGTTGCACAGAAAGGATTGAATGAGTTCAATATTGATGATATATTCAAGTGTATTGACACTTGGTAAGTGAAACAAAGATTCAAGTATAGATTGATACTTGATGTATGAAATCACAAAGAGTATTTATCAATCATGTTGTGAAATGTACAAATCCAGATATGTCCTATGCTCTAAATGTTATGAGCATATACCAGAATGATTCATAAGATGATTATTGGACGATAGTAAAGATATTCTTATGATCTTGTAAAAGAACTAAGAATATATTATTTTGTAGAAGTGACAAATAGATGGTTAGTTCGTTATAAATAAATTACATTGATACTAGTTTTGTCACAAACTACAAATTAAGTTTATCTCAATCTAAACTAAGGGTGGCACAATAGGATGGAATGAGATTTCCATAATGAATTTGGATGAGTTCCAAAGTTAAGATATTGTGACAGATACTACAACAAAAGGGCTAACTATATAACTACTATTATAGCAGCAAAAGAGGGCATTTGTGTCAAGTAGTTTGTTATCAAACTAGGTGTAGTTCACGGCAGGGATAATGCTATGAAGATATATTGTACGACAATATTATCAACATGTTTTAACCCCAAAGAACTAAAGGCACACCAAAGGACCAAATTTGTACAAAGCCATCTCATTAGAGAATGAGTGATGCGTAGAGACGCAAAGACATGCAATTACACACAGACCTGGAAGTGTCAGATCCGGAGATCAGTTGACCACTAGCAATCGTGTACATACGACACCAGAAAGCCATAGGTGTTGAATACACAAATGCTTGAAACTAGATTATTGACTCTAGTGCAAGTGGGAGACTGTTGGAGATATGCCCAAGAGGCAATAATAAAGAGGTTATTATCATATCTTCATACTTATGATAAATGTTTACATACCATGCTAGTATTAACCGGAAACATTAATACTTGTGTGATTTGTAAACATAAAAGAGTCCCTAGTAAAGCCTCTTGTTAAACTAGCTTGTTGGTTAATATATGATCATGGTTTCCTGATCATGAACATAGAGATGTTATTAACAACAGGGTCATATCATTAGGAGAATGATGTGATGGACATACTCCTATAGTTAAGCGTAGCATAAAGATCAAGTCATTTAATATAGTTCATTTGCTATAAGCTTTCTGACACATAGTAACCTAATTCCTTCGACCATGAGATCATGTTAATCACCATCACCGGAAGGATGCTTTGATGACATCAAACACCACACCGTAACTGGGTGGCTATAAAGATGGCATTGAGTGTTCGGAAAGTATGGGTTGAGGCACATGGATCAAGAGTGGGATTTGTCCATCCATATGACAGATAGATATACTCTGGGCCCTCTCGGTGGAATGTCATCCAATTAGCTTGAAAGCATGTGACTGGCTCACAAGGGATCACATACCATGGGAACGAGAAAAGAGTACTTATCGGTAACGAGGTTGAACTAGGTATGCAGAGATACCGACGATCAAAACCCCGGATAAGTAAACTATCGTGAGACAAAGGGAAATTGGTATCGTATGTAAGTGGTTCATTCGATCGCAAAGAAATCGTAGAAATATGTGGGAGCCATATGAATTTCCATATTCCCCTATTGCTTATTGATCGGAGAAGTGTCTCGATCATGTCCGCATAATTCACGAACCGTAGGGAGACACACTTAAGGATTCGATGTTGTTGAGTAGTTATGGAATGATGAGTAAGAGACCGAATATTGTTCGGAGTCTCGAATGGGATCCGGGATATCACGAGGAGATCCGGAATGGTCCGGAGAATAAGATTCATATAAGGAAAGTCCTGTTTCGGGGTTGGAGAATGGTTCCGGTGTTTTCATCGGGAATGTTCTAGAAGGTTCCGGAATGTTCGGCACTCCGGAGGGGAAGGGTACATGAATGTGTCATAACAAGTTGGAATGGTTGCATCATGTACTAGGTGTCATCGCTGAGCAAAATAAAGGGATAAATCAAATCCTAGTTTGAAAAGTCAAATGCCAATTTGAAAAGTCAAACGACAAGTTTGCTTGGTGGAGGGAGAGTAGGAAACCTACTTGGGGAGGAAGTCCCACTCCCTCCACCCGTCGGCCAAGGAGAAGGAGTTGGAGGAGGACTCCCTCCTCCTAGGCGCCTCCCTCCCACCTATAAAAGAAGGGGCAGGGGTGCCCCTCTTCCAGACACCACAAACCCTAGCTTTGGCGCCTTCACCTCCAAGTGCAGCCGCCGCCTAGGGTTTCCCCTCCAACTCGGCGAGTTGGGGCTCTCCCCAAGCCCTAGCCGCCGGCCAAGCTTCCTCCCTTAGTGCCTCTAAACCCTAGATCGCCAAGGCCTTTCTCATAGTCCACCATACTCGCTCCGGCTTAAGGTGAAGCCCTGCGAGATCTCCCCTCTACTTCCGGTACCACGCCGTCGTGCTGCCGGAATCACGAGGAGAGTGCTACAACCTCCGCTGCCTGCTGGAACAAGGGAGAGGAAGGTCTTCATTGAGTACCGAACGTGTGACCGACTACGGAAGCGCTGCCGGAACGCAACGCCGGAAGGATCGTCTACGCGATCTTGAGATCGGCAAGTGTACGACTACATCATCCACGAGAATCTGCTCTCATTAACCGCTTTGGATCTTCGAGGGTTAGTATTCTATCGACTTGTTGCTACAATCTAATAGATTAGATCTTGATTGTGTGTTCATGCGGTAGAATTTTTTTGTTTTCCATGCTACGAACCCCTACAAATGCGTTAGTGATGACGATGACGATGATCCTCTCCAAATCCCCCGTCCCAGTAGGTTTCCAGAACAGAGTTTCTGGATCCAAATCTTGGTTTCTCGTGGCGGCGGCGGAGCAGAACTCTTTCTGGAAAACTATCGACCCCCCTGAGTTTTTAGGTCAGAAGACAACTTATTGGCGCGGAGGGAGGCCGAGGAGCTGCCTGGGGTGGCCAAACCTCCCCCAGGCACGGGGTCAGTGGGCCCGCTCTTGGGGTGGGTCTGGCCCCCTAGGCCTCCCCTCTGTCTCCCCTTCTGGATCCGTGGATCTTCTGATGAGAAATAGTTTTTGGCATATTTTCCGGGATTTTTCCTGATAGTTGATTTTCTGCACAAAACAAGACACTAAGGTAATTCTGCTGAAAACAGCGTCAGTACGTGTTAGTTGTATCCAAATCACACAAGTTTAGAGAAGAAACAATAGCAAAGTGTTCGAGAAAGTAGATACGTTTTGGACGTATCAAAGAGACCGTTGTTTTCTCCCTAGTAGCAATAGCACATCTACAACCGAAGAGATTATTTTACTTCCCTTGAAAACTAGAGGCATGAACCCACTATCGAGCATAAATACCCCCTCTTCGAGTCACTAGAAACTACTTGGCCAAGATAGCTACTAACAACGGAGAGCATGCAAGATCACAAATAACATAGACATGATAGAATCATAAAGACAAAACCATTAATCAAAGCAACATAATAATCTCAATATCCATCGGATCCACGCAAACACAACATGCATGATTATAAATAGATTAGATCTTGATCATGAATGGAGCTCACATGATCTATACATGATAGCAAAAAGGAGGAGATACAACCATCTAGCTACTACATGGAACCATAGTCCAAGGTGGAACTACTCAGCATCATACCGGAGAGAAGGCCTCTGGGATGATCTTCCCTCCAGCAGGGTGCCAGGAAGAACTTCAGATCCCCCCCGATCTAGGGACGATGGTGGCGGCGTCTATAGACGTTTTTGTGGATATTTGATCAGGTACCCAGAGTTTCTGCACCGGGGGCTTCTTATAGGCGAAGGGGGAGACCGAGGCGGCGGCCAGGGGCGCCAAACCCTAGCCAGGCGCGGGGTGGGGACCACTCATGCCTGGGGTGGGTCTGGCCCCTCCGGCTCTTCTCTAGACTTCTTATTCCCCACGGAAAGTTATTGACTTTGACGTTTGTCCCGTCCAATTCCGAGAATATTTCTTTACTAACTTTTCTAAAACCAAAAACAGCAGAAAACAGTCATCTGGCACTGTTGCAACTTGTTAATAGGTTAGTACCAGAAAACATGTAAAAAGCACCTCAAAGTGTAGACAAGCAAAGAAAAGTAGATACAAAACAAACATAGAGAATAAAAAATTATAGATACATTGCCAACGTATCACCGCCGCAGACGTGGTGCTCGATCACGAGTTGGAGGCGCTGGCCCTCGATGACTCTAGCCTCCCCCATCTTCGCACGTACTCCGCCATGGGCATGAGCTCTGGCCGTCGACGAGTTGTGCCCGCTCTGGTGGTAGCGCTGCGCGCGCCGGTTTTGCGGTGGCAGGTGCTGGTGACGCCGGTGGTGGTGCTGTCCCATGTCGGTTGCCGTGCTACTCCCTGACCCCGTTATGATTTGTGTGAGGCTCTGCTACGAGTCGTCACCGGACTTGCTACATAGATATGCCGGCCTCGCTACAGAGGCACGGCAAGGGAGAGGTATAGCGGAGGCGCCTTTTGCTACAAGGGGTGGGAGGCTCTGCTACAAAGGCACGACGACCTTTTCTACAGAGGCATGGTAGCCTTGCTACAGAGGTATGGCATCGTATTTCCGGCGACGACGTCAACCTTTCTACATAGGTACAACACCATCTTCTCCGTTGACGGCTTTTTTTACTACAAACGGTGTGAAACCCTGCTACAGGGGCACAGCGGCCTTGCTACAGAGGCACAACAACGTCTTCTCTTACGACATCGTATTCTTTGTCGACAAAGCTTTTGTGCTGCAATCGTCAACTTTTTTTTACTATAACCATTTTATGATTTTGCTACAACAGTGCAAAGTTTTTGCTACGAGATCTCCGGCGAGGTCTTCTGACAAAAGTCTCCGGCGATGTCATCGGCGAAGTCGGGTTTGCTACATTAACACAAAATGTTTGCTACATAGTCTCCGGCGAAATTCCGGCGAGATTTGTCATTTTTTTTCTCGTGAACGAACTTTTTTACTACATGTAGAAAAAGCAGGATATGTTATAAAAAAATGGTTTTCTAATAAAAGCGGAATTGAGGTATTTTTGAGAACACGTGGCGACCCGGGACCTGGGATCGAGGAGTTATCCTCCGAAGACGGACGCCTAGCACAGAAGGGGGCGAAAACTATGCAAATCTAGGTGACTGTTTTGATAATATTTACTAGTTCTTAGACGCATGAGAACTAGCTAAATCTCGGTCGACTTGATTACCGTCTGATTTGAGCCATTATGATTTGTGCCAATCTGTCTGTACAAGGTTGTTCCTTATATGAGCTTTTTCCTTTTTTTTGTCTGTATTAGCCAGTCCGGGCCTTTGGACAAGTCTGGGCCGTTTGGGCAAGATCTGGGCCTTTTTTTGTTTTGGAGAGAAGGTCTATATGATCGGAAATTGTCATTTTTGCTTAATGATTGTCTTTTTTAATCTTTTTTATTGTTAACTCATTGAATCAAGTAACGGTACAAAAACTCATTCAGCTTGTGCAATATTATTTCTTAGGTAGAACATTTGATTTTATTTGATTAAAATGGTTTAGCAACTGTTTTTTAAAACATTATCAGTTGCAACCTACTCGCAACTGGGTATAAAAAAAATCAATGTAACCAATGTCAGTTGCAAGCTACTCGCAACTGGGTTTTTTAATCATACATGAACACAACAACTAGCTTTTTATGTCACTTCCAATCTATTCACAACTAGGTTTTTAATTTCGGTTCCAACATACTCGTAACATTAGGTTTTAATATCAGTTGCAACCTGCTTGTAACTGGATTTTTATGTCAGTTGCAGTCTTCTTGCAACTGGGTTTTAATGCTTCGCAATTGGGGTTTAATGTAGTTGCAACCTACTCGCAACTGAGTTTTTTAATCATACATGAACACAAGTTGCAACTAGTTTTTATGTCACTTGCAATCTACTCGCAACTAGGTTTTTAGTTTCCGTTACAACCTACTCGTAACTAGGTTTTATATCAGGTGCAACCTGTTTGTAACTGGATTTTCATGTCAGTTGCAATCTTCTTGTAACTAGGTTTTGATGCTAGTTGCACTATACTCGTAACTGGGTTTTAATATCAGTTGCAACCTACTCGCAATTGAGTTGAAACATCATGAGTGTAGGCCATGAAAACAATATTAACTATTAATGGTATGAAACAAACTTTATCTTATTTTGGGGACATCGGTATGATGGAGAGAAATTAATAGACCTTTCTCACTCCCTAGTGAACTTAGTCCTGTTAGAAGGACAAGTGAAGGAAAAAAATCCTTGTACTTAACAGCCGTATCAATAAAGCACTAGGAAACATAGGTGCGGCGACACGCCGCACCCATGTGGTAACCTTTTTTGGCATAAATAGCTGGTCACCAGGATTGTGAAATGAGAAGTTGAAGGTTGATTGCAAGATAGTCCGATTACAATCCCACAACAACATGATGGTCCAATATAATCTTTCAGGACAGCAAGTATACACAATTATAATGCAAACTAAGTGACACTGATGAGCATACAAAACCAATCCAAAAACCAGCATGTTATAACTTCCTTCATTTGTTGTCAAATCCATCCTTGGCCACCTCATCATATTTTCTTTCAGGTTCAAAACATCAATTGATCCACCACCTGTGTAGCAGAACCTTCAGCAGCCGCCACCGCCTTGTATGAAGAGTTAACTGCACTTTTTCCAATAGCACTTTTATTAGTCCAACATGCAGATATTTCAAAATTTTCACCAGGCCAACATTACAACAACAGAGACCTATTAATATTCTAGAAAGTTTCGTTCAGGCCTCATAACTGGCACCAATGCTCCTGTTCAGAAAAACTGATAACATGTGCAACATGATTTTTTGCAACATAGCACTCAAATAGCTCAACAGCAAATGCCCGAAGCTAAACTTCGGCTTTACCTATATTAGATCAAGCTCAGGTGAATCTTTGTCACGCATACATCCTGGAACACCATGTTTAAAAGTTGGATAACTAAAAACCGATTAACCTATAAATTCAGTCATGTTTATCTAGTGTTTCCTGGCTGACAATATATGCTCTGTCACAGACAGCATGCAAACATTAATGTGAAGTACTACAAAATATGCAAGATATGATACAAAACTAAAGAGATCGTACTCAACTATGGTTGGAACATGGTAAAATAATCTAGCCCTGTTCCTTGCTGCTTGGACTACCTGATGTAAAAGAACCATGTCTTTAGTGGTAGATATATAATATATCTGAACTATTATAATTGTTAGATATAAATATTTATCCATCAGTTCAAGTCAAAAACATTTACAAATACGTGGTAGATATATAATATATCTGAATTATCACCATTGTTTGATATAAATATTTATCCATCATTTCAAGTCCAAAACATTTACAACACGATACACTGAAGGGTTTATCATGATCTCTTGAAGAAGCATTAACGGCAAGTAAAGACACGGTAGTGTTTAGAAAAAAAAATAGAAGGACTCAGGTCTTTCCTCTTTCCTCTTGAATCTACATTGTGACCATTTAAATCTACAGCGATTTAAAAAAACCTAAGATGCAAAAGCAAGCTGGCTCATCTAAACTTAAGATAGAAGAAATATGCAGGACCCCAATGTACTGAATCCAAGACATTCATGCATATCATGGGCACTCGTACATCATCAAAATATCACATATATTTTCTATCAAAAAGCTGAGAAAAATAAATGGAACATCCAAAGCTAAGAGTCGCATTCCCAAGAGGTTCTCACGTTTTGAGGTCCTTCTGCTCCTTGTCCGGGGGATCCACAGCCATGGACGTTGTGTTGCCCCAAAGAGGACTGGACATGCTCTATCTTGTCCCTGCCAGACATGGAAGGACATCCTGGCTCCAAAGAGGACTGGACATGCTCTAGCTTGTCCCTGCCAGACATGGAAGGACATCCTGGCTCCAGGGCAGGCCCAGCTCTCGCGCCGTACATATGTCCTCGTCGTTGGCTGCAGTTCAGCATGCTCATCTCAACTTAAGTAGCAAATAATCAAGCTCCCATGGAAACGTTTCTTGTGAGCAAGTGGTCTTTCCTCAAAACTCTTAATAATGGATAAAAGATGCAAACATAAAACCTATTTTCCATTGTCTTAACTCATATAGTGGATACACATCTCCTTCAAAACATTGCATGCACGGAAGAAAAGATGGCGGTGAGCACAATGGTGAAGCAACTCTAAAATCACTACAACTCTGGACTCTACATTGATAATCTTAATGTAAGAAAAATTCTGCTATCATTGTCTGCACGTGTCCTATTTAACATAAATGGCATGTAGAGAATTAATTAATGTACTCAGCAACACACGTTACAGTTTAGAATATAGATCTTGTAGTACATGGTATTCAGTAGTGCATGACTCAGCATGACAACAGTTTATTCAGTATAACATATAGATTAGAATTTAGTACCCAATTACCAAATCATGTATATGTTAACTTATTATAGCAGATATATACCTCATCATTCTTCCTGAAGTCCCTCGTTCTATTTCAGGGAGCATCTCAATATAATAATACATTCCATTTTCATGCCACCTAGGATGCCTGAAAATAGTGGTTAGAACCATGGAGAAGCATAGTTTGGAGATCATGTCACAGGATAAAGAGAATTATTGATCAAGAAGTCATGTTTTTAGGAAAAAGATTTTGAGAAACAGTGGTTGCTCTGGGCTTGCCAATGTAATGGTAGCCGTGGCCAGGCTTGCTCGCCAATGTGCGATGTCTCAACCAAATGGATAAACCTCCAACAGGAATCTGTATGACCCTAGCCAATGCTGCATGGCTAGGTTCGTCTCATGAACGGCCAAACATGCTAGTGCTGCAAAACAATTCAAAAGTTAGGCTACAATGTGAAATGTTGTATGCCAGGTAATATCAATGAAAAAAGATATGTTACCGATATGTGCGCCGGTATATCCCAATCAAATGTTTTCATGAAGCCAATAACCCAAGTGCTAGCAGTATGGTAATTAATTTGGTAAGTAAAGAGTAGGGCCAACAACAAATGCTGTACGGCAATTCTTATCCGCATTCAAATGAAAAAATAAGGTAATCTTTTAGAGCTTCTGATATTCTGATAATTCATAATAAGACAAAATTAATCCTAAAAGACGTAGATATTTTTCAGCGATATTCATTTGCAGGCATGTATTGCTCATCGCTATTCTTATGAGCATGAGTGCAGTGCTATTCTTATGGAATATTAGTTTGATTGATCTGAGCCCAAAAGTATCTGTTTTAAGGAAGTGCCGACCAGCAGAAGGAAGCCACTGGAACACACAGATGGGGCAAACAGACCAGAGGGAGGTGCGAGCAGCCGTTGACAGGTATGCGCCATGACATCAATCAGCAGGGGCAACCTACGAAACTGAAAATCAAATCAAGAACACGCATGGATCAGAAAACATATCCCAAAAATAACGCCGCTGGGCACTAATTGTACAACAATTTCACAGCCGAGAGCAACATGAGCACGTTCAGAAAATCATAACCTGCACCAGGTTCTCACCGGCCGCAGCGCCACCCACCATAGTCTTCTCGCCGGAGACGATAAACCGCCGCTCCACTGTCAACATCAACGCCACCACCTCCTGCCACGTGCTACAGAAGCCTCGGCGGCCGCGCTATCCACAGATGATGCCCGGCGTGATATAGAGGACCTCGGCTGGCACGCAAGCCACGTCGGCTCTGGCCTCTCCATCCACGCTAGGTCCACCCTTTTGCCTCTCGTGACCATCTCCGAGCTCTACCGCCGTCCAACGCGTCGCCCCAACTGCGACCTCCTGCGACGTCTGCGTGGTTGGGGAAGAGGAAGCAACAAATAGGGTCGGCGTTCCATTGATGCCGACCTAAAAGAAGACAAATAGCGTCGGAGTATTAGAATTTTTTAGAGGAGACAAAGGCGAGGAAGAGGAATATGGAGAGTGTTCTGGCTGCCGCCTCAGAGACGACCAAGCCCGGATCGCGCATCCAGCGCTGGCCGCCTCTGTTTCCCCACCTCCAGCTTGCCTAGTGCCGCTCCAACCTCGCCGCTGACCCCGCGCGAATGCGCCCGCCCCACTCCTCTATCGATGGGGAGGAGGAAAAGGAGGGGAATCACGTGGGGGAAAGAGAGGAGGGGATACGGCTCTCCCGCACACGCAGGCGGGCCTATGCGGGACAGGCGTCACGCCAGTTGGATTGGATCGTGGCGGGACTCTAGCTCCCTGGAGGATCCACGGGACGTGCTAGTAGTAGAAGGCAACCGGAAACAACGGGATACACACGGCGAGGCCTTAACCGAAAACAACCAGAAACAACGCGTCCAAACGTGCAACACTGTAGAAGTCTCAAATTTTTGCTTCTACAGTAACACGGGATTACGTGGACGTACGGATTCAACGCTGAAACCCTTCACTTTCATATATGTAGTAATACGTGAGCCCATCAACATGCTAAGAAGAATAGGCAAAGGACCCAGCAAGAATAGCACTTGCCCAAAAAGCACCGGCCCGATCCACTTAGAAGAAAACGGCAGGTTAACAGCGCGGCCAACAAACGATCAGGAGTTCCTGAAAAAGCCAGAAATTAGCATTGATGACGTGTCAATGCGCGCGGGATTCTCGGCCTGGGAGCACTCCGGTCACTGTTTATCGCGTATAAACAGTGCGCGCGGATGAACAGTGAATGGATTATTTTTGGCGGTCGATTTCCGCGCGTGTAAAATTTTAGTCAAATTTTGTCTAATCACGTGTCACGTCACATAGACATAATATATAATTTTTTGGTTAAAATTTTCTTGCCCAATAGATATTTTTTAACCTTTATCTTTTCTAACTATTCGTCTTATTTTTTTTTCAATCTTTACCGGCCGTTCGATCCGATGGTCCGTGTTCGCATCGTGTATTACTCTTTTCGTTAAAAATTTTGGTCCACCTTTTCCGGCAGTTCGATCCGACGGTCTGTGTCGTGCATGTACTATTTATCGTCTAATTTGCCCAATATTTATTTTCGATCAGTACGTTGACACAACGCAACTTTTTGGCTAAAATTTCAAATTTTGTCAGATCACGTGCTACGTCACATAGACATAATATATAATTTTTTGGTTAAAATTTTCTTGCCCAATCGATATTTTTTAACCTTTATCTTTTCTAACTATTCGTCTTAATTTTTTTTCAACCTTTACCGGCGTTCGATCCGACGGTCCGTGTTCGCAAGTGTATTACTCTTTTTGGTAAAATTTTGGTCCACCTTTTTCGGTCGTTCGATCCGACGGTCTGTGTCCGTGCATGTACTATTTATCATCTAATTTGTCCAATATTTATTTTCGATCAGTACGTTAACACAACGCAACTTTTTGGCTAAAATTTTCTTTTCTTAACAGATATTTTTTCGTATATCTTTTCTAACTATTCGACTTAAATTTTCTAACCCACCTTTTTCGCATCCAGGGCTATGCTATTCGCAGTTTAATTTTGCCCTAACCGATTATTTTACATTTATCTTTTCTGACGCGTGTACGCGTGTACACGTGTACTATTTATCGTCTAATTTTTTCTAATCATGTGCCACGACACATATTTTTAACGTTCATCTTCTTCAACTATTCGGCTTAAATTTTCTGGTCCACTTTTTCCGACTAGAATTTTTCTACTTAACAGACACAATGTCTCGGGTTTATTTCATTCCGCTCACACTTTTTCATATGTGATTTTCACATGGTAGTTACTCTTCGGTAATTTTTCATGAGTGAGTAATTTTTTTGTGTAATTTATAACTGAAAATTCAATTTTGTTATACTTTTATTCATCAACACTAATCGCACCATCCGCCACCTCTTTTATCTACAAATAGTGTTATTATTGTCTTCTGCCGAAACTTTACACAATAATAATCTTCAACAACAATTTTGATCGATTAATTTATAACATTGTTTCGCATGAGCGCGACGCCGCGCCAAATTTCCTAGTACAGTATTAAAGATCGAAGGATTAGAGCTCTTTTCTTACTCCACGTCTAGGTACAGTAGATGTTTCAATTTCTTCCAATTAGCTACAATCACGTGGCTTAGCTATAAGTATATTTTTTTATTTTATTTTCCTTTCTAATTTTTTAGTTCCATTTTTAAGACTATTCGACGGTAAACTTTTACGCAACTTTTTAGCAACTATTTTTTTGACGGTAGTCATATACGTTTACTTCTCGAACTTTTGGATGGTAGCCCACGTGGTCTTTTTTCAGCTCCTTTTTTTATTATTCAATAGTATTTTTTGGCCTTTCGAATTATTCAGCTTAATTTTTTTGTCTCATCTTTTCTGGCCATCGATCCAACGGTCAGCATTCATGCGTGTACACGTCATGTCGACGGACCATGTTCGCGCGTGTACTATTTATCATCTAATTTTGTTCAATTACGTGCATGTCATGTAGGCGTAACACAACTTTTTGGCTAATTTTTTTCTTTTTTTTTCTTTCTGATCTTTATTTCCATGTTTAAGGCTATTTGACGGTAAATTTTTACGCAACTTTTCAGCAATCATTTTTCTACGGTAGTCACATATGTCTACTTCTCGAACTTTTGGATGGT
Organism: Avena sativa; assembly: GCA_916181665.1. Classification (NCBI taxonomy): domain Eukaryota; kingdom Viridiplantae; phylum Streptophyta; class Magnoliopsida; order Poales; family Poaceae; genus Avena; species Avena sativa. Next base: position 412,628,837 of record OV702282.1, read on the forward strand.
AGCCCACGTGTATGGTATTTTTTAGCTCTTTTTTTATTACTGAATGGTATTTTTCGGTTGTAATACTAGTCGTATTTTTCATCTTTTTGAAATATTTGGCTTAAATTCTTTGTCCCACTTTTTCTGGTCATTGATCCGACGGTCCGTGTTCATGCAGGTATTATTCATCGTCTAATTTTGTTCAATGGCGTGCCACGTCACGTCGATGGTCCGCGTCCATGCGTGTATTATTCATTGTCTAATTTTATCCCATCGCATATGTCATGTACGCAACACAACATTTTGAATATTTTTTGCCCAAACCAGTTATTTTCCATTTATCTTTTCTAACTATTCGGCTTAAATGTCGTAATTTTTCTACTTAATTTTCTAGCACAACTTCTCGGCTTAATTTTTGCAGCTATAGTTGTTCTATGTTTACGATAATTTTTTGGTTTCTTTTATTATTCGAAGGTACTTTTCTGAAATTATTTTGGTGTTAACCCATGATAACTTCTCATCGGTGTATAATTGTATAACCTTAGTTCGCCAGCAATATTTCTTTTAAAGTTATTTCATATTTTTTAGCAGAGTTTTTTTAGCTTATTTTATATTCTTTAATAGTAATTTTTTCTCGCACTTCCCATCTGTAATTTCCATATGGTAGTTATCCTTTGGTACTTTTCCAAGGGTGAATAATTTTCTAACTATAACTAACAAACTCAGTGATTCGATTTTGTTATATTTTTTCATCCTTCCATACTAATTGTACAATTCATCGCCTTTTTTAAGTATTACTATTTTCTTCTGCCACAATTTCAAACAACAATAATACCAGCAATAATTTTAACCAATTATTTTACAACATTACCCTCGCGGACACGGCATGACGCCCCGTCACGTTCCATATTATACTTTCATGAGTCGATGCCAAGATTCTTAAATTCCTCTCCCAAAAAGGACGGCGCTAGGCGTCCCCTGGACGATGGGGTGTTCCCATCGTCCTCCTCCCCTGCGTGACATGTGTCCCCCAAAATCACCTCAAATCCCGTTTTTGCTATAAATATCCCCGCTTTTGCTTTTAAAGCAAAAAAAAGAGGTTCGTTTTAGAAAATAGAACGTTCCGTCGGAAACCATGTAGCAAAAAAGTATGCTAATGTAGCAAAACCGACTTCACCGGAGACATCGTCAGAAAAAACTCGCTGCTGACTCTCGCCGGAGAACTTGTAGCAAAAAGTTGACACTGTTGTAGCAAAACCACAAGACGGTTGTAGCAATAAAATTCTTCTAATATAGCAAAAAACTGACTTTGCCGGATACATGGCTGCAGACTAGCCGAGAAACCTCGCTGGAGAACTTGTAGCAAAAAAATTACGGTATTATAGCAAAACCAAAAAACGAAGGTAGCAAAAAAAATTGTATCGATGTAGCAAAATCGGAGGCCAGCCTTTGTAGCATCGTCCGCCTTAGTTTGCAGCTCCGACGTGCATCTGTGTCTCCGGCGCCACCCACTGTAGCAGGGTCGCCGTGCCTATGTAGCAGGTGCTTGGGGCCACGACGGCGTAGCGTGCGCACGAAGGAAGCTTTGTCCTGGGAATTCTGGCGAGGCGCGTTTCGGGGGAGGTCGATGCAGGAGCGTGCGCGGGCTCGCGGGAGGAGGAAGCCGCGGCGAGGGCTCGCTGATCGAGGCAGGTTAAGGTTCCCGGAGCCGACGGTGGCCGGGACGACTGCAGGAGGGACCGAAGGCAAGGCCTGCGCGGGAGGGGCGCTGGGGGACAAGGAGCGCGGGCGGCGAGCGCAGGCGGCGGGGCGCCCCAATGGGGGCCCGCGGCCGGGCGCTGCAGAGAGGAAGAGGGCGGTGGCGGGTGAGGACCTTGTGGCGACGACGCAGCCATGCGGGGACGGAGAGCGAGGGAAGAGAGGAGAGTGCGGGGAGCGGGATTGGGACGCGGCGCTGGACACGAGAGGCCCACCCATCGTGCGCATCCGGATGTGTAGAGCAGGACCAGGACCAGGACCAGGACGATGTCATCGTCCGGATGATGTACATCATTTTTTTTCCCAAAAAGAAGGAAAAAAATTAACCGCGTGCGCGTCTTCCTGACCCATGCCGGCATGCCCACGCCGGCACGGCCGAAGCGCGCCGCCACCAGTGACCAGCCTGCCTCGGCCTGGCGGGCGTGCACTCACCGCCGGCGATTCAAACCACGCACGGGACACGCGCGCAAACCCTATTTAACTCCTGGCTGCGCTGTACGCAGGTTCGTCTCCGGCGCCGCCACCAGGTTCGTCTCCGGCGCCGACCATCCCTTCCGATCTTTGCCATCTTGTAGTGAGTTAAACGTTTTCAAAAGTTCTTAATTCCCGTCTGGAGAATTACAATTTCCATAATCGAGTTCTGAAACCCCAAGTTGAAAGCTGCGATTCAGTTTCAGCACCGTTTTCCCCGCCCGATTCTCCTGTTCCAGAGGCTCTTGTTTTTTTCCCCACAATAAAATGTCAGACATTTTTTACTCCAATGCTTACTGCTCGCCGGAAGAGAGAATGTCGTGTTGTATGACCGGCGAGTGAGAGGAAGAGGCGCTGTCACTGTCGAGATCTGGAGTTAGTTAAATTAATCTCTGTATCAGTATATGCATGTGGGGAACCGGGCACTGGAATCGTCACATGTGCTACATCCCATGTCAACGCCCTCCCCCCCTCCGGTGCTACATCCCATTGACTTTTTGATGCTTCTGAAATTGAACAAACGAGTGGTATGGCATACTTGAGCGTTGCTGCTGAAGAACCTCTCGGATCAGCAAGCTAGCTCGATTGCAGGCGTTATGACTCACTCCTACTACTGAGGAACAGGTACTCATTTCTTAACTCATGATCATGGCCTATTTAGTTCATGGGATTATGTTTCTTTGTTGTCCATCACTATTTTTCACCAAGGTTCTGCACGAAACAGTTCAGGGATATTCAGAATGAATCTTGCCTTAGACTAGAATAATCGAGGGGTTTGTCTTAGGGATCATTCCAAGGGTTTGTTTCGGACGGAGTAGAAGACACACAAATGATCAGCTTAGAACGCCAGCCGTCAGGTAATGGGCAGCCCTTCAGATTTTGCGGGTTGAAATCAAGGGTATGCCAACAAAATAGGTGTTAATAACACATACGTGTTAGGTATTAACTTCCCTATTAACATTCAAAATCACGATTCCCTGCCTCCCAATTTGTGTTGCGTTGGCCTTATCCCAGCAACAGGGGAAAATTGTTTCTCTGCTATATGAATGCTGTATTTTCTGCTAATGCGAACATATTGTGTTCTTGCATCAAGCTGAGCACTGATACTAATGTCTTGTAAGGATGTACATACAAAAGCATAGGTCATCATTGATATCAATATCCTCTGTATGGACAGTATAGTATTTTTCCAGTAAGCATGCTGACAGACATTCTGACACAGGGAAGTGACATCGGTCTCTGTTTTATGAATTTGGTCCTGGTTTGTAGTTAGCAAATGGATTACCAAGGAAGCAATGTTAGGGATTTCCTTCATGCAAATGGAAATGTGGTTCTCGAAAGAATAGATAACAACTATAATCTAAGATCTTTTACTCAAAAAGAGATAGAAGACATCACCAATGGGTATTACACCGTGTTGGGAGAAGGGGCATTTGGTAAGGTTTATAAAGGAAAATTAGATGATCTTCGCCCAGTCGCAGTAAAGAGATACAAAAATGGAACTAAGAAAGAAGAGTTTGCCAAGGAAGTGATAGTGCATTCCCAGATAAATCACAAGAATGTTGTCCGACTGTTAGGTTGCTGCACGGAGGAAAATGCTCTTATGATTGTTATGGAGTTTGTATGTAATGGCAACCTCTACAACATGCTTCACTGCAACAATGCTAGTGGTCCTGTCCCCTTCCCTTTGGACAAACGTTTGGACATCGCTATTGAGTCCACTGAAGTATTATCATGCATGCATTCAATGTATAGTCCTGTTCTTCATGGTGATATCAAACCTGCTAATATACTTCTGGATGAGAATCTTCGGCCAAAGATATCTGATTTTGGGATAGCGAGATTGCTGTCTGCTGAAGAGAATCAGTATACCAGATCTGTCATTGGCTGCATAGGTTACATGGATCCTTTGTTCTGTCAGAGTGGGATCCTAACTCCAAAGAGTGATGTATACAGTTTTGGAGTTGTTTTACTGGAAATCATCACGCGAAAGAAAGCTGTGGATGGGAATATTATCCTAGCTCAAAGTTTCTCTGAAGCCCTGAGGAAAGGGAAAAAGGTGAGACAGATGTTTGATGAGGAAATTGCGAATGATAGAAAGAATATGAAATTGCTTGACGATATCGCAAAACTAGCTGCTGCATGCTTGAAAATGGAGGAAAAAATGCGTCCAGAAATGGTTGAAGTAGCTGACAGACTTAGGACAGTTAGAAAAGCTTTCCATCAACGGAAGGGCGGATATTTTACAGGTAGGTGTTGCTCTCTGATTGGCATGGAAATTACACTAGTTCCTCTCTCCTTCAGTTAATGTCAAGTCTATCTCAATAGTTGTCATGAAAATTATTATAGTTCCTCCTTTTTGTGGCTGAGCATAGAGTAAGTTATTCTGCCCTCCAACCATCTTACCGAACCTGGCTCATACTCGTGCAGCCCAATCTACCACAATACATTGATGATATATAGCTTGGACAATTTACGCTTCATCCTAGGTAGTAGTAATTTTCTATCAGTATTTACGATTGACTCGGCATATTTTTACTTTGATCAGCAAGAGATTCTAGTAGTAATTTTCTATTCACCATTTAATGATGGTTTGGAGAATTCTACGATCGGTAGGAGATTGGTGGCTGTATTAATTAGAGGTTTGCAGTAATTCTCCTCCATACATACGACATATTGAGAACATTTTACTATTGAACTTGCAATAGTTCTGTTGTAGTAATTTCTCACTCACTATTTACTACATATGTGTAGCATCGAAGCATCTTCACCTACAACAATAGCTTGTCCGATGGTCGTACGATAACTAATCTGACGTTGTGCTGCACTTTGGTGCCTAACATGGATGGTGCAAGATGTAGTGTCGGACAGAAATCGTATGGAAAGTATTGTACGTCAAACAGCTTTGGTGTAGCAGTTTAATATCAACCCCATACGATTTCAGTGGTTTGCTCTGCCAGAGTGCATGCTAATGTGCTACTCTGGGCACATCTCAAATTGCTTATGCTGCGCTCTTGCTTAAAATATCACTACCATTATGAATCAAATTCACAAGTGAAGAACCATACACGATTAACATTAAATTGCACTATTTTAATTCAAAATATTAAGATATAGATATTGGGGCAAAATTCTTGTATGCATAAAACGTGTCTTATGGTGGTTATAAGGTGCCAACTGGGATCCTGCCTATAACCCACTTCTAGTTCATTGATGATTTCTAATTCATTTGCTCTCAAATTTTGAACTAGATATTCTCAAATGAACTAGATGTGGGATATAGGCAGAATCCCGCTTGCATCCCTAAGTAGCACGTCCACAATGTCAAACATAGACCACCGTTTTTCACATTTGTCACTTCAGCAACTTGTCGATAAATATTCATTGTGCTAAACAGCACAACTAATTATCGAAATATTTTGGCAGCTTCTCATATTATATTTTTATTACGATTTTCTCCTAATGCAGGTAGCAATTCTGGACTTATTAGAAGTGGAAAGGTAGAGGCTGTAATTTCCCCTACCCCTATTACCCCCGCTATTGTGAACAACAATGACAGAACTCTGCCATCTGTGGTACCGACCATTTCCATGGATGAACTGAAGCAAATAACCAGGAACTTTAGCAAAAATGCTCTAATAGGAGAGGGCTCATCTAGTGAAGTTTTCTTGGGAGTGCTGAAAGATGGACATAAATCCGCAATCAAGAAGCTTAAACTTAGAAGCAAAATTAATTTGGAGGTCAAGGCTTTGCCTTTCCCCTTTTGCCATTCCAGTTAGTTCTCTTCCTTTATCATTACAACAAGGCTTTGCCCCTAACTACCACCCTTCAGATGCAGGTTCCCGTGGTCTCAACATTCCAACATATGAACGTTATCCAGATTCTCGGATACTGTGTTGAAGAATACAACATTGTTCTTGCTTACGAGTACGCATCGAGGGGATCCTTGCATGATATTCTTCATGGTGAGTTTTTTTTACTCCTTCGCAGTGAGTTGTTACTTCAGGTGTGTGTTTGCCCCACGTTAATGCTTAAAAACGATGAGTTGTTACTTTCAGAAACTCTCAGTTTGGTCAGGGAGCTAGAGAGAAGGTGAAAACATGCAGAATTAGACTGTGCTGTCAAGTTTAGACCCCCTAACATTGAGGATGCTCATGGTTAACTTTCTCAATGTGCATGTTAAACATGGCCAAGTGTGGGCATTTGTCTTTCCTTTGGTTAGACTAATAGCACTAGAGCCTATTTTTATTTGTTTGGACTTTTGATTGCATTGGCTAGTGCATGAAGCTTGACATGGTATCAGAGCTTGAGGTCTCGAGTTTAAGTCCTGGCTTTCACAATTTATCCTAAAATTGCTAAGGACCCCTTAGTCCGGGCCTACCTCTGAGACTTCATGCACATGTTGGCCTCCCTGAGTCACATCTCATAGTTGGTTTTGAAGTGTATAAGTGGATTGCCTAGCACTTTTTATCAGTTCGGACTTTTTATTGTGTTGGCTAGTGCATGAAGCTTGATAACATAGAAGTCTATTATTACAAGGGCGCCAAGGGTAATGGTTTCTAACTGAAGGTTTGTAGTACAAACTAGGCATAAGGTTGCAAAGTTTCTACCATAGCATTTTCGTTAGATAAAGGCAACATGTTCTTGAATTTGAATTAATAAACCCCAAACTGTTGAAACGGAACCAGAATTGTTCTGATCAGGCATCAACTTGAGTTTTACAGCACCACCACAAATATAAAAACAACCAATGAGTTTGAAACTTAGATTACAAGCTATCACATAAAAGATACCAGATATAAACTAGATTTTGGGTAGCACCCATAGAATTGTAGGTGTCGGCGAATAGCTTCTTAAGCAACATCAGCATCTCGTCAAACCTTGGAATGTTCTTGGCTTTTAGCATTAGAGTGCCACTCGTAGGAAAAGAGAATATTGGACACATAATCAACTGGCTGAGAAGGAATTTAGCTTCAGTCATTAATTTGTTTCGAATATTCCACACGACCCAACATTGTGCTGCAAAGTAAAGTCACAAGAATCTCCTAGTTTTTCTTAAAAACCTCCAAGAACAATGAAGTTGGCGAAAGATATAGAGTTCCAGTGGCACCCCAGCATCTGGTGCACATCTCTCCACATTAAACTGGGAAAACACACGGGAAAAAAGGATTTGGGAAACGTCGTCCAGTTACCCACACAGGGCACATGTCCGATATGAGGTGCCTTGTTGTTTATGTATATGATCGTTGGAGGGCGGACGACCACGTGGCAGTCAACAGGTGAAGATTTTAATCTTCAGAGGTAAGGCGACATACCAAATGTCTTTTTGTGTGACCAATCAAAACCCCTCGCTGATCTTGTGGTACATGGAGTGAGCGGAAAACACTCCTAAAGGCTCATGGGCCCAGGAAACATACATGACTCATCACTAGGTGTTCTTACTAGTATACAATAGCATGTCGGTGACCGGACCATAAACCCCATCTGTGATCTGTTTTGGATCTGTCAGAACAAACTGATCAAGGATGAATCTGTAAGCACTAACATGCGGCAGGTCAGCGGTAAAGCACATCCCTAATGGGTTTTTGTAGGCACATGTCAGACGAGTACCCTAATGGCTGCTTTAGACGTGTTCTGGAGGGGCATCACTGACTTTCTTCCGTTAATCGCCTGTTAATTTTTTCCTAGAAATCGATGAGTCTCCGGGTGACCCGAAGTCTCCTGGTGTTTTCAGACGATTCCCGTGGCTTCTAGACTTGTCGGGAAACAAGTCTGGATGTCCGGGCACTTACTGGCTGTCGATTACTAAGTGTGGCACTTGTCACTGTTGTTTGGAAGTCCCAGAGGGTCCGACATAGACATCCGAGCTACCACAGTGAACTGCAATTGCTTGCTGCTAGTCCATCAAGAAACCTTGCTCGGTAAGCACAATGTGCGCGCGCGCGCGCGCACACACACACATATATAATTAGATTGAAAAAATTATGTTTTGTATACGAATAATTACGTTCATATATTTACCACAACTAAAAAATTTGATACAAAAAAAAGTTTGAGTCATTATAGTGTAAAAAACACCAAAAATATGTATTTTACGTCGAATTTTTTTAGGCATGTAAACGAAAAAAATTATGTCATTTCTAAATTTTATTATGTTCTTCACGACTTACGAAGTAATACAAAATTTACGTGACGTAAAAATAACATACGGTTCTAAAGATAGAGGGTGGGTGTAGTTATTCTACACCCTGGGTGTCAAATAGCACCATCCGATATATATATATACCACTATACAGTACACGGGTTTTTGAATTTAGACTTGCCACTCAGTCTCACGATCTTTCCCGCCAATGCACCTTTGGTGTAATCCAAGCCGTTGATTTGCACGCTGGAGCTGCTATGGGCCGCTCATCAAACCAGAACCCACTAGATCTGACGGCTGTGAGCGCTGGGATTCGTCACCATGTATTCCCGCGCACTACACGCGCCGTTGAAGCTGCTGGACACTTCGAGATCGGTCCACTGTGCCAGCTAAAAAGGTACATGTTCTGTCATTGTATAGTCAGAGTTGAGGGCCCCATGTGGCATACAACCACTCAAAGTCTTATCTGCATGTGCACTGTGGCTTCATTGTCTGGAAGCTACAATTAAATGTGAGCATTTTACCAGCTCCATGGCTTGCTTATGCACTAACCATCCATCCATCTAATCATTTGCCATATAATTCAAAGTGTTCAATTTCCCTTACCAGACAAACGATTCTTCAAACTGACACAATTTAGAAAACTCCCTAATATATTTATATTCAATCCCCCCCCCCCCCTCTCACATCTAGACTATTTTAGTCCTTAGCATTGTTCGGTGTAGGCAGCAGAATCTTTTTTCTCCTTTAATACTGTGTGAGCAGGGTCTTAAACTCAATACCTCTTGGCTCTGAGCCCATAAGAATTTATGCACTAGCCAACTTTACCAGAAGACCGATCTTATGGAGAGAAACTAGACAATATATTTATATTCAACACCCTCCCCTGTAGGTAGTTAGCTAGCTAGGCCCCCTTGCTGCCCACACAGCCTCAACCTGCTCCCCCTCGTCGGCGTCGTACTCGCCAACCAAACTTTCATGACCAGCTTAACTGAAGAAATTGACAACTGAGGCAAGTTTTCGAGTTAAGTTAGCGCACGTTGAATATGATAGCACGGTGTAGATTCAAGTGGCAGGTAGCCGTTTCGCACCAAATTTCATCTCCTTCTCCAGATCGACAATTGTCGCGGTCATCTGTTTTCTTTTTCTTTCCATTTAATTCTCTGTTGCATTGGAGTTATATAAGTTGTGGCCTGTAATCTAAATGGATCGATGTTCTTGGTTAGACCTAACAAAATTACACAATGTTGTGTGAATGTTCATGTCCGTATCAATATCTTAGAATGCAATATGAATTTGGGATTTCCCTGATGAAATAAAATATCGGTTAAACTGATCACATGTATCATCAAACTGATCAACTCCTGCGAACATATAAAGGTTATTGTTCTTGTGATTCTTTATCACAGGTAAAAAGAATGTTTTTCGAGCTAAGCCAGGGCCGGTTCTTTCATGGGCGCAACGCGTGAAGATTGCTCTAAGTGCTGCAACTGGTCTTGAGTTCCTCCATGAGAAGGCACAGCCTTGCGTTATCCACAGTTGCATCAAGTCCAGCAACATATTTCTCTTTGACAGCGACATTGCAAAGATTGGCGGCCTTGGTGCTTCCAGAGTAGAGGAGGACGCCTTATACCCTGGATATGTACCTGCTACTCCTTTTCGTTGTATTCCTGGATACGATGCGCCTGAGTATGCAACCAAACGTTCAAGGCTGTCAGATTCTTCCGGGAGAGCTTGAAAAATCATGTCTCCTACTTATCGAGTCTTTGGTTCTGTTAGGTATCTAATGAGCGGGAAATTCAACAAAAAAAGCGATGTCTACAGCTTCGGGATCGTGTTGCTGGAACTTTTAACAGGTCGGAAGGTATTTGATCGTACATTACCCCATGGCCAGCAGGGTCTAGTGACATGGGTACGTATGCATCCACTCACGGATATAATTTCTTGAGAAGACGCAACAACATAACTCTAATCACATCCACATGCAGGCTACACCATGTCTTAACAAAGAAAGGGTGCATAGATGCGTCGACACGAGGCTTGGAGGAGATTACCCTCTCAAGGATGTCGCCAAGGTATATTCTTGAAACTGGCGTTGTACTCTCCATGCTCTAGCGTAGCTAGCAGGAACCTAAATTTATTTCCTTGCTAGCTGCATCTGCAGCTATATATACACACATATGATCGGCATATACACACAAGATGAAAGATAGTTGTCTACCGTTGCCACATGTTGAACTACAGTACTACACTACTCTTTAACAACTCATAAAACTTTAGTTAGAAAATCTGCTATTCGTAGCGAATAATGCTTCGAGGAGATTACCCTCGCAAGGATGTCAAAGGTATATTGTTGCTATCCCTGGTCACATGTTGAACATACACAGAAGATGAAAGATAGATGTCTACCATTGCCATCTTGTCTAGCCAGAAAGCCAAGCTTCCCTCACCGTCGGTCAACACCCGGGCTTTCCAGATAAGGAAGTTACCCCTAGTCAGCTTCTCGAGACAGAGAGCCCAAGGGTGGGGATCGAGATTGCCAGATGCGATAGTGGAAGAAACTATTCTGATACCATGTGAAAATATTATGTGAAGCTTACCCTGTTGCGCGTACTGGTGGGCCATCGTTTGTTGCAATGGGAGAGAAAGTATTCCAGAGATTTATTTTTTCTAGCTCTTCAACATGTTACTCCCTCCGTCCCAAAATAGATGTCTCACATTGTCAAAATTTGGATGAATCTAAACACTATTTAGTAGTATATAAATTCATCCAAATTTTGATAAATCCGAGAATCTATTTTGGAACGAAGAGAGTATAATTTTAATCTCACAGTACTATTGTCAAAAGAATAACAATTGCTTTCGTGTATATTGCCTCACTGCTGCAAGCAGATGGCTACAATCGCGGGGCGGTGTGTTCAGTACGACGCGGCCTTCCGGCCAAACATGAGCATCGTCCTCGAGTCTCTAACGCCGCTGGTGAGGCCTCTGATAGGCACCTCAAGCAATCTCCCCAGCGCTCCTGGAGCATCTGGAGTGTGAGACACCGTCTTCTCCATCAGTGAAATACCATGGGTTGCGATTCTGTGGCTGGATACAAGATCTTGAATTGAAACATCATGTAATTCTGTTACGTCTACTTGAACTTCAATCAAGTTGATAATGTCCCAAACAGTCTAATCCAATAAGTTTTTCTCAGAAGACCGTGCATCTGTCTTTGGCTTGTGAATTCTGGCCCCGTTAAGGCCTTGTTTACTTCTAGGATATTTGAGGGGATGGCAAGAGATTATTCCGTATCTCGGAATTTCCCCGATAGGTCGTTTACTAGACCGGGTTTAGAGGGGATAATCCCGGAATATCTTCACAAATCCCCTCCACACAGTGTATTTTTAGCTAGATTAAAAACTCTATATCATGGTAGAGTATTTTTAAGGAAGACTATTTGAGGGGATTTGAGAGTATTGGGTGAACACCAAATCCCCGCATATTCTCATATCTTTTGGGGATACAAATACCGGATAACTAAACAAAGCCTTAATCTAGTCAAAAATACACTAGTGTGAAGGGGATTTGTGGGAATATTTTAGGATTATACCCTCAAAATCCGACCTAGTAAACAATATATTAGGAAAATTCCGGGATACAAAATAATCCCTTCCCATCTCCTGAAATACCCTAGAAGTAAACAAGGCCTAAAGAGTTTTTAATCTAGCCAAAAATATACTAGTGTGGCGATATTTCGGGATTATCTCCTCCAAACCCGGTCTAATAAATGATCTATCAGGGAAATTCTGGATACGAAATAATCCCTTCTCGTCTCCTCAAATATCCTAAGTAAACATGGCCGAACGCCAGGTTGTGGTGCTCAAGAGACTGTGGGCCCTTAGCTACAGTAATTTGCATGGATACCAATGGTACCATTGTCGAACCATATGAGTATACTCAAAAACACTTTTTACGTAGTACGAGTTTGTTGAGCACCTCCTAGAGTTGCTCTGAGGTGCTAAAGAACAAAGGAACGATCAGTTCCATCGCTGGAAGAAGAAAAATCTCATCCAACCCAATTGGAAGTTCCACCGTACAGTTCAACATGAAAGATACTAGTACTACTTCAGACATATAAACATGTGTATGCCAACCATTTTACTACTTAAGCTAGTGGCTTCCGGTGCAGGATCGCTGTTGAATGCAGACGACGATGGTTTCTCCAAGGTCGCCATGGCAAGTTCTTCAGCAAGAGCTTGGCCATTTTGGAGGCCGTTTCCGAGATTTGAGTAGGTCAATGGGCAGTGCTAACTTGGTGCTCCTGAGTACCAGCATATTGTACTACTAGTGTGAAGAACATAAAAAATGTCGTAATGCCTTGTCCTCGATCCGATTCTCACCAACTGGAAACTTTGCATTTCCAACGGAAACATATTCAGGTTTATTTCTGAAGAGTAATAAAACACTTATTAGTATGGAGTGAAGTAGTATTAGGGCATCTCCACGAAATGTGTCGGATTTCCCATAGCAGCTTCCCGCCCGACCTCAATAATTTTGAGCTCAGTCACTCTGTTCCACCTTTGCCGCCACCTAGAAGTTTTTTGCGCCTGGTTTGTAGGTAAACATTTACCCAACTTCGCGAGGTGCTGGTTAACACTAATTACTTCTTGGAAGCACACTCCTATCCTAGGTGGCCACGATGCATCTAAAACAATTTCTGCGCCAGCCTCACTCGAATCAGGCTTTCGCCCCGCTTTATAAATAAAGCAACATCCAGGTATAAAGTTCAGCAAGCATCCACCACGGCCAAGGCCAAACGAAAAGGAAAAGAAGTGTACACATCACCGCTAGGGCCACAGCACAAGCACGCCTAAACAAAAACTAAAAACCGCAACGAGGATGCGGGAGGACTCAGGACGCCTGGGCCGGGGAAGTCGGAGCAGATAGGGGGATCGCTGCCGTCCTCAGGGCCCGCATCGAGCTGTCGAAAGCCGCCCGATCACGCTGCCTCACCAGGGGAGACCACTGCTGGAGAAAGGCAAGAAAGGAAAACACAGGGTCAGACACGCGTGAAGGATACACCTTCTCAATCACCATCTTATTCCGCACGTTCCACAAAGACCACGCGATGGCCGCAAACACGAGCCAGAAGAGACGGCGACCTCCTCCGGCCCTGTAAGCCTGGGACTGCAGGAACTCCCCAAGATCCTGCGCGCCCCAGGCAGGCCCTAGCGCCTCTTTGACAAAGCACCAAAGAGCCTGGGCCGCCGAACATGAGAACATAATATGGGCACATGTCTCCAGGGTCCCACATAGGGGACACAAGCCATCACCCGGTCCGTTACCCTTGGCCACCTCCGCCCCCGAGGGAAGCTGGTCCCGCAGTAGCTGCCATACGAAGATGCGGATACTAAGCGGTAGGGGGGCCTTCCACAGAGGATCCGTCCAACCCAACTCAGGGCCCTGGAAAAGGGCGTGATAGGCCGAGTTCACCGTGAACTCGCCAGAGGGGTGCAGTTGCCACGCTGCCGAGTCAGGGGCCTCAGATAAGGCCCTAGGGAGGGAGCGAAGCAGCAGAAGGCGGTCCGCGTCCTCCGCCGCACTAAGGTGCCTCCGGAACAAGACGTTCCAGTGGCCCTCCAGGAAGGCCTCCTGCACAAGGATCTCGGGGAAAGCGGATATAGCAAACAGGCTGGGGTAAAGGACCCCCAACGGGATCGGCAACATCCAGGGATCAAGCCAAAATCGAATCCCCTGTCCGCAACCAACCTCAAAGGAGAGGCCCAGCCCGATGAAATGCTTAATCTCCTGGAGGGCTCTCCAGAACTGAGATCCCTCCCTCCGCTCGCAAGCTAAAAGGGGGCGGCCCCGGAGATACTTGGCTTTGATAAGCTGAAGCCAGAGCCCGCCGTCGTCTCTAAGAATGCGCCAGACCCACTTCAACATCAATGCCACATTAAAGCGGCGCGAGTCAAGGATACCTATGCCCCCTAAGCTCTTGGGGGCGCAGACGTCCGCCCATTTGACCATGTGGTATTTCTGATGGCCATCCCTCGCCACCCAAAAGAACCTAGACAACTCCTTAGCGAAGTCGGCATGCGTCCCTTCGGGCAGCAGGTACAGCCCCATTTGGTACATGGGTAGACTCGTGAGACACGAGTTAATCAGCACCGACTTGATCCCCTTGGACGTGAGGCGCGCTCGCCAGGGTTCCGCCCTCGAGCGCACCCTCCCGATCAAAGGGGCCAGGTCCCTGATCAACACCCGCGTCTCCCTGATGGGCATCCCCAGATAGGTAATCGGGAAGTCCGCGAGCTTACAATTCAGCCCATCCGCGATCCGCTGACGCTCCTCCTCGGGGTACCCCAGAACCATCACCTCACTCTTGTCAAAATTGATCGTCAGCCCTGACATGGACTCGAAGCAGAGAAGCGGGAACTTCAGATGAATGATGTCCTGGTCCGAACCCTGCACCATGATCATGGTGTCATCCGCATACTGAAGGTGGGAGATCCCACCCCCAGGTATCAAGTGTCCCACCACCCCGGAGATGTGCCCCGAGCGTTGGGCCCTATCCAAAATCTCCGCCAAGGCGTCCACCGCGGCGTTAAACAATATAGGGGAGATCGGGTCCCCCTGCCTAACCCCGCAGGACGGACTAAAGTAAGGACCGATCTCCTTGTTTATGTTGATCGCCGTCGTGCCACTCCTCACGAAATGCATGATCCAGCAGATCATGCGGTCATCCACACCCCTCCTCTCCAGGACGAGACGCAAGAAGGCCCAGTCTAAGCGATCATAGGCCTTCTGAAAGTCCAACTTCAGGAACACCCCTTTCTGACGTCGCACCTTAACTTCATGAATAATTTCATGAAGTGCCAGGACATCGTCATGAATGAGGCGTCCCTTGAGGAAGGAGAACTAGAGAGGATGGGTGAGGCGCTCCATCACTGGAGCGAGGCGGATGGCACAGACCTTGGCGAACAGGTGCTGAATGACATTAATCACCATGATCGGCCGGAACTGGCGGATATCCGTGGCTCCCACAACCTTGGGGATCAGGGTGATCACGCCAAGGTTCAGTCGGGACATCACCAGGGTACCCGTGAAAAACTCCTGGAAGAGTTGCAGGATCAAAGGCTGTAACTGAGCCCAAAAATCCTGGAAGAAGCACACCGGGAGACCATCAGGGCCCGGTGCCGAACTAGACTTCATGGACTTCAGAGCAGCCTCCACCTCCCCTCCTAGGAAGGGGAGAGTGAGATCAACATTCTCCCTGGGAGAGACAAGCGCCTCACCAGTCCAGAAGTCAGGCGCCAGCGAGACTCCCGACTGCGGCGAGGCGGAGAAAAGGCCCCGGTAGAAGGCGTAAATATGGGAGTAGAGCGCCTGAGGGGACTCCAGCAGCGACTCCCCCTCCCAGAGGCAAGGAATCGAGCACTTCCTCCTCCTACCATTGGCAATGGCATGGAAGTAAGCAGTGTTCGATTCCCCCTGGACATTCCAGTTCTGGCGACTCCGCTAGCGCCAGAAAGCCTCCTCTCCCTTGTAGATTTCCATAATGGAAGTCTCAAGGGAGTACCTATGGGACCAGGCCTCAGGCGAGAGGCCGTGAAGATAGGCCTCCCGGTCCAAGGCCTGGATATCCCGCAGAATGGACTCCTTCTGATTCCTGAGGTCAGCCCCCAAATTCGCCCCCCAGCCTCGCATGAACTGTCGAGATAATTTGGCATAGTGATGCCAGATATCCACCGCGCCGTACACCCGAGGGGTAGAAGTGGCCGCTGCCGTCCACCTTGCCCGAACCGCCTCCACAAATCCTCGTTTCTGCAGCCAGAAGGATTCAAAGTGGAAGCGGTTCAGACGCGGGGGGCGGCCCCCTCCAGAGGAGAGAAGGAGAGGGGTATGGTCCGACCCAATCCTAGTGACCGCTCTCAGCGAGCAAAGAGGGAAGGCCACCTCCCAATCCACAGACACAAAGACGCGATCGAGAACGCTACGAATCGGGTTCAGCTGCTTATTTGACCAAGTATATCTAGCGCCCACACACCGGATCTCGCGGAGAGCAAGCTCGGCAATGCAGTCGTTAAACATACGCATCCTAGGGAGGTCCACGTTTGCCGAGCTCTTATCGTCGGCAGATCGGATCAGGTTAAAGTCCCCGGCGACCACCACCGGGATAACCGTCCGTTCCACTTTCGATTTGAGCTCACGCAAGAAGTCGGCGGACCTCCTATGGTCCGCGGGGCCATAGACAATGATCACCTTCCATCTGAAGCGAGACTGTCTATGGGTAAGCGCCATGCTCACAAAGAATTCTCCGCGGTCCATATCATCAACCTCGAAGGTATCCTCCTTCACACCTAGGAGGATCCCCCCTGAGTGCCCGGATGCAGGAAGCCAGGACCAGGAGAATTTGAAACGGCTGAAAGCTTCCAATTCAGCAATGGAGAAGTCCTGGCGAATCGTCTCCTGAAGGCCGACAATATCCGGCACTTCCAAGCGAAGAGACTCCTTGATCTGGCGGCGGCGGCCCTCACTGCCAAACCCCCGGATGTTCCAAATGAACACCCGGAAGTCCCGGAGGATGTCCATGAGGGAACCTCAAGCCGGGGGGGTCCCCTGAGCGGGGACCGAGCGAGCGCGGGGAGAAGTGGAGCGGATCGCAGCTGACTTGGGGGGCCTCCCACGCGGTCGGCCCGAGGGGGTCGACTTGTGGGTGAGTACCCGCGCATCAGGGGCAGGTGGGGTCTCCCTGCTGGGGCCGGGGCCGTCGGGCCTAGCCTCGGCAAGGATACGAGAGCGTTCCCGCTCCCGGGCATCACGTGCCCGGGCCGCAGCAATTGCTCCCGTGTACCCCTCCCGAGCCTTAATGGCCGCAATCTGCTCCAATCTCGGTCCCTTCTCTCCCCGAAATACAATACCACAATCATCTGCCACCTCACCTAGGTGGGCCAGGGAGACCTCGGAGAGAACACAAAAAGGCGAGCTAGACAAACCAGAAGGAACAGAGTCAGGAGGGACAGGGGTGGAAACAGTACCTGAGAACTCGTCACGGGCCGCAACCCGCTGGGAGGCCCGCTCAGCCACTGTCGGCTCAGTCCCGGATAGGCCTGACCGAGAGTCAGCGAGGCGAACACTGTGGCGGGAGGGAGGCGGGGGAGGAGGCCTAGGAGCCCTGGACCGGCGCAGCTTGGCAACCGCCACCGGGTGCTAGGGTCCCCGGCGGTGGAGAGCAGCACAGGCGGGTCCGGGGTGTCCGGGGCGAGAGTGTAGCACACCACCCCAGGAGAGCGCGACGACTGGTGGGCGCATACCTCCAGTCCCACACTCCCAGAAGTCTCCTGCTCCGGGGACGAAGGGGCGGCAAGGGGGCCCGGGAGGGGCGAAGGGCCCCGGTCGAGGTAGGAGCCGTACTGTGCGATGTCGAGGCCGATGGAGACAGACTGGTCGGGGCGAAGGCAGCGGGGGAGGTCCACCGGGGCCAGCTTGGCAGGCGCGCTCAGCGACAGGGGGCGCCTCCCAGGAAAGGAGGGACTGCCACCTGAGAGCCCAGCCATCGGGGCCGCCGTGCCCCCAGACAACTCCTGCGATGGGCGAGCCGGGGGACGAAGCGTCAGTGGCGAGCGGCGACTCCGGGTCTGACCCCAAGTCGCTATCCGAGTCCTCCCCAGACCCATCACCCCCCACCCCAGCGTCGTCACCAGCCGGAGGGGGGGAGGGGGAGAGGAACCAGCCTCCGGCGTGCCCACCTCCTCGTCCAGCTCCACCAGGAGGTCACGGCCCACGCGGTTGAAGAAGAAGCGCGGCAGGGAGACCGGGAAGACCGAGGTGTCCGGGCAGAGCAGCCGCAGACGGACCGGGCCGAGCCCCGAAAGGGAACCCAAGTCAACCTCTGTCAACTTGCCCAGAGTCTGAGCCACGAGCGCCACCACCTCCGGTCTCCGAGCCTCGATCGGGATCCCAGAGAGGCGGACCCAGACATCGGAGAGGGTGGCCACCGTCTCCTGCTCCACCGAGGAGGGCTGGATGGAGACCTTCAGCTGGTGAAGGGGGAGCGTGAAGGAGGATCCGAGGGCGCACATGCGGAGAACATCCACGGACGGGAAGGACACCATGAACTCAGTCGCCGAGAACCGCCGGACCGGGCACTCGTACCCGGGCAGCGCCGCGCTGAGCTCCTCCTGCAGCAGGGCCTCCGTCACTTCCACCGAAGTGGAGGGGTCCTGCGCGGGGAGGATCGAAACCCGCGCCAGGGTCTCGGGGACGGTCATCGGCACGCCACCCAAGTCGATGAAGTAGAACCCACCGTTGACTCCGTGCCCGTAGTAATCGAGGGTCTCTCTAGGGCGCGGGATGCCAGTCGTGGAGACGGATCCACCCCCCAGAGCCACCGGACCCCCCGGCCCAGCGGTCACCGGCGCCGGACCCGACTTCTTCTTCTTGCTCTTTTTCTTCTTCTTCTTGGGGGCCGCGGCCACGCCAGCGCCGGACTCGGGGCGGGCTACCGCGGGCGGCGCCACGGGGCCCGAGGCAGGACCCTCGCGCCACGAGCCAGCATCAGCCCGGCCAGCCCCCTGCCTAGGGCCAGCCGCACCCGCAGCAGCCTCGCGGGCGTGCAGCGCCGAAGCACGCAGCCGCTACTCCCTCTCACGGTCCTCCACAGAGGGCCACTGGGGGGGCCGGCGGAGCTCCTCCAGCCTGCGCCGTGCACGCGGGGGGGGGAGCGGGAAGGCCAGCGGCCAGCCGGAGCACGAGGAGAAGGCGGGGACCGCTGGGCAGGGTGGCGGTAGGTGCCCTGCGGCCCGCGCGAGGGAGGGTGCCGGCGAGGGGGGGCCACGGGAGCGGCGGCCTGGCGCGGAGGAGGGGGGACGGTGCGGGGGCGAGGGCGCACGCCGCGGGGAGCCGTCCCGAGGCGGCGCCGGCGGGCTTCGGGGGCGGGGGGCCATGAGGGCGTCGCCGAAACTCCTCGGGAGGACGGCAGGCGGGATCGGCGAGGGAAGCGCCGGCGAAGAGGGGACCGAGGGCGGCGGGGGGACACTGGCAGGAGGCGGCGGCGGGACAGGGGGAGGAAGGAGCGAGCTCTGTCTAGGGAGATCCTGATAGGGTTCCGCCGCCTCGCCACGGGCCGGATCCTGCCTAGTGGGCTGGTCCAGGCCAGCGAGAGGAGGCTCGGGCAGAACGGGCCAAACCTGGGCCTGCTCCACCAGGACACGCCCAGGCCGAGGCCCACGCGCGGCCCGGTCAGCCAGCCCAGCTCCAGCCCCTCCCCTAGCGGCCCACCGCAGACCCCGACCGAGGCCGCCCCACCCCTGCTGCGGCGCCGCCATGGCTGCCCGCGGGGGAGCGCCTCCCTCCGACGAGGCCGCCGCGGGGCAGCCCGCGCCAGCGGGAGGTACTCACCCAGGGAGGAGCGGCGCAGGGACGACGGGCAACGTGGTAGCGGGACCCCGCGCTCATCATCCGAGACCTCCCCGGCCGCCCTAACCCCGAGGACCGTCGGCGGCGGCACCACCAGACCCTCCTCGTCCTCCACATCCGCCCAGTCGAGGCCGTGAAGATCCACGAGGGCCGCGACCTGCTCCGGCGTGCGCCAGCCTCACGGGGACATGCTGACATTTGTTGGTGGATAGCACGATTAGAGGGTGAGAAAAATCGAAGAACGGAACATGGCTGGATGAATGGCGGGGAGAAAAGAGCGGAAAATAAAAAAACACGATGAAAAAGGGTGGGAAATAGATGGCGGGAAATTAATAAAGATGGCAAAGAGACTTTACTAGGATAACTGAAATACAACATATTTTATTAATACCTAGGTGACTCAAACATGAAGTTTTTCTGCAACATGAGGGATAAAAATAAAAGGGGGTATATACTCCATTCAATCCATATTAGTTGACTTGGATTTGTTAAAATTTAGATGAACCTACGTACTAAATAGTGTCTAGATTCATTTAAATTTAGATAAATGTGAGTCAACTAATACAGTCAAAGGGCGTAGAAGAAAGGAATTTACTCTCTAAGCCAACGCGGTGAACGACTAGTACAGTACGTAGTCCCCTCGATTTTATGTAAACAATGCAGATACACATTGACGCACGGAGCGAGACAGAGATCGATGTCTGGGTCCGCGCTACCGGCTACCCACGCAACAATTCTTTCCACCGGTACGGTACACATCAAACTCGATGCCTAGCAGATAACGAGTTTAATCTCGATAAAACTCTTGACGTGTTCATGCACCCTAGCTATATATATACCTAGATCGATCACCACGGCCCCCTTGCTTCTTCTACCCTCAACCGCGCGCCGGGCACCACATAATACGATGGCTACCGAGGAGGTCGTCGTGCGCATCCACGGCCCGGAGGAAGGCGGTGACGGCGACGTGGCCCTAGGCTACCCGCTGATTGACGACGGTAGCCGGAGGATGCCGCCGGCCGCCGTCGTCGGGTACCCTCTGCCGCCGGCGGAGGAAGAGCCACGGCCGCCGTCGACGTCCGCGACAGGACAACCTGCGCGTGACTCCTGCACGATGTGTATCCAGGTAAGTACATCCTGCTAGCTTTACCCCGCAAAGAAAAAAAGAGATCGATCTCCACTTCATGTTCGGTTATGCATTGGGTCATGGTTGCACGCACGCTCACACCTCTTCTTCTTCGATCTCCGTCGTAATCGTTGCAGGTTTTTTTTATGACCCTCGGGCTCCTGTTGCTCACCGCGTTAAACGTGGGCCTGGTTGTGAAGGAAGTTCCGCATCCTCTCTTGGTGCTCATATGTTTGCCCATCTTACCTGTAATTTCCGGTGGAGGCGTCCTGCTGCTTGCCTGGTGTGATACCACGAATTATACAGTCAGATCAGGTCCACTAGGCTGACCTGACCCTGACCCCGCATTTTTTTGTTGGCTAGGTTAAGTTGATTAGAGCTGCTAAACATGTTCTTAATTCTTTATCATCTAGTTACAATATTCGACTCCCTCTGTACCAAAATATGAAACGTCTTGTATTCTGGTAAGGAGGGAGTATATTTCTTTATTTTCGCTCTTTATGATGGTTTTTACACCAAGAACTTCTCAAAATTTTCAACACACCATTAAAAATACTAGTTGAATGTCCATGTGTTTCCGCGGCCTATATATATATATATATATATAGAGTCGCGCTATTTGACTCCCTGGGAGCAGAATAGTTATTCTGCACCCGGACCGTATTGCCCGCCCGAGTCCCGCCCGACGCGAGCGTGCGCGCGTCCGGGTCCCAGGCTCCAATCCCGTGTGTCGTAATATTTTCTGCATGCGACATAATAAGCTCCCACCTGGCCTGTGCCCGGACATCACGATGCTGACGCAAGGAAATTACTACATCGGTACTAGTAGTACAACTTAATAAAATACATTTATTTTTCTACAACTACCGTAGAAAGGGAACGACCCAACATAAAAGTCTTATGTTTCGTTTTTCTTCTTCAACGCAAAACATATTTTTACAAAAACTATCGATCATCAATATAACTATTCCAGTATGAACTAATGCCCTGAGGTAAGATTATGCCTAATTTGCACATAGGTAAGATTAATCTTGATTGAATTGCCTGATTACACGACATAAGAATTTGACCGATTACATTGCCGAGTCGTGAAATTAACTGGGGCACAGCCGGGTTGCACATCTAACAACTCTTATGCCACTGTTTCAAGGTATGCAAGTACATGTCAGCATAGCCTCATGTGTTGATGTGCCCATAGATTAAATATCACCATGGTCTAATTAAACTGCCTATAAAAATCAAAGGAATTAGTATCCCAACATGTAGTGGAGTACATGACTCTTTGATGGTTCATTTCCATCCTACTAGGCACAACAGGGGTGAAGGCCACCTCATTACCACCTTGTTGGGTCCATCACATTAATGTCAAGCCTTTCAATCACTTGCTTCTCATCAGTTTTTTACTCGAATGCCTCATTACCATAATGACCTTTCTTGTTCCAGGTTTTCTGCAAAAAAAGACACCAAATGGTTGTATAATCTGCAAGCTTCATCAGAAAGTATAGATTCACAAAATAAGATTATTATTTTAGTATTATGTGCCAAATGCATGTGTTTCAACTAATGAATCATACAATACGGAAAAGAAAAATTGACAATTCCATAATGGATAAGAAATTATCCCTTGGCTACATGCAGAAGGTGAGACACTTTTTTTCCTTTCCTTACAGATGAAGCTAAATAGCTAGTCAGTACTTGTACTTGGCATCTATGAAAGACAAAATACAAAGCATATTACGCGGCAAAATTAATTGCAGTCAAAGAGCATCACTATAATATGAACTTGCAAAAAATTGGGCAAATGATTATAAGTGGACCTGACAAATTTATACCTCGCAAATACATTATTACTGGATAAAACGGAAGAAAGAATCTAAATTGCACCAATCATCAGGGTAGTGATTCTAAGAAAACTACATGGACATATGAAATGTAAGCCTTTTTTACGAGATGATATTTCTAAACAGTCTCGAAGTTGCGATTAAGAAACCAACAGTATATAACACATTATGGCAGCTAGGCTTAAAATTTCAACATGTTTTCAGACTGAATCATGTTAGTAGCACAACAAATAGAAGGTGATAAAACAAACACTATTAATAATGGCAACGAAAGATGGAAGAATAACAATTTTGCAAATAGCAGCAAGCAGGCATGCAATCCTCATGCATTTTCTGCATTCTTCTCACCAATAGATGAAACACAATAAATAACTGAGAGACCATTGCCGAGCCAGTGAGCCGCGCCAAGACGCCGACCTGCAAGATGCTCCAAGACAAATTACATAGTATGTGGAACATCTTATACATGCATCAAATTACATAGGCAGTACAAATTATTTATGACAAGGTCTCCTCTGCATGACAGCTCCAAGACTTCATTTCCCTCCCGCTACCCTTCAGAACATTCTCCAAGTGTCGTAATCTTCAAATACAACGTGACATAACTTATTGTCGCCAGATGTAAATCAACCATAATGAAGTTACAGCGTAATAAACTCATCCATAATGTGCACAATTAATACAACGTGCTTAAATACTAGTACAAGAAAATAGTAAAATATGAAGAAAATCAGAACATACAAGAAGTATCCAAAGCAATGTGCATCGTAGCTTTGTGAAAAATAGAAACTGAGAAACATGCAACTTGTAAATTCCTGCATGACGAGAACCCTCTCCTAATCTATCGTACATGACAAATGCTCCTACAGATTTGTAGGGCAGACTAAAGAAATGCCAAGTCTTGGTGTTTAATGCAGTTGAAAGACGTCTCATCAGTAAAATTAATCAGCCTAGCTTTGCTCAGCTACAAATAGATATTTTTGCATTGAAATTAGCCTTCCACAAGTAGTTGGCAAGGAAGTATATAAACTTAGGACTCACTTATTCAAAACGAGCTACATTGTGGCCTCATGTGCCACAAAAAAATACATTCAACAATTTATTATGTCATCTATGCTCAACATCCAGAAACAGGAATACCGAATATCCTCTGTAGTGACCCAGATTTTAAATACATTGGGCATACAGAATCTATATTAGTCCGTAAGGCAAATCTACTCAGGCCCTGAACATGACTTCCAGCTAGCATGCACTGTCTCCACAAGAACAGGACACAATTTCACTGAAAGAAAAAAGAACGGACCACAGATTGGTGCTTCAGTGGATTATTTCATAGCATACACGGATAATAAACAGCCAGGGGAGAACAAAAAGTCACGTACCCTGACATCCACTGGCGTGCTCCGTCGGCAGCTCACCACGATGCCCACTAGACACGCAACGCTGCCTGCAGCCACCACCCGGCGTGCTTCCTGACACCAAGGCAAAATGCCACTCACCGTGCCACCGTTGCCGCTGATTCAGCCCGCCGACCACGATGCCAAGGGCACCCGCTGCTCGACTAGACTCCGAAGGTGCCTGCCACTCGCCACGCCTTGATCCGCCATAAAGCCCAGCTGTCGTCGCTCACCGCCCCTCGATAATGTTCAGGACATAGATACAAGCTTCTTACAAAAAAGAGACAGTAATTTATAGCAATTGGCTTCCTTTGAAGTTTGAGGATATATAAAAATCAGTGCATTTAGTTTTTTTTGCATAACATTGAAAATTGCAAAGTTAGCTGCTTTGGTAGTTCAGCATACTATCTGTAAAATTAACAAGATTAATGGACAAATTTTAAAGATCTTACTGAACTAGTTACCATGGAGTTATCACAGGGGCAATGGAGCTTCACATCCAGCAGAGCAGAACCATCTAATTTCCTTTTATGCTTTAGACCGTGCCATGAGTTAATCTGGTTTAGACCTGAATCAGACAATCAGTGTCTTTGTCTACCAAATGATATGACCGAAAAGAGACCAGCGGTAACGTTAACAATTCTTGAGATGGGCAACTCAAATCAAGTATGGACGTTATTCTGACCAGCAAGAACATGATTCAGAATACAACTGTGCCATAAGTTTCAGTATTTATTTTGGTTAAACATGTTTGAAACTTCGGCGTTGTGTGACACTACTAACCAGCATTATGCAAAATGAGCTGTCCAAACTGGACCCGATGGCATATCAAAAAGTAGTACAAATAACTTAAGGATCAATCGCGACCATACCTTGACATCGAAGCTAGCAGTGTGCTCCACCAACGCATCATGCCCAGCTGTACTCGCCCACCCTGCTGCAGTCCGCCGTAATCTCAAGCTGTCGGGATTGAAAATCACCTGATGTACACCACTCTCGCGATTAATTCGAAGCATAAATGGGGGAAAATCCGATAGATGAGGAGAAAGAAAGGGGGCTCACCGAAAGGATCTTCTCCTTGCCCACATCGTCAGCGACGAGGCCCATGGAGCGGCGCGGAGCTTGGCAAGGTCCCCCACCGCCGCATCCATCGCCTTCTGCGGACGGCGAATCCCCCGTCTCCGGCCTATATGTACAAATCTAGCTAAACGGAGTATGGTTTCAAGCCAAAAATATATATCTGATGTAAGTAAGGAACAACGGCCACAAACAAGGAGCTGATGCGGGGATGGATGGATTCGGGGTTTATTCGTGCCGACGATGGAGGGATGGTAGGCCTCACCGGACGCCGGCGACGAAGAAGATGGTGGGGGCCTACTGCTCACCGCGTAGCCGCCCGCCGAAATCCCCGGTTGCAGCCGTTCTCCGCACGCCGCAATACCCGGCTGCAGCTGCAGCCGCTTGCTGCTCGTCGCCTGCTGGCCACTGCAATTCCCGGCTGCAGCCGCTCGCCGCTCGCCACTGCAGTCGCTTCCAGAACCGCCGGCCACGCACGATCCCCTCGATTAGCAGGTGGAGCTTGTAATAGTGGTGCGACCGGGGGAATTAGATAGGGCCGAGCCGAGTGCGACGGATCCATATGTGGCCTGGTTCGGTCGAATCGACCCGGGTGTAGAATTACTTATTCTGCACCCAGGGGTCTAATAGAGCTTATATATATATATATATATATAATATATTTCTGTATGATTAGCTACATAGTATTAAGATTATAGTTTCGGATTCCGTCCATCTGTAAAAAAAACACCTCCTCTCGCGACCGGCTACCCCCTCCCCCCCCCCCCCCCCGGCGACCGTCCGCAACCCCGTCTCCCTCCTAGTAAGCCTCCTCCTCTGACCTCCTCTCTAGGGCTGGACATAAAACTCGAAACTCGACGAGTTTAACGAGCACTTGTTTGCTCGGCTCGTTCGAAATCGACTCGTTTTCTTAGCGATTTGAGCTGAGCTGCAGTTTTTGCTCGTTATCCTTAACGAGCTAAACGATCGAGCTAACGATGTTTGTGAGCTACTCGTTAAACTCGGCAACAACCAAGGTATAGCCCACTTATGTCTAATTTGACAGCCCATTTAAGACAAACATTTGGCCCAGGAAGACCAATCGATCAGGAGCGAGAGCCGAGAGCCCGAGAGGCGAGAGCGACCATTCACCGTCGTCGACCGACCCCTTATTTCTCCTAGACTCGTCGTCTCCCCAGACCCAGTCCCCAGTCCCCACTGCATTCCCATCTTCTCGATCTAGATCTTTTGATCGCAGCGACGACGCTGATCGAGCCTTGCCGACTGGACTCTGGAGCCCTACTCGTCCGTATTTTCTTAACGAGTAGCTCGTGGGCGCTCGTTAACATCTAACGAACCGAGCCGAGATTTACTTTTTGCTTATTATCCTTAACGAGTTTAATGATCTGAGCCTTAACGAGTATGAGCCTTAACAAGCCGAGCCTTAACGAGTCGAGCTACTCGATAGTCTAGCCCTACTCCTCTCACCGTCATCGTCGGCGCGCATCCCGCCGGCGCCGGCTCCCACCCCTTCCCTCTCTAGATGTTTGTGTCTGCGCGGGGCGGTGTGGTGGCAAGGGTGCTCCTAGGAGATGGCATGTAGGTCCGACGCGGCGATGGGTGTCCTGATGCTGGCGAGGGCGGACCCTGACGTGGTGGCGCTGCCCTTGGCGGTAGGGTGACCTGGAGGCGATGACTAGGCCCGGTCGGTCCAGGTCTAGGCCCCTTTGCCCCCAGATGGCTTGGGGTGAGCCAGTGGCTCTGCTGACGCTGAAGTGCCCCTGGATGCGGGGAGTTGGGTTCCGGGGTGGTGGAGGCTCTATCGCCGGCTTGCCGCAGCATGGCAGCGGGAGCTTCGCGGGCTCGTTCTAAGCCCGATCGGGCCAGGGAGGCCTGTTGTGCTCTTGTTGCCGTGTCCGGTCGGCTACCACTACGGCGGTGGAGGTAGTGCCCTCCTACACGGCTACGGGGCTTCCGCACCCAATTTCTTGTGCTCTCTTAGCCCGATCTCTAGGCCCCGCGTTGGTGTTCACTATGAGGCGACGAGCGTGGCGTCAAGACCGTGATGGCACGTTTTGGTGGGCGACATGGTTGAGTGGCACACTTCGGAGCATTCGGAGTAGTGGTTTTTTGGGGGTTAGGAGAAATCCTTGTCGGTCCTCCGAGACCGATGGGGTGACGCCTGCGGGTGTCACCATTCCTTCCTGAAGGGCGTCGGGTGCATCCCTTTCCCACTCACCTCCGTGTATGGGGAAAACCCTAGGATAGGTCCGGGCAGCAGCGTCGTCACCTTTGCTTCCCTTATCGAAGGTGTTGCTTGATACGCGACGTTTTAGAGGTCTAGATGTGTGGTGGGAATTCTCTAGAGGGCGCAGCGGTTGCTAGCCATACTTGTTTAGTCGATATGCCGGTGTTGGCATTACTTTCTCTTTTATTTCTCTCTTTTTATTTGGGCTAGTCTGTGCTGAGGCTCTGGCAACTATATCATTGTATCAGTGGTTGCTATATTAATATAGCTAAGCGAAATTCTATTTCGAGAGATTCCGGTTTCTTAAAAGTATATGTGATCATGAAATATAATTTTGCATGGTACCCACAAACTACTTATCTCTTATTAACAAAATAAAAATATGATGTCAATACACAATTTAATATTACTTGTGCCTTTTCAATATATGTAGTGAAAAATACAAATAATGATAAGGAAAGAATGCAACAAAAGCTCGTGACGCGTAAGTCTTAATATTTTCGGTTTTGCTAGCTCTCATCTGACCGAGAATTAGTTAGTTCTCGGTCACATATGTAGCTCTCAGATCAACATCGCGATTCGTGCATTATTATGAGTTGTAGGTGGATTGCAACTGCTTTTCAGTTGCAACCGGGCTGCATTTGAAAAAAAAAAGTATTCACGAAATACAAAGAGATATCCATCTAGAAAAAATGTTCATGTTTTTTTTAATTGCTAGTGTGTTACATGTGGCAAAAATTGTTCATACTGTATAAAAAATGTTCACATAGTACAAACAATGTTCATGTAGTATTTAGTTTTGTTCGTGTAGTCAAAATGTATACTAACGTCACTTGACAGAGAACCAAGCTAAGCTCGACAGACCCCAATATATGTGTGTCATCTGTGGAAAACATGTCCACATAATCAAATTCGGACCTTGGAGTGCTATTACCGAGTTGGGACTGCATCCACCGGCCCATTTGGCACACTCCATAGCTCTCATCTTGATAGGAATCTATAAGGGCGCGCAACATACTTCTCAAACTTTCACCATACTGATAGCACTACCGAGGTCTCGCCAATGAACATGAGAAAGACAAATTTATTCGGGTACCCATGGTATTCATGGAAAACAATACTCTTAGGCCTTGTTCAATTCTCCAGGTCCAGTTCCCAATAGGGAACTAATCGCCATGGGGTTTGAGTGGAGCCCCGTGTGTCACTCTAATCCCTGGGATATTCCGATTCTCTCCATACTTTATCCCCCTAGAGTCCAAATTGTTCGTTTATACAGGGTTGGTTGTGGTTTGGTGGGATTTGCATATTACAGCAGAACGAGGTCAGAACAGTGCATTGACAAAATCACATGGATGATAATTACAAGGAAAATACTACATGATATTAGCAGAATATTAGGAATAAATTTCAACGATATTATCAGAATAATTTACAACAATATTACCAGAATAAACTACTAGAATGATACCATAATAATATTAGAAATTTCTACATATTTTCTGCATAAGTAATAGGGAGTCTTTTGGACAGTCAACAACTCCACACATTCAATAAAACAAAGCACATCTATGAAAACATTGGAATCTCGACAACATCTTAGAAGCTCTTGACGGCAAAATATGACAAGTGTTCCATATGCAGTCTCCTTGTGTGTCAATGTTAACCTGAATGGCACAAAGAAGATTCAACCAATTTCATTAAAACAAATGGTATTCAAAAATTGAATTCATGACCAGGTTGTTAGATGTTAGCAAATGGGAAATATCGTCTCAATAGATAAAGACCCAACAAATGCATATCTATATGACGAACTAAGGAATGCATCCACAAATCTAAATAAAGCAAACTATGCTCAACACTACCACTACTCACAAAGTGAGCACATGAAACAAAGTTTGAAAGTGTGTGTATGTTGTTGAGCATTATTTTCCTGTAGATATGCACTGTGCTAACAATAAGCTAGAATATCAAAGTAGTGCAATATATAACATGGTACAATATACCCTACTCCTCCATGAAATAAACTAATTGTCTAATGTAACTATAGAAACAAGATGTAGACCTTTTGCATTTTCTTATCTAGCATCACATCTTAATGTTTAGAGGAAATAATTAAGTTATGAGCAACAAACATGCAGATTGGTTTTGTTTAGCAACAAACTAGAGCCTACGTGTTCATAAGATGCATCTCTTATGAAGACATCAACGACCGCAGCCTTCTCATAGATCGACAATGCCATTTTCTTCATTTCAGAGATGCATCTCTTGACCAAGTAATCTCCCATATCCTTGTTGCTTCACATACTAAATTGATACAAGGAATAATACACAAGGAACTGGTGCATCTTCAGATGACATAATAGACTATAAACAGCTATCATCAGTACTACACAAAAAATAATATGTATGTATGTTGCATGCCTCATACATAATCAAGTGTTAATATGAGTAATATCTATAAAATGCATTGGTTCATACTATAAACAAGGAACATTGCATTTAGTAATATCTAGAAAGTGTTAACATGAGTAATATAATCAGTACCATAAACAACTATCATCAGTACTACACAAGGAATATTACATTTAGTATTCTACATTTATGTTCAACTTCCCACTTGTTAGCTAGTAGTAATATGAGTAATATCTAGTACCAACACAATTGTAGGTAGGTCGAATCACATCAAGTTGTGTATAAGACATACCTTCAGACCACGTGTGGCAGCTTGACCACCTCATTCCTTAACCAAACCAGCGCCACATCTGGATCATCTTCTTTCGAGCTCATGCAAATTTCTCTGTTATCTAGATCCTTGAATACAATAAGAGATGCATCCTTATCATTGGTTGACAATGCCATTTTCAGCATTTCAGAGATGCATCTCTTGATCGAGTAATCTCCAGCTTGAGCAACCTTATTTTCACCTGCCCACTGAGCAGATTCTATTGCAAACTGTCTTTCACTCATTTTGATGAACCTTTCCATACTTCCTGCAATATCGTTTCTACTCTGCTTCTTTGGCCTCTTAGGCTCTTTCTCTTCCTTATTACTTGTTGTAGCAGCAGCTCTCTTATTCATCTTCGGTTCAGTCCTTGCCACACCTTCATCTTCAAGATCTATTGTGATTTTTTCTCTTAAATCTGCATCAATCAAGATCGGTTTAGTCCTTGCCACACTTTCACTATAAGCCCAAGTCTCTTAAAAGTCTAGAAATGTAGCCTCGGCATGACTGAGCTCTTCTCCACTATCAATTTGTGTAAGATCTGGA
The DNA here is from genome assembly GCA_916181665.1 of Avena sativa. Lineage (NCBI taxonomy): Eukaryota > Viridiplantae > Streptophyta > Magnoliopsida > Poales > Poaceae > Avena > Avena sativa. Next base: position 412,659,529 of record OV702282.1, read on the forward strand.
TGTTGCGATGGGTGGGTAGAATTGACATTGTAGGTCCCTTCGGCTATTTTCCCATCATATAGATTTCCAAGTGCCTCAAACAAAGGGAAGGACTTGTTTTGAACTAACTCATTTTGGGGAATGAAATGAGAAGGTTGTCTCCAAGAGCATCTTCTGCTTCAATCATAGACCTTGAGTCATTCCATCCTACTCCACTCTGCTTTCTTGCTTCTTTGATCATTTTATACTCTCTTTTTAGCTCCTTTTATTTTTCTCGAACTTGACTCTTTATATAAGACACGTATGTATTTCTTGCATGAAACTCTTTCACCATTTTGTTCCAGGCTTCTGAAGACCATCCATTCTAACCCCTGTAGTGAATGGTGTTGTGTTCATGCAGCAAATCAACAAGGGACATCTCCAAGAGCGAATTCCAAGATGCTCAAGGTTTGTTCTCTACATAAAACAAGGTAACATAATGGTTATAACTGAATCGAGAAAAGTGATATTAGAATTATGAGACAAATAGAACAATGAGTTAAACCGTTACCTTCATTGTTAGCCTTGTTTGTTGAGCGGGCTTTAGGAAAAAAATGTATGAAGTAGCCTTATTCACGATCATGTTGAATCTGGGGGAACCTTTTGAAATCATTGGGGAAGCTCCTCTAACCATGTTAGTTGTAGTAAACAGTCATAAGATAAAAAATACTCATTTTTTATAACATAAAAAATACACAATTTTCATAGCATAAACAATACATAATTTTTATAACATAAACAGTACATAATTTTCACAGTATTCATTTCAGAATTGCCAATGCATAAATATTACACAACATTCATAACACACAACTCTCCTAATGCAGCAAACACTACACTAATTTTTATGCCTTTGGTAGTCAATCCACATCTGTTGGGCTATTGTATCTCTGAGATTGTTGCCTTGATAGTCATCATGATCATAATTGCCCTTGTCGCCATCAGGTAGATCAACAAAATTTTCTGTAGGGATGTTATCTTCCTGATGATCCAACCATTGCTCATCTCTCTTGAGTGTTTTAATAATATTGTGTGATACAGCTGCAACCATGGGTATCTGATGGTGCTATATAGCACTTCGTTGGAAACCCCAAGAGCAAGGTGTGAAGAAGCAAGTCTTCCCTCAGTAGAGACCAAGGTTATCGAACCAGAAGGAGGAAGGTAACGTCACACAGGTGTTGCTAGCAACGCGGAGACCTGCACAACACAAACTCAAGACTTTGCCCCAACGAATCAGTGAGGTTGTCAAGCTCACCGGTTTGCTGTAACAAATGATTAAATGTACAGTGTGGAATACAATGGTTTGCAGCAAGTAAACAAGTAAAAGTGGAAGATGTATCAATGGTAAAGATTGGACCGGGGTCCATAGTTCACTAGAGGTGCTCTCCTTAGATAAACAACATGGCATGAAGGGTAAACAAATTACAGCAGGGCAATTGACAGAAACTGAGCAAGGCATAACAATGCAATTACTAGTCAGAAAGATCCTATGAGATTCGATTGGGCAATACAACAAGATACATAGACCACCATCCAACTGCATCTATGACTAGAAGTCCACCATCAGGTTATCATACGAACCCCCTCCAGTATTAAGTTGCAAGCAACAGACAACTGCTTTAAGCAAAGTGTGTAAGGTAAACAGTCCACATATTCCATGAACAAGAGACTGTTGTTTTCTCCCTGATGGCAACAACACATCTACAACCGAAGAGATTTTTGTCACTTCCCTTGGAAACTAGAGGCATGAACCCACTATCGAGCATAAATACCCCCTGTTGGAGTCACTAGCAACTACTTGGGCAAGATAGCTACTAACAACGGAGAGCATGCAAGATCACAAACAACACATACATGATAGAATTATAAAGACAAAACCATTAATCAAATCAACATAATAATATCAATATCCATCGGATCCCCGCAAACACAACATGCATGATTACAAATAGATTAAATCTTGATCATGAACGAAGCTCACAAGATCTATACATGAAAGCACAAAGGAGGAGATACAGCCATCTAGCTACTACATGGACCCATAGTCCAAGGTGGAACTACTCACGCATCATACCAGAGAGAAGGCCTCCAGGATGATCTCCCCTCCGGCAGGGTGCGAGGAAGAACTTCAGATCCCCCGATCTAGGGACGATGGTGGCGGCGGATACAGACGGTTTCGTGGATATTTGATCGGGGTGCTTAGGGTTTCTGCATCGGGGGCTTCTATAGGCGAAGGGGGAGGCCGAGGAGGCGGCCAGGGTCGCCAAACCCTAGCCAGGCGCGGGGCTGGGCCCACCCGCGCCTAGGGTGGTTCTGGCCCCCCTGGCTGGCCCCTCCGGCTCCCTTCTGGACTTCTTGTTCCCCACGGAAAGTAATTGACTTTGTCGTTTGTCCCGTCCAATTTCGAGAATATTTCTTTACTAACTTTTCTGAAACCAAAAACAGCAGAAAACAGGTATCTTGCACTGTTGCAACTTGTTAATAGGTTAGTACCAGAAAACATGTAAAAAGCACCTCAAAGTGTGGACAAGTAAAGCAAAGTGGATACTGAACAAGCATGGAGCATCAAAAATTATAGATACATTTCCAACGTATCAGTATCTTGACTTGGTTTTCCATTATATGAAATGTTGCAACCTTGAGGATAGAGAACCGCTTCTTTAGGACCCAAATGTCTTCTCAATAGCTTTTATAGCTAGTGCATGCCGGTGGTTAAATAGCTCTTTATGATTCTGAGGTCTTCGGATCTGGAGCACCATGTGATTGATTAAGTTCTAGAACTTTTTGAAGAAGGCAACCGGAAACCTAGCATCCATGCCATCGCCCACTACCACCGCCTCTCCTCATCCCTATCCCTTCCCAGGATGCTAAAACCCTAACACCTCACTCCCTTCCCATCCCCCTCATCATATTCAAGCCATCCCCTTGATTATGCCCGCCACATCGAGGCCCTCCACCCCGCCACCCACCGAACAATGTGAGGTGACGTTGTTGTTTCCGCATTTCAAACTGAACACCTAATTCAGTGTCCAAGATGCTATGGTGTGCCTCAATGCCTATGCACGGGCGTGTAGTTGCGTGTGCTGTACAACTTAATAGAGGAAATGCGTCCGATGGGGGTGAACTGGCTGAGTGATGAACAAATTTCTTGGCGATGCAGGATGATCCAAATAGAAATCATTTGGAACGACAGCTCACTGATTAGGAATCCATGGGTAGTAATATTTGTCCCATTTTTTCTCGCACTTCACTGTATGCAGCATTGCAGCTACAGGCTAAACTGAAGCCCTTGTGATTTCAGTGTAGCCAGTTATGTGCCACCTTTTTTAGCTGCATGTTCATTTCACCATGTCTTTCCATTTATTTTGAAAACATTGGGAAATCGAAGAAGTTCAGAGTCACTTATTCCAACATATTTCAAACTGGTAGTATTCCCCCTGCAGGTTCCTGCCAGTCATGATTTTGTAGCAGTAGCATTGCGCAAGTAGCTTTTTGTCTGATAACTGCGTTGAGAACACTGAAAGTTCCTGTCCAAAAGGATTGTGTTTTTTCAAGGATCGTATGCTGCCCTGATGCTGAACATTGTGTTACCAGATTTTTTGCACATTGAATACCATCATACTTGAGTATCATGATCCATGTGAACGTCAATGTCTAAAATCATATGGTTTTCTTATTGCTTTTTTGCAGTTGGTAGATAATTCTGAACCTAGGTTCAAAAGCAATCACTTGAGGAAGAAATTGTATTCTGCAGAGACTAGGCTGCTACAATAACCAAACTGTTAACATCAATGTCCCCATTCTCGATTGTGAAGGATTGTTAGTTAATGGTATTTCAGATGCTTTGCATTCAGAGAAGCCAGCTTCAGATCAGATCATACAACTAAAGGGACTGGCTTGGAAATTTTAGCAAAACGGACTGGCTTAATAACTGACCTTGGTTCAAGGATAGGAAGGTCCAAAGTTAATCTAGCATTTGGATCTAGTTGTACGTGGCAGAGTCTTTGGTTTGCAAGCACCTTTTTTTTTGAAATTTTCTACTGCAGGGGAGTCCTCCACAGTCCTTTATTCATCAAAAACAGTCCAAAGTTTTACTTACAACATATGTACATAAAAAAGGTAAAAACAGAACTAGGATAGACTGTCAAACCATAATGACAATAAATCCTTATGTTTATCTTTTAGCCTATGAAGAAGCATAGAAATATCATAAACAAATCCGGCCTTCCATCCTCTAAAAGTGGGTTTTGTATTCTTGAAAACCCAATCATTCCTTTTCTTTCAGATATTCCAGCACGCCAGGATTGTAACCTCTAAGAAACCACATCTGTCCATTGGATCTGAATATAATTCCACACCCTAGTGCTGAAGTTGCACTGGAAAAAGAGATGTTTCTAGTCCTCAATGACTCCAGTAGGACATAGCACACAACCATGATTGTCAGTTACCTTCCAGTTCCTCCTGAGCAGCATGTCCTTTGTATTTAATATGTCATGGAACAAAAGCCAGGCAAAGAACCTATGTTTGGACATGCATTTACATCCCCAAATACTCTTTGAGATTAAATCAGTGGGCATCATTGAGAAACAATGTTTATAGAATAACTGAGACCTATATCCTTCATTACTTAATTTACATATCCATTTGTCTTCCTTCTGAGATAAACATACTGAACTAAAGACATCTTGCAGCTTATCATATTCCTAAAATGCCTCAATTGAAAGAGGCAGATGAAAAGCATCATGCAGGTTGCTCAGTGTACCCATATCTTTGATAGAAACCATCTTGTCTCTTGCAAAAGAGTATAACCTTGGGAACTTGGTTGCAAGTAGCTCTGTGTGCCAAAGATCATTCCAAAACAAAATGGTAAATCCATACCCACAATGGATTTGTAAATGGATCTCCACTCATCAACTAGCTTTATAATCCCTCTCCACCAAAAAGATCCACAAACAGTAACAGCATGTGGGACAGACTCATGATAATATGAGTTCCTGACCAGACTAACCCAGGGCAAATCAGCATTATTATAAAATTTATCCAAATGCTTAATCAATAGTGCTTTATTCTGAATCTTGAGATCAATAATTCCAAGTCCTCCTTTGTCTTTAGGCTTACAAATCATAGGCCAAGCAGCCAAAGAGTTAACCTTCTCCTGGTTCTTTATTTTCCTCCAAAGGCATCTCCTCCTTGCCTTATCCATAATATTAATGACCCCTTGAGGAATTTGCAATGTGCACATAATGTAAGTGGGCAGTGAAGATAGCACAGAGTTCACCAAAATAAGGCTGTCTCCATAAGACAGAAAAGACACTGATGCATTTAACCGTCTCTCAATCATGTCAATCAAAGGTGAGAAATCCTTGATTGTGGGTTTAGTTGTGCCCATTGGTAATCCCAGGTATGTTAAAGGCATAGTAGCAAGCTGACATTGAAAAACAGAGGCCAAATGTGTGGTTTCATCATCAGACAAATTTATTGGAATCATGGAGGATTTGTGAAAATTGACTTTTAGACCAGTAAATTCAGCATATTGAATCAGCAAGTCCTTGAAGACCAAAAGTTGATCCTCATCAGCAGGCAAAATGATTAGGGTATCATATGCATATTGTACAATTGGATAATCTCCTTCTATTGGGATAGGCAATTTCAGAGTTCCATCAGAAAAAGATTTATTTACCATGATCTGTAATAAATCACCTCCCAGGACATAAAGCAAGGGTGACAGAGGGTCACCCTGCCTGACACCCCTTTTACAAGCAAAACTCTGCCCAGGCACACCATTTAGGAGTACAAAAGATGTACCACTGCCAAGGATATTCTTGACCAAAGCAATGAACTTGGGAAACCTTTACATCTCAGTACTTGGAGAATAGCATGGTGCTCAATTGTGTCAAAGGCCTTTTCAAAATCAATCTTGAAAACCACAATTTTCCTTCTTGACTTCTGACATTGAAAAAGATATTCAAAACACCAACCCAGACAATCCTGTATAGTTCTGTCCCTAATGAAACCATACTAATTAGCATGAATACACCTTTTGATTTCATCTTGCATTCTGTTTGCATAGATTTTAGTGATGAATTTCAAACAGGTATTAGTCAGAGAGACAGGCCTGAAATCATTGACCGATTGAGGTGTAGCTTTTTTTGGCACTAAAGTAATGTAAGAGCCATTTATACTCTCCAGGGAGATTTTTTCATCATGGAAGTCCTGACACAATTGAATGAAATCCTTCTTGATGATGTGCCAACATTTTTTCACAAAGAAACCATTAAAACCATCAGGTCCAGGAGCTTTGTCAGATTTCAAAAAATTAACAACCCCCTCAATTTCCTTCAAAGAAATATCCTCAGACAGACTGTGTAAACCCTACACTTGACTGAGTAGAAAGGATAAATCCAAGTGACTGTTGGTTGGGTAAGAAACTCCCATCATATTCTTATAACATCTCCAAAATGCACATTCCTTCTGAGAATGGTCAGTCAAATCATTTCCAGGTTCATCCTGAATACTTGTAATCACATTATGCATATACCTTTCAGTTGCCTTTGCATGGAAATATTTTGTATTCTCACCATTTAATTTTACCCATCTAATGGTACACCTTTGCTTCCAGTAATCTGACTGCAACTTCAGCAATTTTTCCAGATGGCATTTAACAATATTTCTGAAGTTAAATTCAGGAATGAACAGAGGCCTAGCATCCTCCAACTGATCCAGCATAAGAATAACATAATTGCACTTTGCAATCAAAATTTTTAGGTGGGATAGATTTTTTCCCCACTTTTTTAATTCATACCAAAGCAATTTGAACTTTGCAGCAATAGAAGAGGCAGAAGAAGATCTACTCGCAGGCTGTTTCCAAAATTTATCAACCAACTCCATAAATCCTGGTTGCTCAACCCAGAAATTCTCAAATCGAAAAATCCTTGATTTGGGGATTTTGGTGGCTACTTGAACAACACAAGGGACATGATTAGAGGTAGTTTTTGCCAATGGAAATACCAGTGTGTTTGGAAAATCAATGGTCCATTAACAAGAGGTAAAAAACCAATCAAGCTATTCCAAAAGAGGCTGTGCTTGCATATTTGACTAGGTGAAAGATCTTCCCTTTAAAGGTAATTCCAATAGGCCCAAGTGACTTATTATGTCATTAAACAGAAAGATATCATTCATATCTGCCCCTGGCTTGTTTCTATATTCCACTGATCTGATAAAGTTAAAATCCCCTAGGAGAAGCCAGTGTTCATGCATGTTTATGTTTAAATTATATAACCAGGTAACAAAGTTGTCTCTTTCAATTCCCTTACAAGGTCCATAAACATTTACCAAATGCCGCTTCTGCCCATTATGTAAGGAAGAGAAATTCACATGAATAGCAGATCTATGAATTTCAATGACTTGGCCATCAAACACAACACTATTCCAAAGCACAATAATTCCACCAGATGCCTCAATTGTAGGTGAGAAAACAAAACGATCAAACATTTTTGGACAGAAACTCCTAATAAAGGAGTGATCAAAGGAAACACATTTAGTTTCCTGAAGACAAACAACAGAGGCCCTGCTCTCTTCAATTTTATTATAGACTGCTGTCCTTTTATCTTTATCATTAAGCCCCCTTATGTTCCAATCCAAAACCAGCCAATCCAAATTTCCCAATGTATTACTCATTAAAAGAGACACATAGCAACAATAAAATCCAGCCCCATAGGACACAATATAGAGTATGAAGGACAACATGGATTGCAATGAACTTTCCAAAAGTGTGCCAATACCAATATGCCAACAGGTTCAGATAGTCCAGAAAACAAAAGCCAAGTTCCATAATAATTACAATATAAAGGTTACATTGCCTGTCAATAGATTTCAAGCAACATAACAACTTAGACCAGCTACTCATTGGACTTCTTAGCAGCAACATCATCTGTGGAGTTGGCCATCAGCTTCTCCACTGTGAGCTCAGATCCAGGTATCTCCAACAAAGCTCCAGCCTGCTGCAAAATAGAATGTCAGTGCAGGGAGGGATCTCCTCCATCATTCTTGGCTTGGAAGACCTTGGCTTCTTCCTAGGTTCAGGCTGATCTGACATAGGATCAAGTCTGAAACCAGCATTCCTTGTTGAGCTCCTTGTACTGCGTCTTTCAGAGGTGTTGACTAGCAAAGGTTCTTTCTACTTTTGTTTTCTTGTCCTCTTCTTAGTAGAGCACTCAACAGCAATCTCCTGAATTGTCTCCTGCCCAATAGATTTGAAATGGCCCTTTGAGGAAACATCATGGATAATCTGCTCCTTGTCAGAAGGCACCTGGGGCAACAAAGGAGAGGGTGGCAGCCAAAAGTTGCCCATGATGGCACTGTATTCAAAATTATGAGGTAAGCACCCCACCCTAGAAAGCTGCAGACAGTGGGACTTCTCCATGGACAACTCATTCAAAACATTTATATTTCCCATCCTGAGGTGATTAGGCAGAAGAACTGTGAAAAGATTTAAATTCACATTCTCATCCAAAGGGGGTTGTTGCTGAAAAGGAATGATAGCCGGGGGGTTATTCTCAATAACATCCAAGTTAACTTGGGGAACATCCTGCATAACAGCATCCTGTATATCAACATCATCAGGAGCATGAACCAACTGATCAGCTCCTTCTCCAGGAATACCATTGAAGCTAGAAGGCCTGAGTATGAGAGTGGCAATGAACATGAGGATGATCAAGGCATACAGCAGGATAGAGAAGCATCAATGGAAGATCGTCTGGACTCTACCAGTAGATCTATGTCCTGCCAACGCCAACTCCAAAGCCAAGAACCAAGAACAGTTGTCTATGAAGCACAAGCCTTTTGCAAGTTCTCGTGGGATTGGTCATGCAATGAAAGCAGTAACTTCCATGAGCAGGTATAGCTAAAGGAAAAAAATGACGCTTCACTCGAGCCTCTTTCTTGTGCATAATCAGGCTTCATCATTCGTAAGATGGAAACTAGAAATTTCCAGCAAACAAAAAGATTTTATCTAGGCAAATTGCACAAAACACACGATCCTAGAGATGAAGAAATACTTCCCTTTTGAAAAGACAGATAATATATTTTATCAACAATGTAATTATACATACAGTTAACTGAAACCGGCTCACAAGCCGGAGTACTACCCTAATATACAATCCTAACTCAACCCTCTCCTAGCATACTTGCACAACAACTTCTTAAGCTACTCAGATGAATTTCCGACACTCATAACATAGTTCCATTTTGCAGCAACTGTCTAGCCTCTTGGATGATGAAACAGAGACCAGAGCAAATGTCACACAAAAACTTCATGTCAGCAAAAAAAAAAAAAACTGCTGCACAATCAGACTTCAACATTGCTATATCTCATTGGGACAATGCTCTCTGAACATTCGTAATCTAAGAAAACAAGACATTCTGCCAACTCCGCCAATCTGCAATCATCAGTAATATTCCAAGCTGGGTAAAGATATATCTGTTCTTCTCGCTGTACCCATCCCGGGTCTCCCAGTCGTAGCCTCACAAGTTCATATAACTATACCTTCAACCATTCATTAGTTGGTGGAATCCCTTTGGCAACCTGCATATTCATCGTTTGCATGCGCCTCCAATCCTTGGGGGTTTAGAACTTGTTAAGCTTTCTCATTACTTGTGATGAGAACACTGAACAGAGTAGCTCATTTGTTTGCCATCTCCTTGATTGACGTTGCGCTGCCAGTTGTGGAGCTGGAGGTTCGCTCAGAAATGCATCAAAATGTACGCAAGAACCCATCACGTGCAATACATCTTGGATAGGAAGAGGCTTCTTTTCACTTACAGATTAACCACCCAGATGACAAAGGCACCAAGGCTTTCAATGTTCAAGCTTCTGGATTTGCCACAAGCACCCGGAGAGAGAATGACAAAGGCACCAAGGCTTTCAATGTTCAAGCTTCTGGATTTGCCACAAGCACTCGGAGAGAGAATGACAAAGGCACCAAGGCTTTGAATGTTCAAGCTTCTGGATTTGCCACAAGCACCCGGAGAGAGAAGGGCGTGCCACAAGCTGCAGCCTTAGCTCATCTCACCTTCATCCTCAAGGAACAGATGAACCCCCACTCCACTCCTATTCAATCTTGGGCTCAAGGCATTCAGCACACACACAGACAGACATGATCCATTTCCAATCTCAATCTGTATCAGGTTCCCTTTAGTTCGAGGGAGCGACTTGCCGTGTAGGAGTGCAGCGCTTGTTGCACAACAGAAAAAACGGATGTCTAAATTCCCAACTGAAATTTCCAGACGGGGAACACCGCCGCCGTCCCGCGCCTCAAATTCCTTCTCCAGTTCTCCTCCTCCTTCCTTGTATAAATTCCCGTCCCAATTCATCCTTCCGCCCTCAAATCGCAAATCGCATTCCGAGTTCCCGACTTCCCCCAAATCTCCTGCCCCCCCTCCCAATCCCTCTCCGCAAGGCAAGGATGGACGAGAGCAATCTTCACGAGTCGCTGCTTGCAGGCAGCAGCACGCCCGGCTCCGACGACGACGACATCGGCACCCCGCCTCGACTTCCTCTTCCTGCTCCTGATTCTCCGCCGCTGAGCGGCAAGAACCTCTCCACGCCTTCGCCGCCTTCCTTGGAGACCGCCACCGTCGCCAAGAACGTCTCGTCGCCTCCGCCTGCCGCTTCCGACGAGCAGTCCAGCGACAGCGAGAAGGCACACCCTGGCAACAGCACGAGGCCATCTGGCGGGCCTGGCCTCGGCCTCGGCGGCTCCGACCATGACTCCAACAGCGCCCACTCGACGGCCCAAGGTCAAGGGCTGCAAGAAGATGCAACGGCGCCAAGAACTTCTGCCATGACGTCGCCTCCTTCCTCCTCCTCCTCCTCCTCCTCCCTGCCCGCATCCAGGGTTTGGTTTGGTTTGTGGCGAAGGACACCGCAGCAGCTTCCGCTGTACGCTCCGCCTCCGCCCCAGCCCCCGGCCCCGGGTCGCTTTCAGCACTGGAAGGAGACGCATCGGCCCATGGCCCCACGCGTAAGTCCTGTCCTGTCCTGTGATAATCTTGTTCCTCGCGGCCGCTAGAAATTGCCAAACACGACTGTAATCACAAGATAATTTGACAAATTTCCTGGTAGTACTCTGGATTACGGTTGGATTGGATGGGCTATTACTTCTTCTGGTCACAGTTACCTGCGGTTTTCTTTTCCCCTTTTCGGGGCACTAGACTAGAATTGCTTGCTTGCTTACTTACTTACTGGGATTAGATGACACCTACTGTAGTATATCTGATTGTGCATTTTCTTTTTGGCCGATGGAGCTAAAGTTAGATGGTGAAATGACTAGGCTAATTAGTACTTCTTGGGTTGTCTTTTCTGCACAAATATTTACTTCCCTTGGCTACACGGTCGGTCTTCCTAGAAAATTCTGCTTTCACTAGAGTTCTTGATGAAGATTGCGAAAATGACGAGGAGTAAATTGCTTTCAGCTTGATTCGGTGGGCGTGGAGAAGGTGATTGGGATCTTCGGGTTCTCCCTGTTTGGCTCCATTTCTCTGTTACCTTCCACCATGGACCGCATGACAACCATGGGGCTGTCAGACAAACAGAAGACCTACCTGATGATGGGTTTCGGCATCGTCTGGGTCGCAGCAAGCACCGGAGTCCTATGTGGGCTGCACGGCAAGTCAGACTTGGAGCAGGCCCTGTGCAGGCACACCGGCCGGCTGGGCATGCTAGGTTTGGTTCTCCTGGTCACCCTCCACGTCCGGTGGGCTCTCCCTGACGGCTTCGGCTATGACGCGGCCTGCTACAGTTTAGTAGGCGTCGTCAGCCTGCTCCATCTCTTCTCCTGGATCGCGGTAAATAAACATTTCTCAACTGATCTCTCTTCTGTTCTACTACTACTACTAGAAATACACGCATTGCAGAGCCTCGTGGTGGGCGAGGACAGGATGGAGGATGCCGCCGCACCAGCTGGTGCACAGGAGGAGCAGCAGTAGTAGGTCAGTTCAGGTCAGTCCCCTAGACCATCTCTCCCAATTTGCCTTTCTTCTTCTTCTTCTTCACACCCAGAACTAGCAAGCAATGGATCATACATACTCTCCACTTGTACTACAGTCTAATGGATCAAGTTTCGATGATTCATACGCAGGTACAGTACCTCGGAAGCGCCTCAAATCGTGCACGCCAACCCAACCTGCTAGGATCTCTGCCGACCGCCTCCAAATCGAGAACTTGCTGCCTTGCCCTTGGAAACACGCACTACCGCCCGCATTGAGCTCTTATCCTCTAGTGTAGTAGCACTCCTCTTAGTGTAGCCCTCCTCTTAGTGTAGCCCTCCTTAGTATACACAAGATTCAGATTCTTTAGATGTCCCCCGACGAACATCTTTACTGTCAAACTACAGGGCAACTTCCGATTGCCTTGCATCTTAACTTTCTCCTTGCTGGGAGGGAGGGATGGAATCTCTGATTGTTTCCTTTGATCTCTAGCACCTTACATGCCAAAATGTCCCGTTTCATCTTTTCTTTCTTCATCAGATGCTGCATTTTCATTTTAAATGCCTGCAACGTGCAAAACAGCACAGCAATGAAGTGTATATATAGTATACAAATGCTGAAGAAATACTGCAATCAGTCTCCTGTTTCTTATGCTAAATATCTTTTCGGAAGAATATATGGTGGCTGAGTGAGAAAAATAGATGGAAGGAAATTATACTAGTGTATTCTGAATCTTAATCGTTATATTGTCTGTTAGAGATAGTTTTGTATATGGTTAAGGACCAACTTATTGTACAAGCTAGTGCTCCTATAAATAGACACCAACGGGACTCGAGTTGTATCGAGTAGAAACCCTTAACCCTAGTCGCTTACATGGTATCAGACGCCGGCTCTTCCGCCGCATCCTAAACTGTCGTCGAAACCCTACCCCGCCGCCATCCGCCGCATTGCCACTATCGACCCCCCATCACCACAAATCCATATCGATCTCATCCACAACTAACCTACTCCTACCATGGCGTTCACCACAAGCTCGATCAACCTCAGGAATCCACCGAAGGATCAACTCACGCGGACAAACTATCCGCTCTGGCGCGCGATCGTGCTACCGGCTATTCGGGCTAACAAGCTCACCGGCCTGCTCGATGGATCCGACGCTGCGCCGCCGAAGACGGTCCCTGATGGAAAGGCAGCGACCGATACATCCAAGGACCCGAAGACGGTCCCCAATCCAGCGTACGATGACTGGCTCGCTCGCGATCAGCTCGTGCTTTCCTACCTGCTGCAGACCATCTCACCGGCGATCATGGCACATGTTCATCGGCTTGAGCACTCCTCTGCAGTCTGGCAGGCCCCGGAAACAATGTTTGCCTCCATCAGTCAATCCAAGATCACGAATCTTCGGGTTGCGCTGGCGACCACCAAGAGGCTCAATGACCCTGCTCCTGTCTTTCTCGCCAAGATTCAGACAATTGCTGATGATCTAGCCGCATATGGCCGTCCTGTTCCGAAGGAGGAACAGGTATCTTTCATCATGGCCGGACTCGGCCCCAGATATGAGTCTGTCATCGCTGTGTATGGCGTCCTCAAACAAACGCCCTCGATGAGCGATCTCTATGCTCAGATTCAGTCCTACGACGAGAGACAGGTCCTTCAACACGGCCCAGATTTAGGAGGCTTCGAGACCTCCGCCAATGCTGCCATGCGCCAAAAACGACAGCCGCAAAACGCCGGATACTACGATGGCGGCCGGGGCGCCCCAAGAGATGATCGGCGTGATCGCCGAGAAGATAGGCGTGATGATCGCCGCGACAATCGCCAGCCCCAGCATGGACGTGGGGGTGGCCGAGCACCTCCAGGAGGAGGGCGTGGACGGGGACGCGGCCGCAAGCGCACGACACCGTGGGTCTACGTCATCTGTCAGATCTGCAACAGGGAGGGTCATCCAGCGCGCGACTGATGGTACCGCTTCCAAGAACACGACGATGCTCCTTTCAACGACAAAGAGGCCAATGTCGCCTCCTACGGGGTCGATACAAATTGGTATCCTGACACCGGTGCCACTCATCACGTCACTGGCGAACTGAACAACCTCACTATGCGTGACAACTACCACGACAACGACAGGGTTCACACCGCCAATGCTCAAGGTATGGAGATTACCCATGTTGGTCATTCTATTGTTCGTACCCCTGTTCGTAGTTTCAATCTGAATAATATTCTGCATGTTCCTAGTGCTTCCAAAAATTTACTCTCCGTTCATCGCTTCACCCTTGACAACAAAGTCTTCATCGAATTTCATCCCTTCTATTTTTTGATTAAGGATCAGGAGACACGGAGAACTCTTCATAGGGGATGGTGTGTCGGTGGCCTATACCCCCTTATTTCTTCCCTGGTGCCATCCCTCCAGTCAAATCATGCTTTCCTTGCCACGACGCCCTCGCAAGCTAGGTGGCATAGTCGTCTGGGTCATCCGTCTCTTAAGATTGTTAGTCAAATTATTAGCAAGAATAAACTTCCTTTTGTCAAAGATAATAGTATTGAGTCTGTTTGCGATTCATGTCAACAAGCAAAGAGTCATCAGTTACCCTATCCCATCTCCAATAGTGTTTCTACAACTCCCCTTCAATTAGTCTTCTCTGATGTTTGGGGTCCTGCTCCCACTTCTGTTGGTAGACATGATTATTATGTAAGCTTTATCGATGATTATAGTAAATTTTTCTGGATATACTTACTTAAGAAAAAGTCTGATGCTCTTGCTGCGTTTATTGATTTTCAATCCCTTATTGAACGAAAATTCAACACTAAAATCCTTGCTGTTCAATCTGATGATGGTGGTGAATATGTCAAATTATTTAATTCCTTGTTTCAAAAATAGGGAATTTCCCATCTTGTTTCATGTCCTCATGCTCATCAACAGAATGGTGCTGCTGAAAGAAAACATCGTCACATCGTTGAGGTGGGACTTGCTCTTCTTGCTCATGCTCATATGGCTCTAAAATTCTGGGATGAGGCATTGTTAACCGCCACCTATCTTATCAATATTCTTCCTAGCAAGGTAATAAACAATGACAACCCTACCCATCGTCTTCTAGGTACCCAACCCAATTACTCCTCTCTTCGTGTGTTTGGTTGTGCGTACCGGCCAAATCTTCGCCCTTACAACAAGCGTAGACTTGCGTTTTGCTCTAAACAATGCGTTTTCTTAGGGTATAGTCCCCGTCATAAGGGTGTTAAGTGCCTTGATATCTCCACGGGTAGGGTATACATCTCACGCGGTGTGGTGTTTGATGAAGCCGTGTTCCCATTCCAAAAGCTTCACCCAAACGTTGGTGCCTTGCTGCGGCAAGAAATCTTGCTACTTGACGACTCCCTTTGCAATAATGAACATGGGGATGAACAATTTAATGATCCTTCCTTGGCTAATGCTCCTACTACTGATCCTTGTGCAAGTCCTAGTTGTGCTATGCAGGTACCCGTAGCGACGCCTGAAAATTTGGGCCAAAATAGTGCTCACAGCAGCCAATATTCGTCACATGAAATGACGGCAGAAGAAGACGAAGGCTCAGAACACGAGGTTGATTCGCTGACTGAATCCGCCTTGGGATCCACACGGATTCTCTCGGGATCGGCGCTGGTCAGCGCTGTCCCACCTGGCCGTGGCGCCCTGCCGCCGCTCTCGCCTCCGCGCCTCTCGCCGCGTGCCACGTCGCCGCGGTCCCCGCCGACAGCGCCCACGCGCTCCCCGACCAGGCTGCAGCGGTCCCCGCTTCCTAGCAGATCTTTTGCGCCCTCCGACCCTGTGACACCTCCATCCACCGCGCCACAAGCCACACCAGAGGCCACGGGATCTTCTGTGCCGAGCGCATCCTCCTCGGCTGCCACCCCACCATTGGTTGATGCCGAAAGCCTCCCAGGATCTCCTGCGTATGCATCTCCTGTGCACCATCCTGTGTCCCCTGTTTCTAGACCAAACACACGCGTCTCTAGAGGTATTCTCAAACCGAAAAAATATACAGATGGCACTGTTCGATGGTGTCTGTCTATTGTCTCTGATGAAGTTGGAAGATGCTCTTGGTGATGCTCGCTGGAAAGGTGCTATGGATGAAGAGTTTGGGGCACTTCAAAAGCACAAGACATGGACCCTTGTTCCTCCTCACCGAGGTAAAAATCTCATTGACTGTCGTTGGATTTATAAAATCAAAAGAAAGTCAGATGGCACTATTGGCCGTTACAAGGCTAGATTGGTTGCTAAAGGTTTTAAACAGCGTTATGGTATTGATTATGAGGATACTTTTAGTCCTGTTGTGAAAATAGCTACTGTTCGGCTTGTTCTTGCTATTTCTGTCTCCAAAGAATGGAGCCTGCGACAGTTGGATGTCAAGAACGCGTTCTTACATGGTGTTCTGGAAGAGGAAGTTTACATGCGACAACCTCCAGGGTATGAGGATAAAACTCGACCAGATTATGTTTGCAAGCTGGACAAGGCTCTGTATGGGTTAAAACAGCCGCCAAGAGCCTGGTATGCTCGGCTAAGCTCTCAGTTGATTTGCTATGGGTTTGTTGCCTCCAAATCAGACACATCCCTGTTTAGTTACCACCATGGTCATGTCACCATCTATATGCTCATTTATGTTGATGATATTATTGTTGCCAGTTCCTCCCCAGCAACCACTGATGCTCTTCTAAAAAAACTTTAGCGTGAGTTTGCTTTGAAAGATCTCGGTGATCTACACTATTTTATTGGCATTGAGGTTCACTCCAATCACAATGGCTTGGTTCTGAATCAGGCCAAATATGCTCGGGACATCTTGACTCGTGTTGGCATGCTCTCCTGTAAAGGTGTTGACACCCCTCTGTCTTCTTCTAAAAAAATATCAGCCACGGGGGAGAAGCATTGGGGCCTGAAGACAGAACTAGATACAGAAGTATGGTAGGTGCTCTTCAGTATCTTACACTCACACGGCCTGATATTTCTTATGCAGTTAACAAAGTTTGTCAGTACCTTCATGCTCCTACTACAGTACACTGGACAACAGCCAAGCGGATTATGAGATATATCAAAGACATTGTTGATGTTGGACTCACTTTTACAAGGTCTAATTCCACTCTTATTATCTCTTGGAGTGCCAAGAAACAAGCTACAGTCTCAAGGTCAAGCACTGAAGCAGAATATAAGTCCTTAGCAAATGCTACTGCTGAAGTCATATGAATGCAGTCTTTGCTTGAGGAACTTGGAGTCAAGATATTTCAAACTCCATGTCTATGGTGTGATAATTTGGGAGCAACATATCTATCAGCAAATCCGGTCTTTCATGCCAGGGCAAAACACATTGAGATAGATTTTCACTTTGTCAGAGAACAAGTTCTAAAGAAACAACTTGAAGTTCGTTTTGTTTCTTCTAAAGATCAAGTTGCTGATGGATTCACAAAGCCACTTCATGTAAAGAGTTTTGTAGAATTTAAACATAATCTCAACTTAAGTAAGTTGTGATTAAGGGAGGGTGTTAGAGATAGTTTTGTATATGGTTAAGGACCAACTTATTGTACAAGCTAAGCACCGCAAAGTGCTCCTATAAATAGACACCAACGGGGCTCGAGTTGTATCGAGTAGAAACCCTTAACCCTAGTCGCTTACATTGTCAAAAGTTTGTCCATGTCTGCTATCTGGTTGTAAGTCCCCCCAGATGTAATTTTATGGAGATGGAGCCAGGAAGGCACCCCTTTTTGAAATAGAGGATTAAAAATATTATGAGATGCTATGATAGCAAACTGCTGTATTAACCTATGATGAAAAGACTCACTTATGCGTCAATGAACTGGACTTGACAAACAAAGATAAGACCTCACCTGCATAAAGGAACCCTGCAGGTGTCTTGTAGGGAACACACGCAAGAATGCAGCTCAAGAAGCTGCCATATGGGCTTGCAGATGGCGCAGCCACCAAGCACAGCGCATTTTGCATGCTGCCCTCACAAGTGGCGCACCAGCAGCTCAACCTCAACACCCTTGCAGGCAGGAAACTTGCAAACAGCTTGACTGCCCTCGAGTTTCTGATCCCAGGGACCAATTGTCCTACATCCGTCTCGGCATATATGAACAATGGCTTCATAGCTTCATGTAATTAAAGATAAACCTTCTTTTCCTCCATCCTTTTAGCTCTTTCTTACCTTCTCTGCGTCAAATTCAGTTTTCAGAACGATGATTATGAACCATGACAAATATGTAAATGTACATGCATTCTCAAGAATTTATCAATTAGCGACACAAGCAGATTGAATGACTGAGAATCTGAGATGATGGAAGGTGGAGTAACTAATGGCCGACTCATATTAGATGCTCACTGTATCCACTTCAACAAGAGACCCGAGAAGCTCTTGCTCCAGGCTTGGGTTGACCTGTCTCATTACTTTCCACCCTTCTGACAGAGAGATACTCTTGAAATCTCCAATGATCATCCGAGTACAGAAGAGCGAGAGCCTTGGTGTGTCACATAGCCTAGCTAGTTGCAGTATGTCTACCACGTTACCAGGAGCAAGACAAAATCTCTCAATCTGGTCGGTGCAGACAATCTTTAGGGATGGTACCGAGAAAACATGAGAGAGTACAAGCAAATACAACAACAACAACCAAGCCTTTAGAGTACAAGCAAATGAAGATGATATTTCTTGATCTCATCCTGCTCAAAACTTCACCAAAGAAACATCATAAGTGACAAGGTTTTCTCAAGCTATCTCTTGTAGTCAAAGATGGCCATACTCAAAACTCTGAAGAAACATGAATACTCAAGTATGAATACAGTCTACGTAAGTTTTATTTCCAACCACTGTGAAATGATTGAGCAAACAACTGATTTCGTGTACAACCACCTCTGAACATGGAACATAATTACATGATACACAATGCAGAATGGTAGCGTTGTACAAAAGTATAAGCATCTCGTTCTCTCCTTAGAGGTAAGCAATTACAAAATGTTTAGCTTGGGGTTGCAAGTTCTCACGTATAATTAATTGCAAGGCATTTTCGTTAACATGTGAAAGGAACAATCAAGATACTCCAAACCTTTCAAAGAACAACGAATTTATGAACTGTAAGTCCCCGCGGTTATACCGTGAAGAATAAAGGTATCTAATGAAGACATGGGCCGCTTCTGATGGTACACCAGAAATCAGGATATATGTCTGAATCCATGTTGTACTCTGGCTTCTTCCAGCATAGTTCTTAGAACAGGAGATCTGATGCCCTGTACAAGATGAGATGAAGGTCTTACACAAGATCAGAACCTGTGTGTGTTTTAGGAAAGGTGAGGCCATTATGGGAAATATACAGAAAGCTTTACTTAAAAGAATGCATGAATGTGATAAAATATTGCTTCCATCATCTGTCGAAACACAGACATCGGCTTGATACCCTTCTGAAAACAGCTTGTTCCAGTAGTCCTGGACCTCTTCAGAGACATGAATAGAACAGGCCTTTGCATTCCTATAAGTTCTCTGTTTGCCATACAAAGTTCCAGGTGGTGGAGGTGGATCAGGTCCATTAGTGCACGGAGGACGAGAATACCGGCTATGATCTGCCACGGCTTTGGTGTCTTCCATGCTATTGCACTCATAGATATCAAATGTGTTGTCCATAACATTGCTGTTGAAGAAGATTTCTGAAGAAACAGACTCCAGGGGCGCCATGAAACATGTGCCTACTGCTGGGTACTCCAGAGGCCATAATCAGACAGAAGAAATCTCAATACACAATAATCTCATGTTTTGTACTGTAAAATCCAGTTATGCCCCATATGGCAGCACAAATACAGCATTAATTACTCTGTTCAAGGCAGGTTTAGGATGATGTTGCGATAATAAATAGATAGTAGAAGAAACAAAAGGCATAACGTAATTAATGACTTGATATCTTGGTTCCTTTGAAGGAAGAAAATCAATTTCATTTAGGACACGTCTAGCCAGCAACAGGAGGCTGGTTAGTCTAATCCAGACCCCATCCGTCCGTATAAGGAAAGCTTTTCCCAAACCACCAACCCTATCAAGGAAAGACGATCCTCCTACCCGTGGACACGGCTGTCTGACTGACCTCCTGTAGGCCTGCATATATGCCGTCTTTTGCTCTAGAAAAACACCCGGACACCACAAATCCAGCTCCTGTTGTCTAGCTTTCAAGACTAAAACATGCAAAATATGAAGACCAGATCGAGACCCTGGAGAGCGTCTCTGAAGACACCCAGCTCTGGTCGCCGATGAGGTGGTCATCATAACAGAGGACGACACTTCTTTGCGGTCGACGGTCCGGAAGAGGGCACCCTTCCTCATTGCCTCCGGCTGCCAGACCCCATGAATTGAAAGCAGAGCAAAGCTTGTACAGTCAGGTATTCAGATCGATCCATATGCTGATATGCATGGATTCTGAAGTACAGACATTGAACCAGCTAACTACAATAGCTCTAGTTTAGATCCATAAAGGAAAACCCCTATATCATGCAACAAATCAATGGAACCATAGAGCAACTTAGATAGATTTGCAGCAAAAACTGCCAAGACACAAATATCCGCAGAAAATTTAGTTGGATTAAGACATTCCAGTTGTAAAGAACAAACCTGAAAACAACTTGTCCAGCAACTTATTACATAGATAGGCACACCGGACAGCAACTTAGTTGTACACATACAAACAACTTAGTTTTCATGTAAACAACTTAATTTACATGAAAACAACTTAACCAAGACAAAATAATAATAATTTGCGGGGTCAGGGTCAGCCTAGTGGACCTGATCTGACTGTCTAATTCGTGGTATCACACCAGGCAAGCAGCAGGACGCCTCCACCGGAAATTACAGGAAAGATGGGCAAACATATGAGCACCAAGAGAGGGTGCGGAACTTCCTTCACAGCCAGGCCCACGTAAAACGAGGTGAGCAACAGGAGCCCGAGGGTCATAAAAAAAACCTGCAACGATGACGACGGAGAAGAAGAGGTGTGAGCGTGCAACCATGACCTTGACCCAATCCATGCATAACCGAACGTCAAGCTAGTGAAGATCGAAAATTGAAGTGTATATCCATCCGGATATACTCCTGTTTCTCTAAGAAATCGATCTCTTTTTTTCTTTGCGGGGTAAAGCAGGATGTACCTGGATACACATCGTGCAGGAGTCACGCGCAGGTTGTCCTGTCGCAGACGTCGACGGCGGCCGTGGCTCTTCCTCCGCCGGCGGCAGCGGGTACCCGACGACGGCGGCCGGCGGTGTCCGCCGGCTACCGTTGTCAATCAGCGGGTAGCCTAGGGCCACGTCGCCGTCACCGCCTTCCTCCGGGCCGTGGATGCGCACGACGACCTCCTCTGTAGCCATAGTATCATATGGTGCCCGGCGCGCGGTTGAGGGGTAGAAGAAGCAAAAGGGAGGAGGCCGTGGTGATCGATCTAGGTATTATATAGCTAGGGTGCATGAACACGTCAAGACTTGTTCAAAAAAAAATGAACACGTCAAGAGTTTGATCGAGATTAAACTCGTTAATCTGCTAGGCTAGGCCAACGAGTTTGATGTGGGTAGCCGGTAGCGCGGACCGAGATCGATCTCTGTTTGTTGCCATGCGTCAGTGTGTATCTGCATTGCTTACATAAAATCAAGGGGACTACGTACTATACTAGTCGTTCACCATGTTGGCTTAGAGAGCGAATGCCTTTCTTCTATATATTCACCTCCTTTATTTTTATGGCGGAAAGTGTCTTTGCCTTCTAGGCTTCACTGGTGGAAAAAGGGCCTCCAGTCCCGGGCCGCAACTGGCTCTAGTCCCGGTTTTGGGCCCGGGACTGCGAAAACGGGACTAGAGGCCCCCCTCTAGTCCGGCTCGCTATGGCCCGCGACTGATAACAGCCACGTGGCTGTTTCAGCGCCGCGGGGGCGGAAACCCTCTAGTACCGGTCCGTAACACCACCCGGGACTAGAAGGTTTCCTGCCGCGGCAGAGAATTGTGTGTTTCTCTGCCGCGGCAGACTTTGTGTATTTTCTTTTTTTTTGCCATTTCGTTCCTTTTTCGTTTTGTGTTTCACTATAATTCAAACATATATTTCAGTATACATATTATACTACATACACACTACACGTCGATGCATTTATATGATTAGTCGATCCCTTGCAAGCATACATATAATCAATCATATCAAAAGGAAGAAATGTTTTGAAATTACATGGTCATTGATGGATATATATATTATATGAGCTACATGGAGATGACTAAGGCAAATCGAGTTCCACGCGCATATTGCTCTCCATGTACATCAAGGACTTTCTTCATCATAAATCCCGCCAGCTCCTCTTGAATTGCTCTTATGCGCTGGCCTGGCTCTAATTTCTCCCGCAAATCATAAATATAATGTGAGTCAACTTTCCGCTCATTGGTCAACTCTCAGATGTACTCGCAGACGTAGTATCCACATAAATGATTCCCGGTGGCTGCTGTAAACTCTTCTCCATTTTATAAGTTAGCTCCTCTTTGAATAGACCTGGTATTTTCTGTCTGAACCGTGTCCAACACCTGTTCGGCAAAGAAAATGAACAAAGGAGTTATTAGTTACTTGATATCAGGAAATGAATGAAAGAGGACGATATAATGCGATAATGATTAAAATTACTTATGGAGCATTGCTTTCATGTCGCTCCACTGCTCTTGGTCCCAACTTAATGAGTCGTGGACTTCAACTAGGGAGTTATCAACTTGAATGTTTAGCAAGATCCAGTGGAATCTGCGGACGTTTACATAAGCATACATGCATATATAGCTCATCGAGTAAGCAAAAATAAAATGTATACAAGATATAAACACTCACTTGAAGTTGTAAGGAAATAGTATTTCCTTAACAAAATTATTCTCGGTTAAGAACCTGCACAGGTCTTCCTCCACGTCCTTGGAGTGATTCTTTAACATATATTCATTAATGATATATGGGTCAATGAACCCAACACCGTATCTTCTAGCTCTTTTGCATTCAAGCATCTTCATTCTGCAGAATATAATATCATCATACAAAAGGATATATAGTTAGGATAATATATTAAATGCAATGAACGAGCTAAAGCTACAAACTTAATTATATAAATAAATAACTTACAGACAGTAGCAACCAATGATAGATTTGTCGAGGGCGCGCTGGTTGTATAACTGAAACAGTTCGGTCATTTGAACCTGTATCGAGTATTGTTTGAAGTGATGCTCCATTCTAACGTCCACCGGAAACCAATCTTTCTGATGCTTTTTTTGTGCTTGCGACATGTACCATTCGTGCAGATTTCGCATATGTGTGGATAGACGCGTGAGCTCCTCATTACTGACTAGAGGCTCCCCTTGGACATACTGCCGTACTATCTGACCAACTGGCGTATCTTCATAGCCTAAATATTGACCAAAAGACATATTTGCTTCGTTAGCAAGTGCTTTGGCCTGCGATACAGTGATTCCCATAAGTGCAGCATTATTACGGGCTCTAGGGTCCATTATTTGCATATCCATATCCATTTTAGCTCTGAAGGCCTTGTCGAGGTCTGCAATGACTTTGAGCGGGGCGACCGATTTATTCTTCTGTGCTCCGAGCTGGGCAACTTGCTTCCCGCTTTTTGTACTTGTGATTTTTTTCTTCTGTGCTTGCTTAATAATCTCCCGGTCATAGTCTGATTCCAGATTCATTGATATCTAGGATGGTTGCTCAAGAAAGGACTTAGCCCACTTTTTGGTTTTTTCGTTATATACCGGCTTTGGCTCAGGCTTTTTGGGTGCAAAATGCGCCTTAACTTGGGCAGCCACATCCGCGTTAGTTTCCTCATCGATCTTGTCATAAGGTCTCTTTGGAAGAGCCAACGGGATATCGACTATCTTCCGCGTTTGACCTTTCTTCGATGTGGGGCGCGGGGGACCGTCGAACTTCCGTTTCTTCGACGAGGTAGTAGTATTGCACGGAGGCGGAGGCGGAGGCGGAGATCGAGTTGATGTACTCCTGCTGCGGCGATCGTTAGCGGGACGGGGTGGACTTGGAGGTTGGCGATAATAGGGTTGGGGTGGACTTGGAGGTTGACGATATTCGATGCGGGGTGGATTTGGATTCCTTGGAGTCGGTGGCCTTGGCGCCGAGCCTGGAAACTTGATGTACTTCTTATTCCATAGAATGATGTTGCGCTTGACATCTCCTAGTTTCGTAAGGCCTTCGGGCGTAACGATTTCAATCTCTAGGTCCGCAAAATCCTCCACTATGTCATCCACCGTGACACGAGCATAGCCTGGTGGAATCGGAAGTGAATGGTGGAGTGCTCCAGGTAGACAAGGTAAAGCAGTGCCGATCGCCACCTTGAAGGACAGGTTGTTCATTGGCTGATGTAGCTCACATTATGCCATCTCTCTGACATCATCCACGGGGTAGTGAGGATCCGGTGCATCATCCAGCAGTGCTTGATCATCAGCACGGACCTCCGTGGAAGCCACGCTGCTTCTCCGTTGGCTAAGATCCAATGCAGGATCATCAGACCACGGGTGAGTTGACGACGGCGGCCTTTGGCTAATTTTATGCATGAGGTTCTTCAGATCAGCTAGGTCCTGCTCTACCCTGGAGATCCGGTCTGCCTCCTGGTCCTTCTTTCTCTGACGGCTTCTGTAACTGGCATCGTATTGAGGAAACCCTTTCTTCCACGAGACACCGACGCCTTTGCCTCGTGTTCGTCCTCCCTTTTCAGGATTCCCTAGGGCGCGTGTCAGCTCGTCATTCTCTCTCTCGGGACGGAACAATCCCAATTGAGCATCATTCATTGCTTTAATAAGGTCTTCGGAGGGTTTTAGAATTTTCTCATGAAATAATGTCTTCCCTGTTTCTGGGTCCAAGGATCCCCCGTGCCCGTACCACCAGTGCTTTGACCTCTCGGGCCATCCATCTGTACCAGGAGTGACGCCTCTAGCCCTCATTTCCTTCTCCATAGTTTCTCACTTAGGGACGACACTCTTGTAGCCACCTGTCCCCATTTTATGATGATATTTCTTGTTGGCAGCATTTAACGCGTTCTTTGCCGACTTTGCCTTTGCTTTATCAAATTGCTTGTACTTTACAAAATCGGGCCACTGTTCTCTCAAATTCTCGTTTACTCCTTTGAAGTCTGGAGTTTTCTTTTTCGCGACATATTTCGCGTATAAAATTTTCTTGTGGTTCCGGTACAGTTCAGCCATCTTGCTCAGTGCCCACTCCTTGACTTTCGCTCTATTTTCAAGCCCACCCGGCCTTGGGGTAATACCATCTACCTCAAATTCCTCATACTCTGGAGGTAGTATGAAATGCGCTATGAGCTTCTGCCAAAGGTCATCTTTGGCATCATCGGTGACATAGCTGTTGGATTCTTCATCGGGTTTCTTTGACTTATTCCATTCTTGGATGGTGATCGGCAGGTTGTCCCTAACAAGCACCCCGCATTGATTTATAAACATCCTCCGGTGCTTCTCTAGAGCAATCGATTCACCATCATCATCTATTTCTTCGATGGTGAACCTCTGATTACCATCCAACTTTTTGTTCGGCCCTCGTTTCGTTCGAGCTGTCGATTGCTTCGATCCGGTGGGCTAAAAAAAGAAGAGAGAGTGATTAATATATATATCTAGATCAGGTAATGAATAGAGGTAACACGAGACTTTATATATATATATATATATATGTACCTCGCCGGATCCAGTCGAGGGGCCATCATTATTGTTGTTATTTGTTTGCCCTTCGTCCATCTGGTCTTCCCCTTGGTACATTAGGTTTTCCTCTAGTCCATCACCGGATGGATTCAGATACGAGGATATCTCTTCCTCGAGCAAAATATCTTTGACGCCGGTAGTAATATTAAGAGGAATTTCACCTCTTATCATGCCCTGAAGAAAACCTTCACCGATGCGACCAGGATCTTCGGATGGATCCATGACTTAATTATCTATAACAAAAAGAGAGTTAAACAGGTTAGAAAAAACAATAATCCTAATAACTAAAACAATATAATCCTAATATTATTTGTGCTAAAACAATAATCATAATAACTTAAACAAAAAAATAACCCTAATAAAACAATAAATAAAACAATATAATCCTAATAAATAAAACAAAAAATAACTAAAACAATAATCTAATCCTAATTCTAATATTTTAATTAAAACAATAATCACAATACTAAAACAAAATACGCTAATATAGAAAAAACTATAAAAACAAACTATAACAAAAAACCCTAATAAACCTAATTATAATAATCCTAATTATAATAATCCTAATACTAATCCTAATAACTAAATCTTAATTATAATAATCCTAATTATAATCCTAATTATAATAATCCTAACTATAAAAAACTATAGAAAAAAACTATAACAAAAACCACCTTAATAATCCTAATTATAACAATCCTAATAATCTTAATTATAATCCTAATTATAATAAACCTAACTATAAAAAAACTATAACAAACTATACAAAAAACTATAACAAAACACTATAACAAAAAACTAACAAAAAACTTTAAAAAAAAACCACCCCCACGCGCGCGGCCTCTCGATCGAGCTCACCGACGAGGGGCGGCGAGGCGGCACGGTGGCAGCGTGGCAGCGAGGCGGCGAGCCGCCTCGTCTTTGATGCGCGCGTCTGTGCTTCGTCTTCGCTGCGTCGAGAATGCCAAGTGTTGGGCAGCACCTGCCCTGACGCGCAGAATATATAGGGACGCCCCCTTTAGTCTCGTGCTAAGCCACGGGACGGGACTAAAGGGTCCTTAGTCCCTGGCCGTGGCTTAACCCGCGACTAAAGACGGCCGCTTCGTTTTCGCGCGCACAGGCACCCTTTAGTCCCGGGTCTAGCCATGACCCGCGACTAATTGTTTTTTTGTAAGTTTACTTTTTTAATTCAAATCAAATGTAAAAACTTTGGAAAATCATATCTTTTATTGTAATAATCCAAATAAAACAAATAATATGTCTATTATTACCAGAAAAATATAAAGAATCTTAATATAATATCCATTTATCTGTTTGCATCATTTATAATTTATTTAATTTGTAAATTTTCTTTTTTAATTCAAATCAAATATAAAAACTTTGGAAAATCATATCTTTTATTGTAATAATCCAAATAAAACAAATAATATGTCTATTATTATCAGAAAAATATAAAGAATCTTAATATAATATCCATTTATCTATTTGCATCATTTATAAATTATTTCATTTGTAAATTTTCTTTTTTAATTCAAATCAAATATAAAAAGTTTGGAAAATTAATATCTTTTATTGTAATAATCCAAATAAAACAAATAATATGTCTATTATTATCAGAAAATATAAAGAATTTTAATATAATATCCATTTATCTATTTGCATCATTTATAAATTATGTCATTTGTAAATTTTCTTTTTTAATTCAAATCAAATATAAAAACTTTGGAAAATCATATCTTTTATTGTAATAATCCAAATAAAACAAATAATATGTCTATTATTATCAGAAAAATATAAAGAATCTTAATATAATATCCATTTATTTGTTTGCATCATTTATAAATTATTTCATTTGTAAATTTTCTTTTTTAATTCAAATCAAATATAAAAACTTTGGAAAATTAATATCTTTTATTGTAATAATCCAAATAAAACAAATAATATGTCTATTATTATCAGAAAAATATAAAGAATCTTAATATAATCCATTTATCTGTTTGCAGTATTTATAAATTATTTCATTTGTAAATTTTCTTTTTTAATTCAAATCAAATATAAAAACTTCGGAAAATTAATCTCGCCCTTTCCTTTCTACGAGAGCTTTTAGTTCCGGATGTAGTCACTAACCGGGACTAAAGATATTTCCCGCCACAGGGCCACAAAAAGGCCATCCTCGCCTGCGGTGCCCACGAGTCCACCCGCCACAGAGCCACAAAAAGGCCCCACACCGGCCCGACGGTAGCGGCATCGTATTCCAGGAGACCCCTCCCCCGCCTGCCGTGAATCCGAGGCTGGAATGGCCCCTGGTATATGCCATGGATGGGCTAAGGATCCCCGGAGTGGCAGGTGACGATGACGATGATGATGACGATGACGAAGAAGACCCTGAAGCTGCGTACTATAGGACGACATGATTATGAGTAAAGGGGGAGGCTTTATTCCTGAGTGTTAGCTAGTCCCGGTTTGTCCCAGTTTTTAATATTAATAAATGTCTTGAGTGTTACCTAATAAATAGAGGGAAATGCCTATAAAGAGAGGGTTCATCTTTAGTCCCGGTTGGAGAAACCAACCGCGACTGAAGGGATTGCGGCAGACTGGGCCAGGCAACACTAATAATAGGGATGAGTGTCGACATTATGTCGTGCGGCTTGTACCTTGTCCCGGATGGTGTCACCAACCTGGACTAAAGATGAACCTTTAGTCTCGGTTGGAGATCGACACCAACCGGGACTAAACATGAGTCAGCACTAATAATAGGGGTGAGTGTCGACATTATGTCGTGAGTGTCGACATTATGCCGAGCTGCTTGTACTATAAATAGGCATCCTTGTGAGTCTAGTCCTCCAGCCAGTTTGAGGCATCTCCAAGATGGTTTTCGAGAGCAGGGACACCACTACGGCCAGTTTCAGGGAGATGCCGATGGAGCCCAGTCCTCCGGCATCTCCGAGAAACTGGTCATAGAGGCACTCCCTAATATGTGAAATTAGTTAGCTCCCAGGTGTATTGATCTAGTTAGAGAAGTTACAAGCCGCAAGATGGTTTTCGAGAGCAGGGACACCACTACGGTCAGTTTCAGGGAGATGCCGACGGAGCCCAGTCCTCCAGCATCTCCGAGAAACTGGTCATAGAGGCACTCCCTAATATGTGACCTCACGAGTTTGGAGATCAGATCTTAATGGTAAGTATGAATCAGGACTAAAGGCCCTCGTTTAGTCCCGGTCCAGCCACAAAACGGGACTAACACACTCAAGATTGTTTGCAGACAACACTATAAAAATGGACACATGGAGCATCTTCACTCATAAAATGTTACAATTATTACATATCATTTCTTCGCGTGTGTTCCTTTCTGATCCCGTCGTATCCATGGAGCATCTTCATTCATTAACATGATGCTTGGGTCATCCTTCACCATGAAGGGCGGAATTTCATGAAACTTATCACAATCTTCTGACATGTCCGCCTTGTCCTCCACTCCCACGATGTTTCTTTTTACTGAAAGAACTATGTGGCGCTTTGGCTCATCGTCTGATGTATTCTTTTTCTTATTTTTTCTTTTTCTAGGTTTGGTAGACATGTCCTTCACATAGAAAACCTGAGCCACATCATTGGCTAGGACGAATGGTTCGTCTAAGTACCCAAGATTGTTGAGATCCAACGATGTCATTCCGTATTTCTTGTCTACCTCAACCCCTCCTCCTGTCAGCTTGACCCATTTGCACCGAAACAAGGGGACCTTAAAAGTAGGTCCATAGTCAAGTTCCCATATCTCCTCTATGTAACCATAATATGTGGTCTTTGACCCATTGTTGTCTGTTGCATCAAAGCGGACACCACTGTTTTGGTTGGTGCTCTTTTTATCTTGGGCTATCGTGTAAAATGTATACCCATTTATCTCGTACCCTTGGAAAGTCGATATAGTCGAATATGGTGACCTAGACAACAAGTATAGCTGATCTCCAAGAGTGTTGTTTTTGATGAGATGTTGCAACCAACCGCCGAAACTCTTCATGTGTTCATCTCTAATCCAAGAGTCATGCTTTCCAGGGTTGTTGGAGCGTAAGATTTTCTTGTGTTCCTCGATATATGGGGCTGCCAAGATAGAATTCTGTAGAACGGTGTAATGTGCTTCGGTGTAAGAATGTCCGTCCCTACATATTATTGATTTCCTTCCTAGAGTACCCTTTCCACTCAGTCTCCCCTCATACCGCGATTGAGGAAGACCAATCGGCTTAAGGTCAGGAACAAAGTCAACACAAAATTAAATGACCTCCTCTGTTCCATAGCCCTTGGAGATGCTTCCTTCTGGCCTAGCACGGTTACGAACATATTTCTTTAAGATTCCCATGAACCTCTCAAAGGGAAACATATTGTGTAGAAATACAGGACCGAGAATGGAAATCTCTTCGACTAGGTGAACCAACAGGTGCGTCATAATATTGAAGAAGGATGGTGGGAACACCAACTCAAAACTGACAAGACATTGGACCACATCATTCTGTAACCGTGGTAGATCTTCAGGATTGATTATCTTCTGAGAGATTGCATTGAGAAATGCACATAGCTTCACAATGGGTACTCGAACATTATCTGGTAGAAGCCCCCTCAATGCAATCGAAAGCATTTGCGTCATAATCACATGGCAGTCATGAGACTTTAGGTATTGGAACTTTTTTCTGCCATATTTATTATTCCCTTTATATTTGACGAGAAGTCAGACGGGACCTTAATACTGCTTAGGCATTCAAAAAATATTTCCTTCTCTTGTTTGGTAAGAGCGTAGATGGCATGACCTTGAAACCATTCTGGATGCAGCCCATCTAGGTCTTTCATACGTTGATGGTCCTTTCGTGCTTCCGGTGTATCTTTTGTCTTCCCATACACGCCCAAGAAGCCTAGCAGGTTCATGCAAAGATTCTTCGTCACATGCATCACATCGATTGCAGAGCGGACCTCTAAGAATTTCCAATATGGTAGCTCCCAAAATATAGATTTCTTCTTCCACATGGGTGCGTGTCCTTCAGCTTCTTTCGGAATAGATTTTCCTCCAGGACCCTTTCCAAAGGTTACCAGTTGATCCAAATCTTTGACCATATCAAATATATTAGGACCAGTACGCTCCTTAGGCTTCGTCTGGTGACATGCCAGACCGTTGAAATGCTTGCCTTTCTTTCTTAAGGGATGCTTGGCCAAAAGAAATCGACGATGCTCATTGTATACATTCTTCTTACAATGTTCCAAATATATACTTTCAGTCTCATCTAAACAGTGTGTGCATGCATTGTATCCCTTGTTTGACTGTCCTGAAAGGTTACTAAGAGCAGGCCAATCATTGATTGTTACGAAAAGCAATGCTCGGAGGTTAAATTCTTCCTGCTTGTGCTCATCCCACACGCGTATCCCGGGTTCATGCCACAACTGTAAAAGTTCTTCCACTAATGGCCTTAGGTACACATCAATGTCGTTGCCGGGTTGCTTCGGACCTTGGATCAACACTGGCATCATAATGAACTTCCGCTTCATGCACAACCAAGGAGGAAGGTTATAGATGCATAGAGTCACGGGCCAGGTGCTGTGACTGGAGCTCTTCTCCCCAAAGGGATTCATGCCATCTGTACTTATACCAAACCTTAAACTCCTTGCGTCATCTGCAAAGTCCGGGTACTTTCTATCGATTTTTCTCCATTGCGACCCATCAGCAGGGTGTCTCAACATCCCGTCTGACTTAAGTTCCTCTTTATGCCATCGCAACAACTTGGCATGCTCTTTGTTTCTGAATAAGTGTTTCAACTGTGGTATTATAGGAGCATACCACATCACCTTCGCAGGAACCCTCTTCCGGGGCGGCTCGCCCTCAACGTCACCAGGGTCATCTCGTCTAATCTTATACCGAAGTGAAGTGCATACTCAGCATGCATCTAAATTCTCATACTCCTCACCGCGGTAGAGGATGCAGCCATTAGGGAATGCATGTATCTTCTGAACCTCTAAACCTAGAGGGAAGACAACCTTCTTTGCTTCGTATGTACTGGCGGGCAATACGTTATCTTTTGGAAGCATATTCTTCATCATTTTCAGCAACTTTTCAAATGAGGAGTCAGGTATAGCACACTCAGCCTTCCATCGCAGCAATTCCAGTGTGCTGCCCAGCTTTTTCAGACCATTTTCGCAATTTGGGTACAACAACTTTTTGTGATCCTCTAGCATGTGATTGAACTCCTCCCTATCCTTTTCAGTTTCACAATCTCTTCGTGCATCGGCAATGGTCCGACCAAGATCATCAGCGGGTTCATCATGTGTCTCTTCTTCATCCTCCCCTTCAGCATCCCCCATGGAAGTATCTCCGTACTCAGGGAAACCATGATAGTTGTCATTCTCCTCCTCTTCTTCATTGTCTTCCATTATAACCCCTCTCTCTCCGTGCTTGGTCCAACAATTATAACTGGGCATGAAGCCGGACTTCAACAGGTGGCTGTGAAGGGTTTTTGAGTCAGAGTAATCCTTCTGATTCCTACATCCATTACATGGACAGAATACTAAACCATTGCGCTTGTTTGCATCAGCAACACGGATGAATTCATGCACGCCATTAATGAACTCGCCAGAGCGTCGGTCAGTACCGTACATCCATTCCTGGACCATCTGCATTATAGTAAAAGTATATCAAAAACCATTACACGACATGATAAAATTATTACAAGTTATATTGAGAGCTTTTAGAGCATTAATTTTGAATTTTGAAAAATTTACATGCACCAATTTGTGAATTGGAGAAAACAATCAACATGATAAATATGGATTTTTTTATTATTGTTCTATCAGTGAAAACCTCATTCCATTCTAAGCTCTGAAACTCTAAAATTACACATTTCAATTTTCAATAACTATGTGCCTAATCAAAATTTGTTACACATATCAAAATCCTTCTACTTCTAGAGCATGCATGCATTGATCCATATCTATATACTTTATTATAGAGCTAAAGTAGCAATAAGAGATGAAAGAATGAAGTTTTAACCTTTTAAAACTTTGGATTTAGGAGTTGCAAACTAAATCTTGAGAAAAAAAAATGGCATGAACTCGGCTTGCTTCTTTGAGTAAAATGGCCACCATATGGTTTAGGGCAGGTGGACACGAAGCTGTATATATAGTGATGGACAATTAGTCCCGGGCCGTGGTCCCCGAAAAGAGCAGCTGGCCCGTTCGCAGTCATTAGTCCTGGGCCATATTACGGACCGGGACTAGAGCTCTGGTCCGGCCCGGGACTAGTGTATATGGCCATTTCTAGCCGTTGGAGGCCTCACGGCCCGGGACTAGTGCTAGCACTAGTCGCGGTTCGTGACGGGCCGGGACTAGTGACGTTGTTCAGATCGAACCGAAGGCCTGTTTTCCAGTAGTGCTTTAGTACTCCTTTTATTTTAAAAAAGTTAAAAACTATATTTATAACTTTAGAAAAACTGAGAAAATAAATTCTAGGCATAGTCAATGCTGTATCCTACTAGGACGAAAAATTGCAGCCCGAAATTCTTTATGTTGTGGGATGCACAAAAATGATAAATCTGAAAAAAATAGATATGTAAAACTATGTATAGTCAGATCCACAACCTTGTCACTTTTGTGTAGCTCATAATATAAATTATTTTAAATTGATATTTTACAAGTTTGTAGGATAAATCATTAGCTACATCCTAGAGTTTTTTTTTAGAAATTTCTAAAACTCAAAAATATGATTTTTTTAATTAAAAAAGAATAGGAGCACTGGTGCCTATTTGCACCAAATCTTCACTCGCCACCTTGTCACTTCATATATCTTCATTGTTTTGCCACTTGGTGTCTCTTCTACCAATCTATCTCCCCTCTTCGTATTCCTCTTGTTTTGGCTTTTGACGTTGATGTCAATTATCATTATCCATCACCATCGGTTAAAGGTGAGACGACGGTGGTGATTGCAAGGCCGTGGTGGCATCTGCTGGTGGGTGGCGCGCGTGGTGGAGCAGTGCAGAGTGTTCGGTAGTGTAGGTTTTTGGAGGTCGGGAGAAATCCCTGTCTTGTCGACACCGACGCGATGACGCCTGCGGGTGTCGCCGTCCTTCTTGAAGGGTGTTGGGTGTACCTCCTTTTCACCCCATAGCGTACCAGGGGAAACCCTAGGACTAGTCTGGGCAGTAGCGTCGTCGTTGTCGCTTCCCTTCTTGGAGGTGCTGCTTAGTATGCGACGCTTCGGAGTGTTGGGTGTGTGGTGGAATTTATCGGGAGTGCGCAACGGTTACGAGTCATCTCCACTTTCGTTGATCCGCTGATGTCGACATTGTTTTTTTTATTTTTCTCTTGGGCCTGATATGTGTTGTTTGCCCCAGCGATGTTCTCGAAGTTGTATCGAATGGTTGCTATATTAATATAACGGGACGAAAGCCTATTTCGAGGACCATCGGTTCAAGGCCTCAATCGGCCAGTCCTTTGGTATCCCTAACACCAATGTTGGCGATCCATATCTCCCGATTAATTATTCTTCTTTCTCGATTCTATCCATCCAAACTAGGATTACTACCTCATAGGTACATCATCCTCATGGGTCGCTCTCGCGCGGGGAGGCCCTGAAGGGCACCAAACCCAAAACAAAAAAGGCCCCCGACTACGGATCCCCTAGTTGCTGCCGTCGCCGGTGGCGCTGCCTGGCGACCAAATTCGGAGGGCATGGAGGGAAGTCCCCTACACCTCATCTACGAGTGTAGAGGCGGCAGTTTGACAGGCGTTTTGGTGCTGGGTCGGCAAGGAGATGGAGCGGCCTAGCCAGCGGCAAGCGGTGCGGTGGTGCACAGGCGTGCGGGAGGCAGAAGCACGTGGAAGGCGGTGGTACGGCCCCAATATAGGCCCTCTGCTAGAACTGCCTCCACGCCCGCTCTTTCAGCGCCGCTGGTCGAATCATGGGTTGGGGTGGATGAGGTTGTCGGTGAAAGAAGCACTCTAGTTGTGGCCGAACTTCTCGATGACGGCGCCTACGGGCGTCACTAGGCGTTGGTATGCAGCTCTCACCTCACTTCCCAACATACTCCAGGGAAAACCCCATGATGACCCACAAGTATAGGGGGTGTATCGCAGTACTTTCGATAAATAGGAGTGTCGATCCCAATGAGGAGCAGAAGATCTCTATAAATACTTAGCAAACGGATTTTTAGGGGTTTCTGATAAAGCAACAAAACAAAGTGTAAGTAATAAAGACAATGAACAACTGTAGTAAGTGTGAAAGAACATTTCATAATCCCTAGTGTTTTGTGTGTTAGATAACAATATCAAGGATTATTTAATGTGTGTTGAAGTGCTGCAGATCTCTTTCTTGAAAAGTAAAAGGAAACTATTTTTGGGGGGCGAATAATCCGCCCCTACCAGGGGCGGATAATCCGCCCCTCCCCGATCCTAGAAGGGCGCAACCCCCGGAGAGGGGCGGAGTATCTAGCGGATTTTCTGGCAAGGCCGGATAATCCGCCCCTCCAGGGGGCCGGATAGTCCGCCCCCCAGGATCAGCTTCAAGATTTCCAAGGCGCTTCGCTCAAAGAGGGGGCGGAGTTTTCCCCGGACTTTCCGTCTCTGGGGCGGATTTTCTCCCCAGGGCGGATAGTCTGCCCCTTTAGGGGGTAGATAATGCGCCCCTTGGGATTTTCACCAAGTCAAGACCGACGTCACTCTCTGTATGGGGGGAGGATTTACCCCCGGAGTTTCCGTCCTGAGGGCGGATAGTCCTCCCCTAGTGGGGGCGGATAATCCGCCCCCAAACTTCTTCAACGGCCAGATCTGGGCAGGGGGTATTTAAGCCAGCCTTCCCCCTCTTGCCAGATCTCTTGGTTTATTCGAAAAATTCAAGATCTGTTCTTCAACCTTCATCCAAGAGAGATCCACCTTCATCCACCCAAAGGCCCCGTCCCTTGGGGAATCGAAGGAGGAGGACTCGATCTTCAACAACTACAATCAAGCGCTTCATATCCTCTCCATTCATTTGGAGAATCTCCGATCTAGTATTTCTTGCAAATATCTAGATCCTTGCTTTTGATTATATTGATAATCCTTGTTCTTGTGACATCTTGTTGTCATTACGGGAGCCCCCAATTCAGTTGTGGGTGTGTGCCCCGGTAGAGTTGTAAAGGCACCGGTTCCCACCTCGAAGGGTACCAATAGTGGAGAAGGTGGATCAGGCCTTTCGTGGCGAGATCCATCGGAGAATAGGGTGAGGCCTATTGTGGCATGGTGGTCTTAGAACCGCCCACCCCTCCAACGCAGATGTACTTCCCTTAACAAGGAAGGAACTGCGGTAAAACAAATCACTGTGTCTCCGCGTGCTCCACTACGGTTTCCTCGCTCCTCTCTTTACGTGCTTAGTAGCTAGGGTTGCATATAGGGAAATTCTTGTAGTTGCATATCTAGAGAATTTACTTTATGTCAAGCCTAAAACTGAAAAAGAACTAAAAATTGAGTAGCACCTATTCACCCCCCCCCTCTAGGTGCCCATACGATCCATTTCAATTGGTATGAGAGCCCCGACTCTTAATTCGGGATTAACCGCCTAAGAGAAGTATAGGTTCCAAGGGAGATGGGAGCGATGCTCGGGAGGTAGTCACCATGAACGATCTCAAGGCGTTTGAAACAACCTTGGTTAGTTCCATGGAGGCTAAGATGGAAGAGATGTGTCAACTGATAATGCGTCTCTCCACATCCGCAGCATCACCTCCATCTGCCTATGAGGGTACCACTCCGCAATCCAAGGAAACAGGTAAAACCGATTCCAAAGAAAACGAAGTGGTTGGTGATGGCACTAGCAAGAGCTCCTCCTAGAAAAAGGATAGTGGTAAGGAAGGATACAATGATGTTTCCCATGTGTATTCACCTGATCCACCTATCCCACATCCTCATATACATAATAGGGGTGATCCACCCAAACTTTCAGCATCTACTTTTAATCAATGGCAATATTCGATGAAGTCTCATGTGTGCAGCTCCTCCATTGAGTTGTGGAAAATCATAGAGAATGGTCTCCATGTTGGAGATCCCAACAACCTAACAAGAAGAGAGCTTGTTGACAGTCAACTCAACGCAATGGCTCTACACATGATTCTGCTTGGTGTAGGTGACAAAGACATGCCACACATTCAGCATCTTAGCACAACTAAGGAAGCTTGGGATGCCCTCACCGAGCTCTTCATTGGAAATGAGAGCATGAGAAAAAATCGATATGATGCTTTGAGTAATGAAGCTGAAGGATTCTATATGTTGGATGGAGAAGACCACGAGGACATGTATAGGAGGCTCAAGTCAATAGCCACCACTTTCAGAAATCATGGTGCCTCTCATGTTGATGATGCTTGGATCAAGCGCAAGTATGTCAGTGCTCTTATGCCATTTGAGCCCACAAATTTGAAGAGTCTTCAAGGAAGGCATAATTACCACCTTATGACATCCAATGAGGTAATGCAAGAAATGGCCGCTTTCAAAGTGGCTGCCAAGAATGCCAAAGATGCTCGTGCACGAGCTATGGGGATGCAAAAGGGAGTCAATGTGGCCTTGAAACAAGTGTGGCTGATCATGATGAAGATGACATAGAAGGTATGGAATGTCCCGAGGATGTAAAAAGAATTCATGGACAATACATGGTCTTCTATGCTAGTAACTTTTGGAAGGATCCGACCAATGCCAAATCTGAACTAGAACGCAAGAGTGGAGCATATGGAAGAAAGGAAAACGGTCCCAAGCTGAGAACTTGTTTCAACTGTGGAGACCGGCTGCACTTTGTAGCCGAGTGTCCGTATCAAAGTAGGGAAGATAATGGAGGAAGACTCATTCTCAAGGAAAATACAAAGGCTCCACGCAAGAAACAATTTGTAAAGAAGAATGCTCCTTATAAGAAGCAACCAAAGCTTGTTCTAGTGGCTCAAGAAGAATATTCTTCGGGAAGTGAAGATGAAGACGAGGATGATAGCTCTCGAGAGGTGGCTCCTATAGTCACCACATCTACACCAACATCTCTCTTCGACTCTCCGAATGAAAATGTCATCAACAAGAACGCTACTTGTCTCATGGCAAGGGGTTCCGAGGTATCAACTTCTAACACTTCTTTTCCTAAGGCTATGATTGACATGGATGATCCTACTAGTCTTAAGGTTAAAGAAGAGATTATTGTTTTGGACTATTTCTTCACTAACTTGCAAGGTGAGCACAAAATACATTTTGAGGCTCTTATCGACCAGCTGGCCCAAAATGAAGTGCTTCTTGAAGAAAAGGGCAGGATTGAAAGAGAGGATGCAATGGAAATTGCATCCTTAAAAAATTCTCTAGAAGAAGAAGAGGCTCGGGCTTCTCTTGAAGAGAGGCTTGAGTCTATTGAGGAGTCACATGAAGAAATGGTGACAAAACTTGTTAAGGAACGTGACCATGCAGTAGCTAAAGCAAAGAAATTAAAGAAAAAAAGATTGACTTTGGGGCTGCTCATGCTAGACTCTCCGAGGAATTGGAGAAACTTGACATCGCTCACAAGGCTTTGAAAAGTGAATTCTCCATTCTCAATGAGTCTCATGATCAGGTCAAAATTCGATTGACCAAGTATGATGTTCCTAGCACATCTAGATCAACATATATTCACAAGGAAAATGCTAGTGTGGAATATGAGCTAGTTAATGACACCACTCCCAAAGGTAAGGGTGCTCTTGATGAGATACTTGGTAAGCAAAGGTCAAATCTTGGAAAAGAGGGACTTGGATATGTCACCAAGTCCAAGAAGAAGAAGAACAAGAAGAAGAACACCAAGAGTGAACAATCAAAGACAAACACCACTGAGAAGAATGTCACAAAATACAAAACTGACCATATTGGTTTTGCAGGGTCTCACAATCCAAATTATGAACTCTTTTGTCATTATTATGGCGATGTATATGCTTATTATGTTGGTCCTTTTGATGAATATGTTGCTTGGTCTATTTGGGTTCCAAAGACCCATGTTACTAACATGAGAGGACCCATTGAAAAATGGGTACCTAAAACCAAGAAGTAATTCTCTTGCAGGGCTATGCTTCCGGTTGGTCTAAATGGGTGCTGGATAGTGGATGCACTAGTCATATGACTAGGAGCAAGGAGATCATCACGGAGATGTAACCCAATCATGATAATATTACAGTCTCCTATGGTGATAAGTCTAAATCTCAGGTATTGGGTCTTGGCAAGGTAGTGGTCGCGCATGATATCTCTCTCGTGGACGTCATGCTTGTTGAGACCCTCAGTTACAACTTAATTTATGTTTGTGGCCTTGGTAAGATGGGCTTTGCTGTTTTCATTGATGATGATTTGGTGGTACTCTTGTGGAGCAAGTCTCTAAAGGTCGCTTTCGTTGGGTACGTCGAAAATGACCTGTATGTGGTGGACTTTTCGGGGAAACCCATTTCGGGTCCGATGTGCCTATTCGGAAAGGCCGACGTGGGCTGGCTATGGCATCGCCATTTATCCCATGTCAACATGAGAACTTTGCAAAGTCTTCACAAGGGTGGCCACATCCTTGGACTAAAAGACAATGCTTCCTTTGCCAAAGATCGTATTTGCAGGGCTTGTGTTAAAGGCAAAATACATGACTCTCCCCACAAGAGGAAGACTATTGTTTCTTCAAAGAGAATCTTGGAATTACTTCACGTGGACTTATTTGGTCCTCCATCTCATGCCAGTATCGGTGGGAAGAAATATTACTTGGTAATAGTCGATGATTACTGAAGATATACATGGGTATATTTCTTCAAGCTAAAGAGTGAGACTCAACAAACGGTCATTGACTTCGCCAATGAGGTTCAACGTCAACACAATGTTCCCATCTTGGCAATAAGAAGTGACAACGGCTCCGAGTTCAAGAACTACACATTGAATGAATTTCTAAGTGAAGAGGGGATAAGACATCAATATTCCGCTGCGTACACCCCTCAACAAAATGGTGTAGCCGAGAGGAAGAACCG
Organism: Avena sativa; assembly: GCA_916181665.1. NCBI lineage: Eukaryota > Viridiplantae > Streptophyta > Magnoliopsida > Poales > Poaceae > Avena > Avena sativa. The sequence continues at coordinate 412,699,226 of OV702282.1, forward strand.
CACTTTGATGGATATGGCAAGATCGATGTTGGCTGAATTCAAGTCTCCTTACAACTTTTGGGCTGAAGCCATATCCACCGCTTGTCACTCATCAAATCGGCTCTACCTCCGCAAGATCTTGGACAAGACTCTGTATGAAATACTTAACAGTAACAAGCCCAACATTTCATACTTCAGGGTATTCGGTTGTAAGTGTTTCTTTCTTATCAAAGGTTTCCGCTTGTATAAATTTGATTCTAAGGCTTTAGAAGGTATTTTTGTTGGTTAAGGTGCTGAATACCACACTTATAGAGTCTACAACAAGCTCACCGGGACTGTTGTAGAATCTTGTAGTGTGGAATTCGATGAAAATGAGGGCTCCCATGTGGCGCAATTTGATGTTTGTGATGCAGATGTTGAAATACCCCAAGATGCCATAAGAAGAATGGGCGTGGGATTTTCCGCCCCATTGAGGAACCCCTTGTGGCGGATCGGGAAGGACAATGCTCCACTCAAGTGGAGCCCTCATCTACACAAGATCAACAAGCTCCTCCTACTGGAGAAACCCCTGCACCAACACCTCAACCTGCTAAAGGTCATCTGTCTTCTGGACAAAATGATAGTCCTAGGACGGACTATCCGCCCCCTCCAAGGGGCGGACAGTCCGCCCCTGGCACTCCAACCTGCTCCATAGGACATCAAGAAGAACAAGACGGACAAGAAATTCCCAGGCCGGATTCTCCGGCCCAAGGGGGCGGATTATCCGGCCCTGGAACTCCAAGTTCTGCCAGGGACTCTTATCAAGAATAAGTTGCAGCCGCATCTCCCAGGACAGATAGTCCGGCCCCACCCAAGGGCGGATTGTCTGGCCCTGAAGAACCTAAACAGCAGCAGTCGCCTGTTTCAAGCTCAGATCAGAATCAAGGGCAAGGTAGTGTCCAAGACAAGGATCCAAATGCTCAATCAACTCCTTCTAGAAACACCAAGGAAATTGAGGCTCATCGTAAAGCTCGCGCTGATCGGAACCTTGAGATAAGGGGTCACACTCTTGACAAGGTTGTTGGTGATCTAAGAAGAAGAGTGTCAACTAGAAGAGAACTTGCTAGCTTCTGTGATCATCAAGCTCACATTTCAATGATTGAACCAAAGAAGGTCTTTGATGCTCTTGAAGATCCCGATTGGGTGGTTTCAATGCATGAAGAATTAAATAACTTAGAGCACAACAAGGTTTGGAAGCTCGTAGAGAAACCCAAAGAGTGCCGCAATGTTATCGGCACCAACTGGATTTTCAAGAACAAACAAGATGAAAATGGCATTGTTGTAAGAAATAAAGCAAGGCTAATGGCTCAAGGATTCTCTCAAGTGGAAGGAATTGATTACGGCGAAACTTATGCTCCTGTGGCTCGTCTTGAGTCCATCCATATCCTTCTTTCCTACGCCACTCATCATAATTTTAAATTACAACAAATGGATGTTAAGAGTGCTTTTCTTAATGGTCCACTACATGAGTTGGTATACGTCAAGCAACCCCCGGGTTTTGAGGATAACAAATTTCCGAACCATGTCTACAAACTCGATAAGGCTCTCTATGGCCTTAAAAAAGCCCCACGTGCGTGGTATGAGTACCTTAAAGAGCTTTTGTTAGACCGTGGATTCAAAGTTGGGAAAATCGATCCCACTCTTTTTACTAAGAAGGTTAATGGGGAGCTTTTTGTATGCCAACTATATGTAGAAGACATTATCTTTGGCTCTACTAACCAAGCTTTTAATGATGAATTTTCAAAGCTTATGACTGACAGGTTTGAGATGTCTATGATGGGAGAATTGAGGTTCTTTCTTGGATTCGAGATCAAACAACTTAGAGAGGGAACTTTCATTAATCAAGATAAGTACATCCAAGGCATGCTCAAGAGGTTCAAGATGACGGATCTCAATGGCGTTGCCACTCCAATGCAAACAAAGTGTCATCTTGACGTGGACCAAAAGGTATACCGATCCATGATCGGCTCTCTCCTTTACCTTTGCGCATCTAGGCCCGTGATACGCCCAATTTGCATCACCATTCTATATCATAATTTACCTCTATTCATTGATATTTGTCTTATTATGAGGTATTACTTATGGCTTTTCATCTGTTTATGCATGTTGGATGATTCTTGGAGGATGGACTGCCGGAGTCTGGATTCTGATGGAAAAGAAGGCGTTTCGGTGCAATTTCGTGAAGATCAGAAAAATACCAGAAAATATGGAAACATATTATTTTACCTGAGCACGAAGGAATCCAGAAGGAGGAGCGAAGGGGGACCGCAGGGGTCCCACACCTCCTAGGCGCGGGCCCACCTGAGGCCGCGCCTAGGGCAGGTGTGGCCCACCTGTCCGGCCTCCGACTCTCCCCCTTTGCCTATATCTTCCCTACAGAACCCTAAGCCTCAGGGAGCAACCACAGATAGATTTCTGCCTCCTCTGGGGGCGAAAAACACCGAGAGAGAAAGATCTCTCTAGCAGACAGATTTCTGCCGGGGCAATTCCTTCCCGAAGAGGGGAGACCGTCGCCATAAACACCATCATCAAGCAAGGCTTCATCGGGATCATCATCATCCACACCATCATCACCACTCTGTCCTGCTGTAAAAATTGTGTTGGATATTGCTTAGTTCATTAGGGGAAACTTTCCTGGTGTTAATTACTGTTGTAGTTGATGCTTGTGAGTGGAACCATTGGATTATTGTTTATGTTCAGATTGTTATCCATTATCATATCATATTTTATCTTGATCCATATGATGTCTTGTGAGTAGTTCGTTTAGTTCTTGAGGACATGGGAGAAGTCATGTTGTTAGTAGTGAATCTGTGATGAGTTATTATTCAATGGTTTAGTATTTAAGTTGTGGTGCTATTCTTCTAGTGGTGTGATGTGAACATCGACTATATGATACTTCACCATTTATGGGCCTAGAGGAATGCATTGTGTATTTGGCTACTAATCGTGGGGTTGCCGGACTGACAGAAACCCGAACCCCCGTTAGGACACCTTTGCACAAGGGAGTGTAGGATCTCAGATTTTAAGGCTATGGTTAGATTTATATCTTAATTACTTTCCTGTAGTTACGGATGTTTGCAGGGGGTTTAATCATAAGTATGTATTAGTGCTAGGAAGGGCAGTATGTTAGCACAGGTTCACCCACAAAACACTTACAAACACCAAAGAAGAGTACTCAGCTATTTGCAGCGAAAGCAATTGACAGAATTCCCAGTGTCCTCGAGAACGTTTGGTACTTATAAGTATTTACACTGGCTTGTCCTTTGCTAATAAAGGATTGGGCCACTTGATCCATTTGTTCGTTACTTCTGTTACTTGCTCTTTTTTTTTGCTTTGTTAGAAAACCACTAAAAATCTATTTGCTATGTATTCACAAGGATTTCCTGCTCCATACCACTGTTCAGCACCTTCTTCTCCTCGTTGGGATCGACACTCCTATTTATCGAAAGTACTACGATACACCCCCTATACTTGTGGGTCATCAAGACTATTTTCTGGCGCCGTTGCCAGGGAGTGAAGCGCTATTGAGGAGTGGAACTAGTAAAGGAAACTTTTACTGTGAGTATTGCTTTTGTTACTGCTTGTTACTTTGTTTCCAATATGGATAACCCACTTGGTTTTCTGTTTGGGAAAACTACTACCACTGCTAGGGTAGTATATGAACCACCACCTGTTAAGATAGATCCTTTTAAGATACCTACAAGTATTGTTGATCGTGTTATGGATAATTATTATTTAGGGGATGGAACTGTCCATCCTGGTGATCACTTGCTTTTTATCCATGAATTATGCAGGTTGTTTAAGTGTGCAGGTATCACAACTGAACAGGTGAAGAAGAAGTTACTCTCCATATCCTTAAAAGGGAGAGCTGAAGAATGGTATAAGCTGCTGAAGAATGGACAATCCATGGAATGGGAGGAGATGTCATCTCTCTTTTACTCTAAATTTTATCCTCCCAGTGAAATTCATAAAGATAGAAATCTTATATATAACTTTTGGCCTCTTTATGGAGAAAGTACAGCTCAAGCTTGGGGGAGATTGAAGTTACTAATGCTTAAATGTCCTATTCATGAACTCCCTAACAATATTATTCTCAATAACTTTTATGCTAGGCTTTCTCTTCATGATAAAGATTTACTAGATGCTTCTTGTGCTGGATCATTCACACGTATGTAGGAAGAAGCTAAATGGGATCTCTTAGACCGTATTCAAGATAACACTAAAGCTTGGGAGAATGACAAAGGAAGAAAGTCAGGTATAAACCATGAATATGAATGCATTAAATCTTTGATGAGAACTGATAACTTCCGTGATATTAGCAATGAGTTTGGTCTTGGTCCTCAAGTTCTTGCGAAATGTTTTAATGCTTTTGCTTCTTATATTGAGATTCCCAAGAAAGAGCAGGATAAGTACCATGCTCCAAATAAAGACATTGTTACCCATGTTCCTGCTGGTGAAGAGGTTTGTACTGTTGATCCTATTTTGCCTGAACCGTACGTAGAGAAGATCCCTTTTCCCTCCAAGGTAAGGGAACATTATATTTTAGCTAATGTGGTTAGTAAAGGCGCAAAGAAAACTATAGGGTCTAATGAGTTTATTGATATTGAGCCTGTGGTAGCTATTGTGAAAGATCTTGTCAGTAAAAATATAGAAGATGAGCATATTGTCTTCTGTGAAGACGCTACTAATATTGTTTCTCATCCTAAGAAAGTTAGAAAAACTAGTGTCCATGTGCTTTCTGTTAAAATTGGTAGTCGTAGCTATTATGGTTTATGTGATATTGGTGCTAGTTCTAGTGCTATTCCTTATGAACTTTAAAGGGAAATTATGCATGAGATTGGTCCTTGTGAGCTTGAGGACATCGATGTGGTTATTCACCTTGCTAATAGAGAGCAAGTTTGCCCCATTGACATTGTAAGAGATGTGGAGGTCCTTTGTGGTAAGATTAAATATCCTGCTGATTTTCTAGTACTTGGTAAAGAAGCTAGTAAAACCTATCCTATTATCTTTGGTAGACCCTTTTTGAATACTTGTGGGGCTATCATAGACTGTAGGAAGGAAAAAGTTTTGACCAAGTTTGCTGGAGAGTCTTGTGGGGCTACTGCAAGTGCTTGTACACAGTTATTATGGATGAGGCAAACTTTAGAGGAATTGGTGTCAATTGTGACAAAGTGCCTCTTTTATGTGACAATTAAAGGGCTATCAAAATTGCTTACAATCCGGTGCAGCATACAAGAACAAAACATATTGAGATTCGCAATCATTTCATTCGGGATCATGTTGCTCGTGGCGATATTGCTCTATCTTTTGTGAGAACGAAGAACCAACTTGTTGATATCTTCACGAAGCCTCTTGATGAAGCACAATTTTTTTATTTGAGGAATGAGCTAAAAGCACACTCACTTACGCTTATTCATGTATTTGGTTTAGATGCGGGCATAGACATAGGGGGAGTGTGGTCCTAATTGATTGGGCTAACCCTCCCCCCATAATGCTGAAAGCAAGAAAAATCATTTCCCTTAATTTAATTTTGTGATATGTGGGTCATCGATGAGCATTGGTTTTGAACTCAAGATATATCTTCGCGGTGTCATGCCATGCGCTCCAACATGGTGGCTTCGTCCACCGCCTCTTCCTTGAGAAGAGTTGGTTTCTATTGGCTCTCTTTGGATTTTCTTACATATCTTTTGTTCTTATGGAAAACACACCCAATTTTGGCTTTTATTTGATTTGTTCTTGCAACTTTGGGTGCGTAGTACCATCACAGTTTGTTGCTCTAAACCCAAGCCTTTTTCCCTCCTTGAACCATCTATTCTTGCACACAAGTCCTCTATACACTTTAGAGGGGTTTTGCAAGGAGTGCTCCGGCCTGAATCTGTGTTGACAGAAATTCAGAAGGGGGCGGACTATCCGCCCCAAGTGGGGGGCGGATTATCCGCCCCAGGCGATCTGCCTCTTAAGAGCTGGGTCGGGGAGGACGGGCTCAAACAGAGAAACCAGTACTCCCCCAACCCTAGCTCTTCCCCCATCCGCCGCCAGAGCATCCGCCCCTCCCTAGAGTCGATTCGACCACCAGATTCTCCGGGCCCTCCCCGGATCTTCCCCACGCCTCCGGGTACCTTCTACTCCGCGATTTTCCTCCAATGAGTGAGGGTAACTCCCTCATCTATCTCCTTTGTATGGGATTCATTGTTTTTGGTGGAAATCTCGTTGTAGAAGATACTATGTGTTTCCCCTGTTTGTTAGAATCAGTAGTATTGCAACCCTAGTGCCCGATCTGTTTTGCCTTGGTGAATCTGGGCCAATCTAGAAAATTTCTGCGAGGGGCAGATTATCCGCCCCTACCAGGGCTGGATAATCCGGCCTGGAGACTCGAAGTCTGTTATAGTTTGGTTCCGATTTCCACAATGCACATCTCTGGCTCATGGATTATTTTCCTACTATTTCTAATATTCCTCCTGGACTTGTGTGTGTGCTTATCCCCATGCTACCTCTCACATGCTTTTCACAGGTGGTTCAAGGGCTCCTAAGACCTTCACTCGTCGTCCCCGTGCCCATTATCTCAAGCCCATTGTAGAGGGTAAGTTTGTTGACGAAACTGAGGTCCACAGGTTGGAAAGAGAGGCTGAACAGATGGCTGAGGCAGCAAAGAAATCCAAGAGGGTTGCATATCGCAAGGGCAAGCAGTCCCGTCCCAACTAGAAGGCCATGGACAGCGTTCGATATTCCACCATTCGCCAAACTGATTATTATGCTGATGCCGACAGTGATGGTCCTCCGAAGGATAATATGATTTGGTGCGCACACTTTACGGCTATTCATGATGATGTGTATGTTCCTCTCAAGATTCGCCCTATGCATCCTATGAATATGACTGAGGCCCAAACCAAGGCAAGACTTCGTGAAGCCTTGGATGTGACTAACAAGATGGGGCTTCATCACCTTATGACTCTCCAGTGTCCCTATGATTCCTCGGTGGTGAAGCAGTTTTTCTCAACACTTGTGATCTGCGGAGATGAGCTTCGCACCATGAAATGGATGACCGGGACAACAATGCTTCAGTCTGATTTCCGCACCTTTGGTCAGGTCCTTGGGTATGATTTTCATGGGCGTGACACACCTTCTGGCCACCGCATCATTTCTCCACTGAGGCCATCCAAGGACACAGTGCTTGCTCCATGTCTGACACCTGATGACATTGCTCATACCTTCGCTGGCCTCTCGCCTTTGTATGCCACCCTTGTTGGCATGTTTAGGGACAACATCTCTCCAAGTGGGGGAAACAATGATAAGATCCACGGTCACCTGGTTCCCCTGCTTGCCTTTGCTCACGAGTGTGCCACCAATGCTGGTTCGTCTACAGGATATAAGTTGGATGTTATGGACTATATCTATCATGAGATGACTGATGTGATGCTCAACAGGCTCTCCATCTCATATGCTCCGTTTATTATGATGCTCATCAAGCATATGTTGCCACATGAGGACTTTGGTACTGGTTTGGATGGCGTTCACAAGCCCAAGAAAATCTACAATGATGGGGGAATGCCAATCGGGGTATACCCACGAAGCGGAGTCGCCAGCTCGTATCGAGCCAACTGAAGCCAAGCCCAGAGCGGGTCGACTCGCCGAATACGGCGACTGGTGTATACTGGACCCGGACGAGTGGCGCCGACTGGAGTCCCAATGTAGCGATTCCAATAGAAAGCCCATTAGTACACTTGTAAACCCTAGCTGGCTGCATATATAAAGCTACCAGGGGCACCCCCACGTGGACATGCTCTCCCACATTAGATTAGATCTAGTCTACCCTCTGTCGATGGCGGATCCCATGTAAACCAACCTATACTCATACTGGATTGATAGCAGGACGTAGCGATCTTCCACCGAGGGGACGTGAGCCTGGGTACATCGTGTGCCAATCTCGCTCCCGGATTCTCCTACGTCGCCTTGCCTCCACTACGTAAGCTATCCCCAGTAGCATCTGTCGTACCAATACGACGACAGTTGGCGCCCACCGTGGGACAAGCGGCGCTGGAGGGTGATGATCCGGGCGGGATCCATCAACATCTTCATCAACGATTTCGACGATGTCGGTCGAGTCGGATCATGCCTTGAAAGCACGACTCGGTCACATGCAATTCGGATGGATTTACTTTCCAGTTCAATCTAATCTTTCTTGTGCATCGATTTCTGTGCAAGTTATTTATTTTTGTTATGAATCTAATTCCTTACATGTCTATTTGGATTATTATGCACCACACGAACAGTGAGCTGTGTCGTTGGGATGAATTGGAGCTTAGCCTCATGGATCGGCAAGTTGCTCTTTGTCAGATAGATTGAATCTGTCTTGACGCCAGGCTATCAATCAAAAACGGTGCCATATATATTGGAGAGATGGGTCTGATCTGCTAATGGCGAAGCGAGGAAACCGCACGTACACGGGATCAAGTCTAATACAAAAATCATCGCATGAAAAGTAATATTAATCCTTACCCGTGCACCACAGGATCATAGCCAGGTGATATTATTTCAATCCTTCCTCCATCACGGTTAATTGTTTTAATCCAAGTAGAGTACTAGCTCGTATGTGTGGCAACTTTAAAATATTTTTGCCGATTCTCTAAATTAATCTGGATCATATGAATCTTGTTTATTGGTGTGCCAGGGACCCGACGAAAATGAAGTTGTTTCGAGCTACTGCGACTCCGTCTCGTCGACTCCGACAAAAATCCGGTTAAAGCCATCACGCGACTCGGACTGTCGCGTTCGCTCCTTCCGGCTAAACGCTGGGTACAGTCCGCCGCGGTCACTCGCCGTGCTCGGGGACCCGCCTGCCACGGGATCGCCATCGCGACCTCGCCCTCGCGGCCTCGCCATCGTCGACACCGCCATAGTGTGACCTCCGTCCGCCACGTCGACCCCGTGTCCATCGCGTCGACTTTGCCATAGCGCGACCTCCGTCCGCCGCGTCGACCCCGTGTACGCCGCATCGACTTCGCCATAGCGCGACCTCCGTCCGTCGCGTCGATCCTGTGTCCGCCGCGTCGACTTCGCCATAGCGCGACATCCGTCCGCCGCGTCGACCCCGTGTCCGCCGCATCGACTTCGCCATAGCGCGACCTCCATCCGCTGCGTCGACCCCGTGTCCGCTGCGTCGACTCTTTTCGGCTACGTCGAATGCGTACGCCGCGCCTGCTAAGGGACATTCATTGTCCGAGTCGCCAGAGAGAGTCGCATGCCATGCTGCATGGACTCACCACTAGATGTCTCTTCCCCCGGGAAAAATCAATTCGCCTTTTTCAACCTTTGAAAGAGCGTCTCGCAATGGCCAATAGTGCGGACGAGGACTCACAAACCGTGCCTCGGATCATCCACGAAAAATGCTAACCGAGAGCCATCATTGGAGTCGCCTTGCTCTGGCCTGCCGGGCCAAGACAAATGGTTGTGCTACACAAACAGCACAATGTCCTCCTCAACCTTAGACAGTGCGACTCGCACGGCCAAGTACTGCGGACGAGGAATCGCAAACCGAGCCTCGGGTCGTCCAGGAAAATGCCCAGCCGAGAGCCATCTTTGGAGTCGCCATGCGAATGGCCCCCCGGGCCAAGACGAGAGACTAGCTAACAAAAACAACGCAATCAACATCATCGTGGACTCGCTATCATCGCTGACTCACCACATTCGGGGACTCTCCCCTCGTGGACTCGCAGTCATCGTGTACTCAACACACTCGGGGACTCGGCAATCGCCGGCTACTCGACCTCGCCATTCGGCATGCTATAGACATCGCCACTCGCCGGTCGCCCGACCTCGCCACTCCCGCGTTCGGGGACTCGGCAATCGCCGGTCACTCGACCTTGCCACTCGGCATGCTACAGACAGCGCCACTCGCCGGTCGCCCGACCTCGCCACTCGCCGCGCTCGGGGACTCGGCAATCGCCGGTCACACGACCTTGCCACTCGCCACGCTCGGGGACTCGGCGCTCGCCGGTCGGTCAACCTCGCCACTCGCCGCGCTCGGGGACTCGGCGCTCGCCGGTCGCTTGACCTCACCACTCGCCGTGCTCGGGGGCTTGGCGCTCGCCGGTCGGCCAACGTCGCCACTCGCCATGCTCGGAAGCAACTACTACTATTTACAGAATATGCATCTCTAAAGAGCCTCAAGTCGCCTCTACAAGACAACTCGAGCCTTGGGGACTACTCCTAGGCATGTTGCGTGTACGCATGGTTCCACGACCGCGGCTTGCCCTCGTCGACTCGCCACCGCGGACTCGCCCTCGCGTACTCAACACGCTCGGGGACTCGCCACCACGGACTCGCCCTTGTGTACTCAACATGCTTGGGGACTCGCCACCGCGGACTCGCCCTCGCGTACTCAACACGCTCAGGGACTCGCCACCGCGGACTCTCCCTCGCGTACTCGCCACGCTCGGGGACTCGCCACCGCGGACTCTCGCTCACATACTCGCCACGCTCGGGGACTCGCCACCGCGGAGTCTCCCTCGTGTACTCAACATGCTCGGGGACTCGCCACCGTGGACTCACCCTCGCGTGCTCGACACGCTCGGGGACTTGCCACCGTGGACACGCCCTCGCGTACTCCACACGCTCGGGGACTCGACCGACGCGTCGCCTCGCCCAGGTGAATGAACTACTTCATGAGTTATTTCTCTATTTCAGGACCTCGCCAACGACTCGCCATCGACTCCACCCTAGAATCGCCTAGCGTCGATTCGGCGGCTTGAAGTCATCGTCGATTCCCTGACGCGCTCGGGGACTACTGATGGGGGAATGCCAATCGGGGTATACCCACGAAGCGGAGTTGCTAGCTGGTATCGAGCCAACTGAAGCCAAGCCCAGAGCGGGTCGACTCGCCGAATACGGCGACTGGTGTATACTGGACCCGGACGAGTGGCACTGGCTGGAGGCCCAATGTAGCGATTCCAATAGAAAGCCCATTAGTGCACTTGTAAACCCTAGTTGGCTGCATATATAAAGCCACCAGGGGCACCCCCACGGGTACATGCTCTCCCACATTAGATTAGATCTAGTCTCCCCTCCGCCGATGGAGGATCCCGTGTAAACCAATCTATACTCATACTGGATTGATAGCAGGACGTAGCGATCCTCCAGCAAGGGGACGTGAGCCTGGGTACATTGTGTGCCAATCTCGCTCCCGGATTCTCCTACGTCGCCTTGCCTCCACTACGTAAGCTACCCCCAGTAGCATCTGCCGTGCCAATACCACGACATACAACAAGGCTCATAATACCCCTCACCCCTCCACTGCCCCTGAGTCCTTCATGCGTGATGCAAGGGCTAGTGGTCGTCAACCCGTGGTGTCCCCGATGGAATGCGAGGTCAAGCAACTCAATTGGTTCCAGCGGTACATTCTTTGCATGGGCACTGATACTCACAAGGGCCAGTATGAGGAGTACAGGAGGAGCCATGAGATGGCTCACACTCATCAGCTTATTCTTCACCATGTGTCAGGTGCCACTAGCAATCCACCACCTCCTACAACTCTGGAGCCATATGCTAAGTGGAACACTTCAGGGATCAACTATGGAGAGCTCGTGAGTCATCTGTTTCCTCCACCTCCGAGGGCACCTACTCCTCCAGATGATGATGATGATGATGAGTATGATGAAGAGGAAGGGGACGGGGATGACTACAACAAGGACAAGGAGGATTGATCTTCTAGGATGCTAGCAACGCTCTTCTTCCTTTTTGGCGTTTCGATGCCAAAGGGGGAGAAGTAGTTCTATTAGGTCTCGGATTTGCATGGGTCAGGCGCAAGCACTTGCCTCTTTTTCATTCATTTTATTTGCTTGCTTGTGCCCTTTTAGCGTGAACTTATTTGTGCTTGGTTTGTATAAGACCTTGTCATGTGATACTCTATGCTCGTGTATGGATCTCTAGAATTTTGGATTTATCATGTGAATCTACTCATATGGAATTCTGGATTTATCTATGGGGCATGGTATTCTATTGATGGTATATGGAATTATGGTATTACCAATTGTTTGCATCAATATTGTGGGATGTGCTTGGAGCCTAATAATCTCGTTTTTCACTTTGGCTATTTTCACATCCCGGTGGTATGACCTTGTTTCCTAACTCACCTTGTTTAATTGTATTTGGTATGAAAGTGGCTTGCTCTTTAGTGTGTGCATTTGTATTCAAATGCAAATTATAAATATGCACACATTTAGGGGGAGCCTCTTTCATTTTCTTAAGGAGTTGTTAGTAGGTTTTATTGCAAATCCTAGTATTGTCATTTAACACCAAAAAGGGGGATATTGAAAGAAAATTTCATAATACCTAGTGTTTTGTGTGTTAGATAACAATATCAAGGATTATTTAATGTGTGTTGAAGTGTTGCAGATCTCTTTCTTAAAAAGGAAAAGGAAACTGTTTTTAGGGGGCGGATAATCCGCCCCTCCCCAATCCCAGAAGGCTGCAACCCCCGGAGAGGGGGCAGAGTATCTGGCGGATTTTCTGGCAAGGCCGGATAATCCGCCCCTCCAGGGGGCCGGATAGTCCGCCCCCCAGGAACAGCTTCAAGATTGCCAAGGCGCTTCTCTTAGAGAGGGGGCGGAGTTTTCCCCGGACTTTCCGTCTTTGGGGCGTATTTTCTCCCCAGGGCGGATATTCCGCCCCTTGAGGGGGGGGGGATAATCCGCCCCCTCAGGATTTTCACCAAGTCAAGGCCGGTGTCACTCTCTGTATGGAGGCGGATTTCCCCCCGGAGTTTCTGTCCTAAGGGCAGATTTCCCCCAGGGCGGATAGTCCTCCCCTAGTGGGGGCGGATAATCCGTCCCCAAACTTCTTCAACGGCCAGATCTGGGCAGGGGGTATTTAAGCCAGCCTCCCCCCTCCTGCCTGATCTCTTGGTTCATTCGAAAAATTCAAGATCTGTTCTTCAACCTTCATCCAAGAGAGATCCACCTTCATCCACCCAAAGGCCCCGTCCCTTAGGGAATCGAAGGAGGAGGACTCGATCTTCAACAACTGCAATCAAGCGCTTCATCTCCTCTCCATTCATTTGGAGAATCTCCGATCTAGTATTTATTGCAAATATCTAGATCCTTGCTTTTGATTATATTGATAATCTTTGTTCTTGTGACAGCTTGTTGTCATTACGGGAGCCCCCAATTCAGTTGTGGGTGTGTGCCCCGGTAGAGTTGTAAAGGCACTGGTTCCTGCCTCGAAGGGTACCAATAGTGGAGAAGGTGGATCGGGCCTTTCGTGGCGAGATCCATCGGAGAATAGGGTGAGGCCTATTGTGGCGTGGTGGTCTTAGAACCTCCCACCCCTCCAACACAGATCTACTTCCCTTAACAAGGAAGGAACTGCGGTAAAACAAATCTCCGTGTCTCCGCGTGCTCCACTACGGTTTCCTCGCTCCTCTCTTTACGCGCTTAGTAGCTAGGGTTGCATATAGGGAAATTCTCGTAGTTGCATATCTAGAGAATTTACTTTATGTCAAGCCTAAAACTGAAAAGGAACTAAAAATTGAGTAGCACCTATTCACCCCCCTCTAGGTGCCCATACAATCCATTTCAAAGTGTCCCAATCCTTTCTTAGCAAAGGACAAGCCGGTGGAAATACTTATAAGGACCAAACGTTCTCGAGGACACATGGGAATTCTGTCAAGTTCTTTTGCTTCAAATACCCGAGTACTCTTCTTTGGTGTTGTAAGTGTTGTGTGGTTGAACATGTGCTAATGTACCGACCTTACTTGGACTAATACATACTTGTGATTAAACCCCCTGCAAGCATCCACAACTATAGGGAAGTAATTAAGATATAAATCTAACTACAACCTTAAACTCTGAGATCCTACACTCCCTTGTGCAAAGGTGTCCTAACGGGGATTCAGGTTTTTGTCACTCCGGCAACCCCACAATTAGTATCCAAATACACAATGCATTCCCCTAGTCCCATAAATGGTGAAGTATCATGTAGTCGACGTTCACATGACACCACTAGAAGAATAGCACCACATCTTAAATACTAAACCATTGAATAATAACACAACACAAATCCACTACTAACAACATGACTTCTCCCATGTCCTCAAGAACTAAACGAACTACTCACAAGACATCATATGGATCAAGATCAAATATGATATGGTAATGGATAACAATCTGAACATAAACAATAATCCAATGGTTCCACTCACAAGCATCAACTACAATAGTAATCAACACCAGGAGAGTTTCCCCTAAGAACTATGCAAGTATTCAACACGATTGTTATAGCGGGATGGAGTGGTGATGATGGTGCTGGTGGAGATAATGGTGTGGATGATGATGATGATCCCGATGAAGTCTAGCTTGACGATGGTGTTGCTGGCAACGATCTCCCCTCTCCGGGAAGGAATTTCCCAGACAGAAATCTGTCTGCCGGAGAGCTCTTTCTCTCTCGATGTTTTCCTCCCCGAAGAGGCGGCGGAAATCCTTCTGTGGTCCCTCCCCCTTGTTTAGGGTTCCGAGAGGAAGTTATAGGCGAGAGGGCGGAGTCGGAGACCGGCCAGTTGGGCCACACCTGCCCTAGGCACGGCCCAGGGGGAGCTACGCATCCCTTTTTGGCTTCCTTCGTCTTCTGGGAAAATTTAATTTTCCAATATTTTTTCGGTATTTTTCTGATCTTCGCGAAATTGCATCAAAACACCTCTTTTTCCATCAGAATCCTGACTCCGGCAGTTCATGCTCAAAGAATCATCCAACATGCAAAAACAGAGGAAAAGACATAAGTAACACCTCATAATAAGACATATATCAATGAATAGAGGAAAATTATGATATAGAATGGTGATGCAAATTGGACGTATCAACTCCCCCAAAGCTTAGACCTTCGCTTATCCCCAAGCGAAAACTGAGCTCAGTAAACATGTCCATAGGTTTATGGAGTGAAGTGTCGATAAAAGAATACGGACAAGAAGCATCACACTTACCATTACACAACTCATAGAAGAAAGCAACGCACCATTATATAACTTAGCTTGCAACAAGTACAGGAGTCACAATAGATATGCATAAAGATAAATCATAATTGGAATTGGCAAACTTTGTTCTTGGTTAGAGAACACCTGGCAAACAGTTTCACAAAAAGCTTTTTGTAGCAGTCTTCAAAACAGGAGCACTCTTTGCTCAAAAAGGTTTTTCACAATGAAGGCTTTCAAAGTAATACTCAATAGATAAGAGTTTTGTGCAAACAAGGAAGATAAAGAACATGATTGAATAAATCACCATATGAATGCTTAAAACACAATAGCTCAAATGCTTGCTGGAGATAGAGTGGAAGTAGGTTTACTGACTCAACTTGGAAGTAGAAGAAAGGTCCCTTCATAGAGGGAAGCAGGGATTTCATGTCATAAAGAGCTTCCAAAAGATTATGGTACTTACTAGCTTTGAGCCCTCATTGCTCCTATCATAGGCATCTTGAGATGATTAAGGTTAAAGTGAAAAAGGATGGAGTATATGCTTGACGAAATATAAGTTGACAATCTCATGTCCCTTGAATATGAGGGCCACACCTCATGCTACTCAACTTTAGTCACCTGTAAGTTCTTGTCATTGTAAGTACATGCATATTATAGAGAACCGCCAACGGGGTACCCCTTGCACATGGTACAGGAGCTATCCCATAACCAAAATGACAAGGCAAGCAGAGAATGAGCATCTCAGCGATCTTTCTACTTACTATTTGCATAGATTTTTATTGAGGATGCTTCGCAGATAGCTCATTATGGTGATGCTGCAAGTTTCCACCATGATTAAGCATGGCTTAGGCTAGCGGCCCAGGCGTTTCTCTAACACAAAATACATAATTCCATGGACTTACAAGCTCCCTTTTTATTTCACACCGGTGACATCCACAGACAAAAGAGCACGATATCAACTGTGTACAAAGTACACGTGCAATGTTGAAAACGTTCCCCATGAAAGCATGGTTCTGATAATTCTAACGTATAGATGCAAGCATATACAACTTCGATGACACAATGGTTCAATTCTATTTGGGGCAACAAAATAAGGTGTGCCATCAAGTTCGAGAGAGCTTTACTGACTAGTTTTCACATAACAAAATACTTTTTAATTTGAAAGATAGATGAAGCTTGAGAATTTGCTTGGAATAGCAATAATGCTAATAGGTAGATATGGTGGACACAAATGGCACAGGTTTTGGTTCAAATGGATTGGAAGCATGAGAAGTATGCCTTTTCAAAACAGGTTTTTGGCTAGCAAGGCTGGGTAGCTAGCACAAGAGTTGAAGGAAACAAGCAAACATACAAGTAATAAAGCCAAACCTGCAATCTTCCTTGAAGACACAAAAGATCTTAAATAAAGAATACTAAGCTTATGAGCCAATCAAGAAAGAAATTAAATGATACAAAATACCTGTAAGATTTTTCTCTTTTCCTTTCAAACCTCAAAAAGTGGTGCGACTGACCAGAGCTCGGTTTGCCAAAACCAATTTAGATCTACTTTATGCTCCTAAAGTGATGCCAATACTGATCAACAATATCAATCATATAATAGATATTGCAAACTAAAAATAAGAAGTGCAAAAAGTAAAAGATGAGACTTCTCATTAATATTCAATAAAGTCACTCACATGAAGGGATACATAGATAACCAACTAAAGGAGATATACTTCCACATGCAAATCAACCTATAAGATAACTTCTCTACCAAAGATATGAATCCACTAAAAAGGTAAAAGATAAAAGATAGTGATGGTGATACCGCGGAACTCCCCCAAGCTTGGAACAAGCCAAGGGGATGCCAAACCTGATGATGAATTACTCCTTCGGTGGTGGTGGTGTTCTCTTGATAAGTTCTTCAATAAGTTTCTTCAAATCCTCAAACTCAAAAATCAGAGTATGAATCAACTCCGAGTTTTGCTCAATGCGGTTCATGATAATGTCGGACCGAAAATCCCATTCCTTGTTATTCTTTGCCCACTCTTCCTTCTTAGTGTGTTCCTCCTCTGCATGGTTAGAACGAGGCATATCCCAAACCGAGGGCAAGTTCCCTTTGGGCACCTGTTAGCATTGATGCTCATGTATAAGAGTATGGAAGGGTCTCTTGGTATGTGAAGGAGATGACCGTGGAGCGAAGATAAGGCGTGGAGGTTTCCCTCCTGTAGACATCCGTGCTATCCTCCTAAGCTTGGTAGGGTTTGCCACCACTCCAATGCTTGCGATGGTAGCGCGGGTGTCTGGGTGCTCGTCCTCCTCCATGTCTTCTTCATCCCCGACCAAGATCTCCTCCTCCTTGGGGTTTTGAGGATTATATTCCTCGGGATTCTTGCCTTTGTCGTTGGCGGCGACCATGGTGCTCTAAACTTGAGAGGATTTCCTGACAGAAACAGATCGAAAGGAAAACACGACGAGAACACGATGCATGAACCTCGGGGGATCCATGGGGTTATATATTAGGAAGTTTCAATACACAAGGAAGGTGCTGATATTAAAACGAGGCGGAGACGGAGCTTGCGGGGTCACACCCCCTCCAGGCGCGGCCATCTAGGGCCCGCGCCTGGGGTGGGTTTGGCCATCCCGGCCTTCGTTTCCTCCTCTGTTCCGTATCGTAACCTTCCATATGTAGTAAAAACATAAAAAATATAAAAAGATTGGGTTTTCATGAACCTTCTGTTTTCACCACTTTTACCTATTAAAATACGAACTCTGCAGATTCCTTTCCTCCTTCTCCTGGAAATTCATTTCTTCACAAGGCAATACACAAACCTCAATGGCAACATTAGTGTAAGCAAAAACAATAAACCTTTAGGTTCACACTTCAACTGAAATCCATCAAAGAAAAAGCTACTGTAGCAAATCCTTTCCAAAAATCCAAAAGAAACTGGAAGGGAATCAATATAAGAGGCAAATGCAAATGACGGCAGAAATCTGTCAAAACAGACCAGCAGGTAAAGATTGGTTTTTTTCGAAAACCTTCTGTTGCTCAAATCAAAAAGTGCAAATCTAATTAAAGTTGGGTAACAATCTAGAGAATAAACACAGAAAAATACAGCTCCATCCGAAGTACTGAGCTTCCTCAAGAATTTTTACAATGCAGCACAAAAATCTGTCCCAGGACAGCCACTTTTCACAACTCCTCTACTTCACAAAAGTAGTTGAACTTGACACAAATACCAAAACAAAAAGTATAAGGAGCGGTTATTACTGAAGTAATAACTTTTAAGACTCAAGAAAACTCTTGGTTATCTCGCAACAAGTACTTTTCTTTAATGCCTTTAAGTTAGGCTTGAAAATTTCACAGATGCTCACAAAGGAGATAAATATTTGTAGTGAAAGAGAGCATCAAGAAGAAAATAACCAACACATTTGAGTCTAACCCAATTCCTATGCATGGGAGTGCCATGATAAAATGAATTGTTGAAACAAAAGGTGTAAGGTTCCCAACCTTTAATAAGGTAGAGATCCCTGTGTTTACAATGCTAGTCCCTGGATCAATAGCTAGCATCCACAGTTAAGATGTAATATCAAGGAACAAAGGTCATAATACAACTTTATAACCAGGAATAAAATAAATTATTACATCTTACATAGCTCATTTGGCTAACTCATTACAATGCAGCAGAATATAACAATAGCATGGGGTCCTTCATCTTCAAAGTGCCACAGGCAGACATGTTGGTTATATACTTGTAATCCTAATCAATAACTTCACTAATATCAAACAAACCTGCAACATAACAAGTTACAGCCACAAGGGTCAATACATTTGAATTGTATTGGCAAGTGATACTATGGTAGTATAGTAGAGTCTATCATCTATATGCATATGGCTAAGTGGAGCTTAGGCTTGCTTTGCTCAAAATAGATTTTCCTTATCATTTGAAAACACTAAGTTTTTGCTTGATAAAATCTTTCCCAAGGCATCCCCCAATAGAAATTGGTGATCCTTTCAATCCCTTGTTCACCCACAAGTTTTTAACTTAGAAATTTGGATGATGATATTCTTGATAGCCTCCATGTCTTGATGCTAAAATTGTCCTTTGCCAGGGACATGGCTAAGTACTTAGATTTTTTCACTCTCTAGAGGTGGTGCACTTTCCCCACAAGACTTGGTTTCACCAAGACAAGATCTTTCAGAAGCCTTCCCTTAGACCAAAATGGATGCGCTCCAACCTATCAAACCCCTACCACCAAATGTCCATTTGGCTAAGTTATTGCAACCTATATGATCCAGGCAGAGCCCATAATGCCAAGTGGCTGCACTTGAAGCTTCTCAACATTTGACATCTCAAATCTCTTTGTTCCTGGGTGGCCATCCACAAGTGAGACACCAAGTTTTCCCCAGCATGCTGGACTTGGTGATGCCCAAGTTTCCCCCAGCATACTGGACTTGCATGACCATTCAACACAAACCATTCCTTCCATTCCACCCAGGTGATTCATTCACTTAGTTGTTTTATTAAATAAAAATACAAGTCCTCAGACTTAGAAAATTTTCCATAGCATGAATATATATTCCACCCTTGTTTTCTACTAGCTAAGCTAAGCATGATTGTAGTAGGAATTCTTAACTTAAGAAATTCTACTAAGGTTTCATCTACTAGGATTTCCCATGGCATATTTTATACTTAGCAAAAATTCCATGCAAGTCCTACTTAGAAATATCACTAATGCATAGTGAAAATAATGGGACAAAAGTATGAAGCATCACTTGCCTTTTTGGTAGAGAGTATAAGTTCACTCCTTGATCTTTGCAATGTTCACTCACTTCAAATCACTACAATTCAATCAAGCAAACAATATTTCAATCTACCATTCAAGCAATTCATCACATAAAATAATAGAAACAAAACAATGCATGCAAGCATGCCAAAGATGGTTTTATTTGAAAAAGTGGTTTATAATGGTTCATAAACATTTGAAAACACCTAATGGTCATTTTATAAAGTGGAAAAATCATTTGTATAAGATTTTACTTCATAAACCATTTTTAGATCAAGTCATTATTTTATGTGGTGAAGAAATGCTTTTAATATGGTAAAATTTTATAGGTTTGTCAAAATATGTTTTCAAACCATATAACCTTGTGTTTAGGGTCAGAGAGTTTATTTCCAAAGCATTTTTCAAAGGTTTTCTTCCAAAACCATTTTTAATAATCAAACCATATTTTTATTTGACTAGAAATGGTTCAAATCAAAGATTCATTCTTTTGTTTCACCAAATACATTTTTGGAACCACAATTTGTTTCCTATGGTCAGTAGGTTCAAAACACACCATTTTCCAAAGATTTTATCCTCAAAATCATTTTGGAATAAATTTTATAACCTAAACATGCATACTCAAGTTTCTGCAAAAACAATCAATTTAACAGAAGCTTTTTACTAAACAAAGTGCATGGTTGGCTAGGGCTTGTTTTTTCTGAATCCATTGATATAAAGTTTGCAAAATTCGGACGTGTGGTTTGAAAGTTATGGATTTTACAAAATTGAGCAACTAATAGATCAAATTCTGATTTTAAACCAGATTCTGTGACACGCGGCGCGTTTCTATTCGTCGGTACCGCTTCGCCCAGGTCGCGCTACGGGAGGTGTTGGATCTAATGACGATCGTGCGGCACAGACTGCTTCTTACCCCTTCGTCTAGTTTCTATCCTGGCCGCTGGATCTTAATCGCACGACGCACAACACGCTTGCCAGAGACGGGCGGCGCTGGCGGCGACAGGTGGCGGCGGCGTGTCTGGCTACGGCGTCGCGGCGGTTTCAGGAAGGAAGGGAGGAAAGGAAGTGGCTCACCGTGATCGCCGTGGCGTGGGGAAGCTCAAGGCGGTACTGGCTGGCAAGGGGGAGCACGAGGATGCCCTTAATCGCTCGCCGGAGTTGAGCTACGCCTCGGGTTCGGTCAGTCATCGTCGAGGGCGACGCTACGGTGCACAAAAAGGCAAAGTAAGAACGGCATTAGCTGCGCACGAGGTTGGCGATCATGCGTGCATCATCGAGAGGAAGAAGGGCGGTCAGCACTCACCGGGAGAGGTTGACGGAGCGGAGGCAGACGCCGGCGACGTTTAGTTGAGGTGGTTTCCCACGTTCTGGGTCAAGCGCGGGCAAGCTGATGCTGCAGAGAGAAGCGCCAGGGTATGTGGAGCACGCGTTGTGGTCGAGGGGGCGAGGGGTGTCGCGGGGCTGCCGGAATTCGCTCGTGTAGCTCGTCGGAACAGTGTGTGGTGCAGGGGAAAATTGGGCGGCCTGGGGGCGCGCTAGGGTGAGGCGACAGAGGGGAAAGGGAGAGGAGAGGCATGCGAATAAGAGGGCATGGTCGTGGGGTGGAGTAACGCAGGAAATAACGCGTATTCACGCGAGCGTTTAACGGCAGAAAATCGCCGGCTAGGTTTGCGCGCGGGTGAGGAAGAAGAGAGCTGGCAGTGGGGCCGTCTCGCAGCGAGAGAGAGAAGGGTGCGGTGGGGTCCTTTGGTCAGCGACCTTGCGGGTTCATATGTGGGTGCGAATCGTTTTCTGCAGGAGAGAAGGAGAGGTGGGCTAACTGGGCCTTGTTGGGCTAGCTGACTAGGTCGAGTCTGTTTTCATTTTTTTTATACTGATTGTTTTTCTTTTTCCTTTTCTTTTATTCTGTTTTGGTTTTGTTTATTTAATTCAAACACTCATTTGAATTCAAAACTTTTTCAGATTTTGTGTAGGTTTAAACATTGATTAGTAGCACATTCTGATATCAATTTTGGAATAAAATTTTATTCCTTTTGGGGTCTTTTTAATTATTCAAAAAGGCCCTAGTTTTTAATTAGATAGGATTTAATAATATTTTTAAATCTCCATTTAAATTCTTTCCAAATCCTTTCAGTAGGTTTGTATTTATTTAAAAGGGTGTCAAATAATTCATCTTGAATTATTTGGAAAGTATTTAATATGATTCAAAAATCATTTGAATTGGGTATTTGTTTTAATTCCAATGGAATTAAATATAGTTTTAATTTCCTAATTTTTATTTGGAAGTTTTCTTTAATCTTAATTAGGTTGAATTAAACAACTTTTATTTCACTTGGGTAAATTCCAAAATACTATTTCCTCATGCATTATATATTTATTCTTATTAGAGATTTGTCTTTATATGGATAGAATAGTTAATGCCATTTTTATTTTATTTGGGAATTCTTTATCCTTTTATTTTATTTGGATTTGGATTATATTCATTCCATTTGCTTATGGATTTGGCCAAGATTTGATTTGGTCTTTAAATATTCTTTATTTAATAATTCCTTCTTCATCTTATAAAATCCTTATCTTATTATTTTCATAAGATTTTATCTATGGCTCCTAATTAAGTGAAACCAATTTCTATGGCTTTATAATATTTCTATTTGTCTTTCTTGATCATTTTGAAATGTTTTATGACAAATTTTTATATGGATCAAATCCATAGGCTTGGAGATAACTTGGAAATTATTTTATTCCATTAGGGTTTAGGGTTTGTATTTATTTTCCAAGTGTTTAAATTTCCAGATACATTCATTGAGGAATGCATTTCTCTTGATTTGGATTTCGTTGGATTCAAACTTTAATTTAAAGTTTGTTCAAGATGGGATAAGTTTCCTTTTAGAAACCAAGTTTCTTTTCACCCTGATTTTCAACAAAAAATTTATTTGTTTATTTATTTTTCACATTACAAGATTTAGAAAATCTTGGGATGTGACAAAAGGCCACTAGCGTAGGAAGACAAAACAAATGCAACTTCAAAGCTTTCAACTTAAAACGGGGAAACTTAACATTATTGAGATGCATAAAACCATGTTTCCCTCTCTCATAATAACTTTCAGTAGCACTTTGAATAAAGTTGAAAATATAACTATAACTGGAAACAACTTTATCATCAGAATGAGCATACTTATAGTCATCAAAAAGAGGTCCAAGGTCATAAACTGGATAAATAGAAGCAAGTTGTTTCATCCTGAAATCTTTATTAGGCAAGCTATTTTCACAAGGAGCTTTAGCAAATTTGGAAAAGTTAAACTCATAAGAATATCCATCAAACTTAGTTAAAACTTTTTACTTTTTAAAATCTATAATAGCTCCACAAGTGTTCAAGAAAGGTCTACCAAAAATGATAGGACAAGTTTTGCTAGCTGCTGAATTAAGCACTAGAAAATCAGCAGGATACTTAATCTTATGGCAGAGAACCTCCACACCTCTTACAATACCAATAGGGCAAATAGTCTCCTTATTAGCAAGGTGAATAACCATATCAATGTCCTCAAGCTCACAAGGACCAATTTCATGCATAATTTCCCTGTAAAGCTCATAAGGAATAGCACTAGAACTAGCACCAATATCACATAAACCATAGTAGCAATGATCACCAATTTTAACAGAAAGCACAGGAACACTAGCTTTTCTATCTTTACTAGGATGAGAGATAATATTAGAAGCGTCTTCACAGAAGACAATGTGCTCATCCTCTTTATTTCTAGTGACAGGGTCTTTCACAATAGCTACCACAGGTTCATTATTCATTTGCTCATCAGGCTCCACAGTTTTCTTAGTACCTTTGTTATTTGCACTAATCATCATAGAATACTCCTTTACCTTAGCTGGGAAAGGTATTTTCTCAACATAAGGTTCAGGCACAATATGATCAATAGTACAAACTTCAGTGCTTCTAACAGGAACATGACTAAAAACATCTTTATAAGGTGCATGGTACTTATTCCACTTCTTCTTGGGAATTTCTATGTAGGAGGGAAATGCCTTAAAACAATTGGCAATACTTTGGGAATCAAGACCAAACTCATTACTAATATTACAGAAGCCATCAGTTCCCATAAAAGATTTAATGCATTCATAATCATAGTTTATACCTGGCTTTCTTCGTTTGTCATTCTACCAAGATTCAGTGTTCTCTTGAATACGGTCTAGGAGACCCCATTTAGCTTCTTCCTTCAAACGTGTGAATGATCCAGCACAAGAAGCATCTAGTAAAACTTTATCATGAAGAGAAAGCCTAGCATAAAAGTTATTGATAATAATATTGTTAGGGAGTTCATGAATAAGACATTTAAGCATTAGCAACTTCAATCTCCCCCAAGCTTGAGCTGTACTCTCTCCATCACGAGGCCAAAATTTATATATCAGATTTCTATGCTTATGAATTTCACTAGGAGGATAAAATTTAGAATAAAAGAGAGATGCAATTTCCTCCCATTCCATGGATTGCCCATTCTTCAGCAACTTATACCATTCTCCAACTCTCCCTTTTAAGGATATGGAGAGTAACTTCTTCTTCACCTGTTCGGTTGGGATACCTGCACACTTAAACAACCCGCATAATTCATGGATAAAAAGCAAATGATCACCAGGGTGGACAGTTCCATCCCCTAAATAATAATTATCCATAACACGATCAACAATACTTGTAGGTATCTTAAAAGGATTTATCTCAACAGGTGGTGGTTCATCTACTACCTTAACAGTGGTAGTAGTTTTCCTAATCAGAAAACCAAGTGGGTTATCCATATTGGTGTAGCACCCCGGGTAAAGCCACTACTAGAAAATCGTCGTGTTTTTGTTTTGTGCATCATCATGACATCATCATGCATGCCTTGTCATAAAAGTATAATAAAAATTCCTATTTTGTTTTTTTATAATACCCCCCTTCTTTATTTCAAAATACAAACCCCGGATCCATCTGGATATTTTATTTGTCTAAAAACTAATTACAAACATATTTTAAATATTAAATAAAAAGTTTATATTATTTTTGGGAGGCCGCCAGCCAGGCCCAAAAGCCCAGCCGGCCACCTCCAACCAAACCCTAATCCTAACCCTAGCAAAACCCTAAATCTACCCTACCTAATCCCTCCCCACTCCCGCACCCAGCCGCCGCCACCCCACTGGGACACACCCGACGCCAACCACCCAACGCACTTCCACCCCCGCTCTCTCTCCCGGACCCACCCACCTGCCGCACGAGCCCACCCCCGCTCCTCTCTCTCTTCCCCTGACCCTGTTCCTTGCCAAGCCCCGCTCCCCAACCTTCCTCTCCCTCCGCTCTGCTCGCCGCCGCCAGCGGCCTCGCTCCCTCCCGCCAGCCACCTCCACCCCGCAGGCCGCGACTGCGCCCACCACGTGTTGGGAACCCCCGGTCCCGACCCGTTCGTCCGCCCTCTCCCTCGACCTCCTTCTGCATCGTCCGTCGCTAGTGCCTGGCCATCCCCTTCGTCCCCGAGATCGAGCACCCCCGCCACTGCGGGATTCGCTCCTTGCTGGCCTGCATGGCACCGCCGCTGGCCTCTCCTTTGCCTCCTCGAGCCCGCCTCTTCGCCCTCATCGTCCTCCTCTATCCCCGAGCAGAGCCCGGCCGCCGCCCTCTACTTCAACCGTCGGCCCTGGCCATGGTGCCCTCTACGTGACTGCCGCCCCCAGGCTCGTGCAACACCAATGGTCCCACCTGTGACCTCTCCTCCGCTGCAAGGCCATGCCCGCCTCCCTGCTCTGCTTTCGCCTGTCGTCCATCACCCGCGCGTGTGTTTGGTTTGGGGGGGCTCATGCGTAGGTGCCCTGGTGTGTGTGGTGCAGGACTCCAGTTCGGTCCAGCAGCTACGTGCTAACGTGTCGTGGCCGCCGCTCTAGTGAATCGTTGTCTGTCTCCCGAAGCTAGCTGATCCGGCAAGGACCAATGTCAAGATCTTCCGAAGATCCACTACGTTCCACTCAAAAACCATCTCCGAGAGCCTGTGTTTGTCCACGGGACATGGAAGAAGTTCTCCGTCTTGAACAAGTTCCCATGCACGGACACCAAGGTCTCCTACCCGGACCCGAAGGCCTTCGGCATGAAAGCACAAGATCTCCTTCATGGAACACCAAGACCCGTTCCCGGATCCGATGGTCGGACCTCGAAGACCAATCCGGAGATCCTTGAACCCCGTCAAACCTCGGAACCCCAAGTTCGCCGATCCCCACGTGTGATCCCTATCCGAGACCCCTATATTTTTAATATATGATATTTCACATGTTGCATATTAAATTATTCATACTCGCATCCATGTTTAGTGGTTTGGGGGCATTATGCCGATTCACCTCATAATTAAATATGGGGTCCATATGTGGGCGAATCTAGCCTTATTTTGGCCTCATTTAAATTTGTATAGCGAACCGGTGATATATTTTGCCATGTTAAGACAACATTTAAATTGCGGGTATCTAAACAACTTGAACCATCTGAATAATTGTCGGGACCCCGGTTCCGTTTAATATTGCCTAATTGCATCGCATCCTTGCCTTGTCATACATCATACATGCATCATGCCCGATCTTTTGCCGTAGTATTAAATAGTGCATCCAGTGTTTCTTCTAGTGCTTTGCTTCTTCACGGATTAGGCCAATGAGTTGATGCGAGAGTCGACCCGATCTTCGGTTAAACCTTCGACAATGTTTCTCAGGCGAGCATTCTCCCCCTTTCTACCTATTTTACCTTTCTAGTCTTTATTTCCTCCTGTTGATCTATTGCTATCTGTGTTGCGATGCTCTAGTTTTCGTACCCGTGATATTCCTTGCAGTCCTATATTGCCTTGGACACATCCTATTACCTGTTGTTTGGTAGATAGTCGGCCTTGCGTGTCGTAGTTGCTTGCTCAAGTGCTGTTGCGTGTCGTCAAGTACCATAGTTGTTGGAAGACTGCCATATGCTTTATGTTGGAGATGATCATGACTTTAATTACCGTTTAATAACTAAAATTGAAGTAAGTAAATAATGCAGAGGCACAGGTGGGCAATAGATATTATTTGGTTTTTAACCGTCCACTTGTGTCCCGTAGGACCCCGAGTTCTTGACACCTGTTCCGAGATCGAGCGCGCTAACCACAGGTGGGGTGTGTGGGCACCCCCATCGATTTAGTACCTGATTTCAAAGTACTGTACTGGAGGCCACAAAGTAGTTTGGGGCTTTATTACTATCCTGTACTTATGCCATGCTTTACTGCTTTATTTACGATTGCGCGTGGAGCGCCTGTACTCTTTAGGAACAAATGAGGAATGTTTTCGTGGTATCGACAAGCCCAGTCACATTTTCGGGTTCCCAGTCGTTTACAACCATTGGCACAAACCTCTGGGTCTGTCTCGGAGCCGGCCGACTTCGTTGCGGGTAGCTTAGTGGGGTGTCCCCCATGTGCTTGCTTTGGGTCTGGGAAACGTCGTGTCCGAAACCCCGTCGACATACCGTTGGGTGTATGTTTTGTGATCTTGTACCTACCTGATCTGACAACAAGGGTGTAGGTGCGTGTGGAAACTTTGGTGCACCCCTGCAGGGTTAAATCTTTTTGAGAAGCCGTGTCCGCGGTTATGGACGACTTGGAGCACAGTTCTCGATCATAGACAACTATAACTAAATTTTACTGTTATAATTTGACTTGTATCCGATATCACTAGTAATCAGCTTCACTACAACGGAATGGCTAAATAAAAGTACCAACAACTGCTGGGTTTGGGATATCTCATGCTAATTGTATCTGACTAGTAAGTGTCGCAACTACAACGGAATGGTTAACTAAAAGTGCCCACTGCTTATTATATCAGGATGACTATCTATACCTGACTAGTAATTGCTGCAACGATAACTGAATAAATAAAACTGCCAACTGTGTGAGTTCCTCGGTTGACTTCCTCGTTTGGTCTCGAGGGGGAAATACCAGGATGGGTATGTTTGGTGGTAGAATCAGGTTGGTTCCGAATAGGTCTTTCTTATCCCTCTCTGATAGCCGCCAGTTGTATTGAGTCTCTATAGGTTGTTTAGTGCATGCTGCGCTGCCGCTTCAGTACACCATACCTATGTAGGCGAGGACCGCCGAATTCTAGTCTCGTCGTGTACTGGCCTCAGTACTGACCGCTCTCTTTTTCCTTCACCCTTTGTCGGCTCCCCTTTTGTTAAGCAGGTTTTGAGATCGACGTCGTTAGCAGGGTTACCTTCCGGCTTGGCCTGGGCAGGGATATGGACGCCACTGGTTATTTTTCAGGGCTCTTAGCCCCATTTGCATCTTGTCCGTACTCGGACGCTGTATCATTTTCAAGTTGAATCGGATCTTTGTATTGTGTATTTGTATTCTTGACTCATGGAGTCGTTGTCGTATATGTCTGTTCTGTGGGTTCCATCGTGGACTATTGTGTAATGATATTACTTCGTTTTCCACCCGCACGAAAGTGCCTGGTGGGCACCTTTGAATCATTTCTATGCGGGTTTGGTGGGATTCGCTGAAACTTGCATAGGGCCAATTCCGAGGGTGTTACAATTGGAAACAAAGAAACAAATAGAAACAAAAGCAATACTCATAGTAGAAGTTTCCTTTACCAGTTCCACTCTTCAATAGCGCTTCACTCCCCGGCAACGGAGCCAAAAAATAGTCGTGATGACCCACAAGTATAGGGGGTGTATCGTAGTACTTTCTATAAATAGGAGTGTCGATCCCAACGAGGAGCAGAAGGTGTTGACTAGTGGTATGGAGTGATGACTTACAAGTGTAGGGGATCGCAACAGTCTTCGCGGGTAGTATTACCCAATTTATTGATTCGACACAAGGGGATCCAAAGAATACTTGCAAGCCTTAACAACTGAGTTGTTAGTTCAGCTAAACCTGGAAATAGTTCTTCCTCACAGAAGTTTATCAGTAGCAACAGTTTGGTAGTAGCAACAGCAACAGTGGAACAAGAGCAATAGTAACAGTAATAGTAAACAGTAGGATTCGAGTGCGGTAGGCATAGGAATGGATGGACGGGTGTTGCATGGACAAGTCTAAACATGTAACTTCAAGATCTAGGGCATTGCAGATAAATAATAGCAAGCATCCAAGTACTAAACAATCCTAGGCATGTGCTCCAAATATAGTCATACGTGCTCGCAATGAGAACTTGCACAACATCTTCTGTCCAGCCAGCCCATGGCAGCGGGGCCTCTAGGGAACTACTGGCAATTAAGGTGCTCCTTTTAATAGAGCACCGGAGCAAAGCATTAACACTCCATGGACACATGTGATCCTCACACCACAGCCATCCCATCTGGTTGTCCCAATTATTGTCACTTTGGGGCCTTTGGATTCGGACAATGATATGTGTACACAACTTGCAGATAAGATCACAAACAATACTATCATAATTATTCAATAATAAGTTCAGATCTGAGATCATGACACTCGGGCCCTTGTGACAAGCATTAAGCACAACAAGTTGCAACAAAGTCAAATAGCACTAATAGAGATACTAGGCACTATGCCCTAACAATTGTAACACCCTAGTTTTAGTTAACATTAATTAGGGTTTGATTTGTGCATAGCATGAGCATCATCCTAAAAATGCATGCAAGAAATAGATTCAAAACCCATAAACCCTATTTTCCCCTCTCTATTTGAAACATTTCAAATGGTGTTGAAATTTTGAAAAGTGCAAAACTTATGAAACCCAAATGGTTATAAAGGGTCCGTGCAATATTTTAAAATGTTTATAAAAGTTTTTGTATTCTGAAAATAATCAAAACAGATTACAAATGAAAATACAAAAACATGAATTGAAAACAGAAAAGAAAAAAATGGTTTCAGGAATAAAAACTACTGCTAAACCTAACTGGGCTGAGCCCCCTTCTTTCCTCCTCTTCCTACCGCCCACGCGCAACAGCTAGCGTAGCCCGTGGCCCAGCAGCGGCCCGCTCCGGCCCGTACCGCTTCAGACGGCCGCGTCGTCATCTTCCTCGCCAGCCAAGCAGCTCGGTGGTGCTACCTCCGCCGCCCGCCTGCGCCTTGATGCGTGTCGTTGCCGCGATTCGCGCCGCCGCCCCCGAACGTCTATAAGATCATCAGCGCCGCCCCGATGAACCCTAGTTCCCCTTTTTCCCTGTTTTCTCCATCCTCGCCGGAACCCTAGCTTCGAGGAGCCCCGGTGCTCCGCTGTGTCCGGTCTCCCCTCGCCCTGCTGAGATCCCCAGGAGAACCGCCTCCTCGCCAGCATCATCTCCGTCGAAGCACGCAAGATGGGAGGGCTCCAGCTCGTCGGAATCGAGCTCGAGGTGTTTTCCTGCCGAAGTCCGGCCACCATCAATTCGCCACATCCCGACCTTGCCTTGCCTCCCTAACCCCTTCGCTGCAACCACATGAGCCAGAGGTCCTCGTAGACCCCTCCGTCTCCTCCTTCTCGCTCTCTAGCGTCTTCCCCACGAGGATCTGCCACCGCCGCCACTCGCTGTTGTCGGGCAGCCGTCTCCGGTGACCAAATAGCAGCGGCGCCGCCACTTTACGGCCCAGCGCGCATGCCCGTGTCCAGCACGCCCCCTCTCGCAGCCCCGCGCGCGCCCTACAACCAAGCCCGAGCTCGATCTATGAGCAATGGCCAAGATGACGTCAGCATGGCGTCATGTTGATGCCATATTATCTTTTATTTTGTTTTATTATTTTTGGTAAATGATTTCTGTATTTATTTAAGTAAATAAAAATACCTGACATGTGGGTCCTGTTGTAAGTGTAATAAACATTTTCAGAAATGTTTTCTGTTTAATAAAATGTTAAATATAATTCCAAAATGTAAAATTATTTTATAATATTCTAAAAATGATTTAAAATGAATTAAAATGGAGAAATTCATAACTAATTCATTTTAAATCAGAAAAATACAAATAATATATCAAAATGATCGGAAAAATAAGATCTAAACACTAGCATCAAAATCATGCATTGTTAAGCAACTTTCAATTGCAAGTTAATTAGAAGAACAGAATGAACCCCATAGGTGATTCCAAGGATCCCCCTATTCTAGGGTTTGCACCTCTCGGACCCCGTCTAAAATGGTCGAGCATGTTTAGGGTTTCATTACAATACAAATTAACTTCTCATATCATCATCCTTGCTTGAGCATTGCATCGATGCCATGTGTTGATTGTTTCCCTTTCTTTCCGGTGTTTGGTTCTTCTCCAGTAGAATACGATATCGAGATCGAGACTGAAGTTAAAGATCAAGACCGTCAAAGATCGAAGACCAATACTTGATCAACTATAATCAAGTCAAGTAACAGGTGTCCGGAACTCTGCTTTATGGATATGAACTGGCAAAGGCAAGAGAAGTCCCACACATGATATAATCCTATATTTTCAAGTATTTCAATTCTTGCTAGTGCATACGATTCCAAAGTCTTTTATCGATAGATAGAGTAATCCTATCTGATGCATGTTCCCTTTTATCCTATATTCCCTGATCCACTGCTCCTAGCATAACTAGTGTTTGGCTTGTGAAGCGTTGGCAGAGCTATTATATTTGTTGTGCTTAGCCATGCCTAGTTGTTACCATTGGTCCATCCGGTTGATGAATCAGAGCTGCGAATGAACCTAGTATGACAGGATGACATGGTAAGATCATAGATGAAAGTTAAACATGCTAAGGCTTGTATGGGAGGCCACAGTGGGTTGTGGTTTTTGCAGTCCCATACTTGCCACCCTTAGGACCCGATGTTCTTGCCTCTTGAACCAAGACGAGCGTACAGCCACACGGGGGCCTGGAAACCCCCTCGACCAACTAACCTGCCGAGTAGATTCCATGAGTCACATAGTTCGGGCTTTCCATTCGACATACACATCTTGGTCGTTCTTGAATTGAGGTGCATTCATAATAGGTAGGTAAGCGTGGCCGGGAACAAGAGATGCCCGACATCCATAATCTTGAACCCTGCGCACATCATTAGGGACCGGCTTCGGGACTCGACCCGTTACGGCGGCATCTCCCTAGTGCGTGACTCATGGTCTCGGCGAAAGCAAGGTAAAGGTCGTGTCTAACCACCCTCTGTCGGCCTTCCAAGGAAGAGGGCTATTACTAGTGGCATTAAGAGAAGGTTAGTACGTGTGGGTAAAGTTGTACACCCCTGCAGGGTTGTTAATCTTTTTGAAAAGCCATGTTCGCGGTTATGGACAACTTGGGAACGGATGTGAAGATCATAGAGAAATTGAACCTAATCGTAAAACTTGGCAAGTTAAGTATTGTGTGCTTAAGGATGCTTCCTCAGGGATCGAGGGGGTGATCCTAGTTAGGTTCAGCTGATGATGATTCGGTGGATATCAAAAGATGATCAAAATTAGAGATACTGCTCTCTTATCCCCTTTTAAAACATTATGATTAGTCGAGATTCTTATCCCTCTTGTTTTACAAAACAAAGATGGCTTTATGCAAAATAACTCCCCCAGCCATAAGTCTTGTGGAGTACACCATGTACTTATCCTTGCTTCGTTGATACTTTTGCAGGAGAGTAAGTGTTACGATAGAAGATGAGTTCTTCACGACATCGACATCGACGAGTAGTTTGGAGTTCCCAGTCGGCAGTCTGGGATTCGTGGATTGGACGTCATCGTTATGCTTCAGGCCTCTTAGGCCATTTGTTAAGTTTGCTATACTTAATAGCATAATTTGCCTTCTGTTGTTTGATGTTTGTGGTCAGTGACCTATGCTTGTAATATTTTGGTTCTCTGCTCAGTTATGATCTCGCTGTAATAATTTTTGTGTCGTAGGGTCACTGTTGTGGTATCAATTCTCTCTCTGTACGCCTTCGTGATTTAGGTTAGGTTTACATCAGACAGAGGTCTGGGATTTGTCTAGCCCTAATCCCGAGGGTTTCACAACAATCTTATTCGATTACATGATAGAACTCATCCAATCCCTACCATCCCCAAGCCTACAGCGGGGGATTAATCACTCATGGTTGAGGGAAACATGGATGGTTGATGGAGATGCATTGGTGATTACGATGGCAATGATCCTCTCCAAATGCCCCATCCCGGCAGGGTGCCAGAACGGAGTTCCTGGATCCGAATCTTGGTTTCTGGTGGCGGTGGCATAGCGGAACTCTTTCTGGAAATCTATTGCCCCCCCCGGTTTTTAGGTTGAGAGGCAACTTATAGGCGTAGAGGGAGGCTGAGGGGGTGCCTGGGGTGGCTGCACCCCCCAGGCACGGCCAGTGGTGGGCCCATGCCTGGCAGGGGTGTGGGCCCCCAGGCCCCTTCTCTGTCTCGTCTTCTGGCTCTGTGGATCTTCTGGTGAAATATAATTTTTGGCATATTTTCCAGGATTTTTCCTGATAGTTAATTTTCTGCACAAAAACTAGACACCAAGGTAATTCTGCTGAAAACAGCGTTAGTCCGTGTTAGTTGTATCCAAATCACATAAGTTTAGAGGAGAAACAATAGCAAAAGTGTTCGAGAAAGTAGATACGTTTTGGACGTATCAACTCCCCCAAGCTTAGCTTATTGCTTGTCCTCAAGCAATTCAGTTGAAAACTAAGTGCGATAAAAGAACTTTCACGAACACATTGCTTCATATGATGTATATATTCTCAGCACAGGAGTAGATGCTTAGATAATTCATAAAAGGAGTATGCAACTAAGTATATTCAACAGTCATTGCAAGCCATGAAGAGAAACCAACTCAAATAATAATAAGTAGCATGGAACATAAACATAAGCAACATTGCAATGCTCATATAAAGGTATGATAGAGTGGTATCTCGCTTGCCTTTGTTTGAAGAGCACAATATAAATGCCAAGGCACCTCTGAAGTTCAAGTGAAGACTAGAGATAAAGATATCAGAGATACAAGCATCAAAGTCATGACATAATTAACCAAGTTTTGAAACAAACACAAGAATGACAACTATGCTCTCAAGAAGGTGCTCATAGAATAAATGGTGACTCAACAAGGTGGTGAAAACGGTTTTTAAAGGTTTGAAAGGCTTACTAATGCTGAAAGGACGGTACTCATTAGCTTTGAGCTCTCATTGCCCCTATCATAGGCATCTTCATGTGGTTAAGATAAAAGTGAGGTCCACTCTGAATCATATGCTTGACAGACCATAAACTGGAAATTCCAAGTCCCTTGAGTACGAGGGTCGCACCGCATGCTACTCAACTTTGGTTACCTGCAAGTTCTTGTCATTGTAAATACATGCATATCATAGAGAACCGCCAACGGGGTACCCCTTGCACATGATACAGGAGCTATCCCGTGATAAAAATGACAAGGCAAACAGACAATGAGCATCCCAGCGATATTTTTATTTACTATATGTATAGATTTTTATTGAGGATGCTTCATAAATACTCATTATGGTGATGCTGCAAGTTTCCACCACGATTAGATATGGCTTAGGCTAGCGTCCCAGGTGTTTCTCTAACACAATGTATAGACTCCATGAACTCACAAGTCCCCCTTTTATTTCACATCGACGACATCCGCAAACAAAAGAGCAAGGTATCAACTGGATATAAATATCCAAAAAGTGTTGAAAGCGTTCCCCGTGACAGCACGGTTCTGCTGACTCCCAGCATATAAATTTCATGGACAGGTCACAATGGTTCAGAATTATTAAGTGCACAGAATAAAGTGTGCCATCAAGTTCGTGAGAGCTTTACTAACTAACTTTCTTAAAACAGACAAACATTTTATTTGGAAGAAAACATGGCATATTGAATATGCACCGAAATAGCAAACAACGCTAATAGGTAGGTATGGTGGACACAGCTGGCAATGATGGTTTTGGGGAGTTGGAAACACACGTAGAGCTCATACTCAGTGTAAGTGAAGGCTAGCAAAAAGAGAGGGAGCGACAAACGAGAGAGCAATAACTGTCATAATCATGCTTGCAACAAAACAAGACTAATTATAGCATAAAAGTGATACAAGTACTCTGAGGTAAAATAAATCATCGAGGCTTACTGACTATTGATTAGTCATGTGCATGCGTGAGCATGTGCCAAGTCGATTCATATGAACAGTCAGAGGAGGATACCACAATATCATACCAAAGTATGAATAAAACAATGCAAGCAAACATTCATATGACATGCTACAAACTATTAGCAAGCTGGAGCTAATCACAGGCAAGCAAGAACTACTAAGCATCCATAATGACATACACCTTACACAAACAGGCTAAGCATGCTCACAATGATGAGTATATGTACAAAAATGAAAACAAATAGAGTTCGTTACCAGCCTTTTACCACTCCTCAAGTTGTCTTAATCTTCATTATTGCCCTTCACTTGTGTGACTTGAATAATAACATGAAACAAAAATCCACTAAGGACGGCTGAACCCTGCAAAGAACTCACAAAACCAGAGAAGAACAACAAATATTTTTGGTGTTTTCGATTTTTTAAAGAAATCAAACAAAGAAAAACCAAACAAAGAAAAGGCAAACCAAACAAGAAGCAAACAAAGGAAAAGAAACGCACAAAGCAAAATCTTTTTGGATTTTTGTTTTGAGGCAAACCAAAACCAAAAGGCAAAGAAACACACCAAGAGAAACAACAAAAATATTTTTGGTATTTTGTGTTTTTGAGAAAGCAGCAACAAGAACCAAAAAGAAGGCGAAACAATGGATATACAAAGAACCGACGAAACATGATATACAAATGAGTGTAATGTCGGTATACCTCCCCCCAAGCTTAGGCTTTTGGCCTAAGTGGGGCTCAATAGCGCGGGTAGTAACCCCAAGCTGGTAGGTCATCATAGGAATGATCGTAGTCAGGCGCTTGCGATGAAGAAGAAGAAGACGCACCCTAGTCCTAGTATACCTCCCCCAAGCTTAGGCTTTTGGCCTAAGTGGGGCTCAATCCCATGGTGCCCAAGTAGATGCACCTCCGTAGTATGATGAGGACGCTCCCTCGTCTTGGTACGAGCTCGAGGACTCTCCTGTGTAGTGTACCGCGGGGTCATATGAGGGCGCTTCCTCCTGATAGCGCCCATGGAAGTTAAGAGAGCGCAGCTTGTCATCCATCTCTGCCTTCTAGCGTGACCAAGGTCCCTGAGAAATACTGAACAAAGTGGTTCGGGGTAGAGGGATCTCTCTCTCTTCCCCGTCAATAAACAACAATCTATAAACCAACTTATCAAGAGTAGAGCTAGTGGTGACAAAGTGGTGCGCCTTCATGGCAGCAAGATCAAGCCTCTGAGGAGCCAAAATTGTATCATGTGGATCAATAGGAATGTTCAAGGCAGCAGCAACACGAGTAGCAATAATTCCCCCATAAATCGGTCCCTTAGC
The DNA here is from genome assembly GCA_916181665.1 of Avena sativa. Taxonomy (NCBI): domain Eukaryota; kingdom Viridiplantae; phylum Streptophyta; class Magnoliopsida; order Poales; family Poaceae; genus Avena; species Avena sativa. Next base: position 412,735,303 of record OV702282.1, read on the forward strand.
AACTAAACGACGAGCAATGAGAGAACCAAGATTATACTTATCCTCATTGTTGAGTGCAGCATCTAAGAAGGTCAATTGATAGTTGGAAATATTACTAGTGTTCTCCCTACCAAGAACACTGGTGGCAAGATAGTAGGCAAAGTACCTGATGGCTGGAAGTTGAATATTCTTTATCTTTCCTCGTTGAGCTCTGCGGTCATCATCATTGGTTATTCCTCGGTAAAGCTCCAACAAATCAGTGGGAAGAGCTGGAATCTTATTTGATGACCCAGCTATACCAAGTCCCAGGGCCTTGCAAAATTGCTTCAAAGTCATATAATGAGCCCTGCCATAAATTTTGAAAGACACAGCAGGCTTGAACATGCTGTTAGTAAACGAGAAACTCTCCACAAATGTTTTAGTAAGCAAAACATATTGTGCGCTCTCATCCTGCATGTAGCTTGTTAGTCCAGCCCTCTGAATCAAAGTCATAAAATCGTTAAGAATCCCAGCAGATCGCAAGAAAGTTTGGCAAGAAAAGGTGGATGGGTGCGCATCCCCTTCATATCCCTCGTCACCAAATCGCGGAGTGATGAGATCCTCATTTTATGAGGGTATAGTACTGGTAGATGACCTTGGAAGCCTTGCCCTTCTAGGTGCATCACTCTCAAATATATCACCCATGTGTGGTGGTCCATGACTTCACTTTTCTGAAATTTTAAACAACCATCAAGCCAAGTGATTTCTAAGTTGATAGATGATGAGAAACTACTATAGGAACTTGATAGAGGACTACACATGCATCAAAACAAAGTTTCTAAGCATAGAACAAGCATGCAAGCTCAAACAACCTAACACCTATAGCAGCAAAATACTCAAGATATAATCTACCAATCACAAATCTAATTGGACAAGTGGAGGAGGCACATACCAAAGAGCAATCCCTCCAAAAATCAGCACTTGAGATGGGATGAACAAGGAGATCGAAAATCGCGATCAAGAACAGCAAGAACTCGAGCTTGAGCAAGTTTTCCGGTGTTTTTCGGGAGAGATAAAGAAGGTGGCTTTGAGGAGGCAACCTGGAGGGGCCCAGGTGGGCCAGACCCCCCATGCGCCGCCAGCTGGTAGGCCGCGCCTACCATGGTTGTGGTGGCTTGGGGTGGCCCCCTAGGTCACTTTAGGTGTCTCTGTGCCCCTTTTTTCGAGGAAAAAATTATTTTGAATTTTCTAGGATTTTTCGGGAAACTTTATTTTTGGCCAATTTTCAGGGTATGAAAATTGTTTTTCTCGCAGAAACCGTTTTTTCAGAAGAAGCAAAAGCAAACCAAAAGCCAAACTACATCAGCTCTAAGAAACTATAACAAACAAACAACTAACAAAACCAAAGCTAGCAAAAGAAAGGCAAAGACTAGGAAGCAGAAAAGTAAAAGAAATCAAGTATAACCACAGTGGAAACATTATTTTGTTCATTAAAATCCTTTTGTGAACATGGTTGATCAAGTATTGTTACCAAAACAATCTTATATGAAACAAAACTTTGCATTCTACAAGGTTATTATGTTACCTCATACTTGATAGCAATGGTCCCAATCATAATAGTTTAAATTTTTTCTAGTGGAATGGGACAATATATTTCTCCAACCTTGATGCTCTCAATATTTTCAATGGAATTTAGGCAATAAATTTTAACAACCTTCTTGGGGAAATAGACAATGTGCTCTTTGTCATTAATATTGAATGTTACTTTTCCTTGATTGCAATTGATGATAGCACCTGCAGTATTAAGAAAAGGTCTCCCAAGAATAATAGACATATTATCATCTTCAGGCATTTCAAGCACAACAAAAGCAGTTAAAACCATGCAATTATAAGCAACTTGAACAGGAACATCCTCACATATACCAACAGGAATATTAGTTGACTTATCATCCATTTGCAAAGAAATATCAGTTGGTATCAACTTTTCTAGCTGGAGTCTCTTATAGAGAGAAAAACGCATAACACTAACTCCAGCTCCCAAATCACATAAAGCAGTTCTAACATACTTATTCTTAAGAGAGAAAGGAATAGTTGGTATACCTGGATCACCAAGTTTCTTTGGAACCTTACCATTGAAGGAGTAATTATCAAGCAAAGTAGAAATCTCCTCATTAGGACAGTACCGACCAGATGATAACAAGATTTGGAACTAGAAGACGCAACTGCCTCAGTTAGTACTGCTACTCCAGGGGTGTTCTAGAAATTCAATGGAAAGGATCATGGCATTTCAAGGAGAGTAATTAAATGGGTTGCCATTTTTAGTCCTTTTTTAGGGCACTGAATTTTTTCGTCCAATTATGCGTCCCCGCCACGGTAAAGGATGTACAGCATTTTAGAACAGAGTATTGGGAGTCTGGGAGGGAGGGCAGAAATTACCCTGGCGCTCTTCTGACGAAACTCCTGGACGTTCCCGCGGAAGCCATCGCACCAGGTGGTACTGCGATGCGCTGAGCGAAGGAGACTAGAAGTTGCGGCGACGCCCTTCACCGTAGCCTGCCAAGGAGGTTCCACCGGGACCGGGCTCTTGAGGAGGAGGGAGATGTCGAAGTCTGGTCCTCGTTGCGGGGGCCCTGGGGATCTTGGTTGTTGTCGAAGAGCGACGGGGTCAACGCCGGCGAGGGAGTCTTCGCGTTATTGCTGTTAGGCGACGACGAGGCGGGCGAAAACTGCTGCGTGGTCCGGCCAGCCGCCTCGAGGTCGGAGTCGGCCTCGCCATCCAGACCCAGCGAAGGCAAGGAGGAGGAGGCAGCGGACTGGTTTTTGGCGATGTCGCTGGCTGGCAGCGATAGTAGCAAAGGCGAGGAGGAGAAGGCCCGCTTGGGGATGCCCAAGCCAAGCAGCGAACGCGGTGGTGGTGGTGGTGGCGGCGGCAGCAGCGGAGGAGGAGAAGGATAACGGCGAGCCACGGTCCGGCTTGTCTCGCTGATGTCTGCGCCGGAGCCGGAATCGGAACCGGAGCACTCCTTGCCGGTGCCCGGTAGTAGCGGGTCCCGGGGATCGCTCTCCATGGTCGCCTACTAGGAAGTTTCTGGAATGTGAAATCGGGATTCGGGGATTGGGGGAGGGTGGGCTCAGTTGGGAGAGAGAGAGAGAGAGAGAGAGAGATTTATATGGCACAAGAAGGGGATGGGATGATACGGGTGGGCCGGGGCGGGGGCTGTCCCTAGGCGCGGGGCAGCGGAGGTGTTCGAACTCCCGAGAATTTCAGTTAGAAATCGGTTACGTTTATTTTTCTGTTGGCAAACTTGTGAAAGATAACACACTTACATACCCCATGTAAAAATAAAAAGATGACACACCCTTATGTCACATCCCAAAATTTTCCAAATTTTGAAATGTGAAAAATAAATAAACAAAAGAAACAACTGTTGAAATTTATGGGGAAAAGAAACTTTTTGCTTCTAATTGGAAACATTAAAACCTTTTAAACTATTACAAAAGTTTTCCCCCAAATAAAGGTACTCCTTAAAATAAAAATAGCATTTAACAAAAACCCTAAGATCAAAACATCAAGATTATCCATATATCTTCGCTACTTCAAAATTTTAATTTGCAAGGTTCCCCTTCAAAATCTTTTTCACAAACTTCCTGTATTTGAAAATCTATTTTTAATCTTAAGGAATGTTCTCAACCAAAAACCATCTATACATCTCAACTACTTCATTTACATTTTTCAAACAACCTATGTTTTGTTTTGAACCAAAAATAAAAGCAAAGAGTCTCGTTTTAAAATAAGCACCATAGCTTATGTGAGCTATTTTAAGATTTTATAAAATTATCCTCTCATATTTTGAAACTTTAATTCATGGTTATCCATGTAAAGTGGAACTAAATCGAATCAAGTTCAAATAAGGAAAGAATCCAAGTCATTCCAAATATATTGCCCTGCAACTAGGCCAATATCGCACAAATGCAATCGTACAATAATTAACTAATTAATAATTGAGAAAATTAAATATTTCCAAATATATAAAATTTATGTCCTAAAATATTGCCCATGAATTTGCGAACCCGCAGCAATTTGAATCAATAAATTCGGAGCTCTAAATCAAAAGTTATGAAAGAATTAAAAATAGGAAAACAAATATAAAACAAAAAAAATGGCCGGCCAGGCCGGCCCAACCAGGACGATCGGCCATCAGGGCGTGTAGGTGAAGCTGTAGGTGAACCATGAATCAGTGAGCACCTTATTTGTATCTAATGCACTTAAATAACCTTCAATTGCCCTCCTAAATTGCATTAAATGTCCTCTAATTCCTCTCCCTCTTTAATCTTCTTTAATCCAGCCTTCACCCTCTCCTATATAAAACCCACACCAGGAAATTTCATAAGTTTTCAACTCATCTTAGCCCCATTTTTGTCCAAAATTCTCTCCAATCTTCTCCACCCAAATAGACCTTCAAAACGACCTCGGATCACGGTGGCTTGAAGACGGAAGTTGTTCCCCTTGTCAAGACGGTTCGATTCCTGCTGGTTTCACCTCGTTTCGTTCATCGAGCAGAGAGAAAAACATGGTCAAAGATTCAGATCTTAGAAGGTATAATCCATTTTACGCCCACCTTGTTGCTCCAAACACAATTTCCTTTGAACAGTAGATAGATCTAGTTGTTATCTACAACTTCCATGTAGAAAGTTTTTCCATCCGAGCAAATTTTTTTAGTCAATTCTGACATCATCATGACATCAGCGTAGTCAACAGTTAACTCAGTCAGATCGCTCAAAGTCAATTTCAGTCAATTCTCGAGTTTGACTTTTCCAGATTTTAGTACGAACTCGTATAATTCATAGAAAAAGATTTAGAAGTCCAAAAATTATAAATTTGGTATGCCTGAAAAGCTGAGATTCTGTAGAATCCATTTCTAAAATAATATTACTTATTCTCGGTACAAAAATTTGATTTATAAATTAAATGGTTTAATTGGTCATTTTCACCATAAAAATTATATCTTTAGTTCTGTATATCCAAATTTAGCAAATAATATGTCTATGGATTCACAAAAACGAGTAGAACACATTGGACCCATAATTCGGTATTTTTGATTCTGTTAAAATCACGTTTTATATAGAACCATTTGTGGAGTATTTTGAGTATAAAAACTGTTGTGTAAATTATTTTTAATTAAATCCTTTTGCAAATGGTTGTAAATTGAACCCTATGTAAAGTAAGACCAAAATATAATTTTATTCTTGTATAAATAAGACCGTGACAATTATTTAGTGAGAATGACCTTTCCAACTGTTAGAAATTGTTGCTAATTGCTACAATTGCACAAATGGTTGCATTTGTAATCTTGAAAATATAAAATGTTCATAAATCACTTAGTAATGTTCAGAACCTTGTTATAAAAATTTGTACAATAAAAATTTCCATCTTGCATGTTTGCATACTTTGCATGATTTTTGTGTTGCCATTAGTGTTGATCTTGTGTATGTTTTGTCTTGGTTGTTTTGCTTCATAGATTGTGTTGATTGTCAAGTGTGTTATTGCGAAGAGTGTACCAACACCACCAAATACTAAGGCAAGTGACACTATCATCCATGTCCTACTATTTTCACTACACTTAGTGGTATTTTTGTAGTATGCATGATAGAGATACTATGTTACTATGCTATGCTATGTCCTATTAGGATATCCTTTATATCTTCCTTAGTGGAAACATCGTAGTTGTAGTATTCTTAGCCATGTTATATACTTGGGGTGGAATACCATGTTATGAATATATGAAGTGTTGGAAAAATATATGTTTTATATAATAAAACAAGTACTCAATGAACCACCTGGGTGGAATGAGGATACTCAATTTTGGAAAAGGTGGCAACAAATGGAACCATGTTTATATGGCTATCTTTTTGTATGTGCACTAGAAGAAAACCACCCAGGGACTTAGAGATTGAACAGGTTTCTCGTACAGTGGCTTCCGTGTACAGCCACATGCGAAATGGGCTATAGCTTAGTCAACTACATAGTGGAAGACCCTTGCATTGGCATCTTCAGGTTAACTAGAATTATGTATTGGAAATTTATCCTTACATTGGTGCCTGGTAGACAAGCTAGCATTTTGTATTGGGAGGACTTCTATGGAAAGACTTTGTCACATTCTCAATCTGCCGGTACTCCATTTGGTGTGTACTTATCCAGCGGCCACTGGTGGCGTCAAGACAAGATTGTGTCATGTGGGTAAAGTGTACAATTTCTGCAGAAGATCAAATTCTAAGTACTTAGTCGTGTCCACGGTTACGGACAACTCTGGGCAACTAAGGCCTGAAGCTATGGAGATCTCGACATTCCAATTTCTCAAAATAAAACTTGATGGTGTCAACAAGGGATTAGAAGCACTTGGAGTTTTCCAAGGAGTTCAAAAAGATTGTCAAAAGATCAAAACTATTTTGAAATGATAGGATAAAATTATATTGCTTTCTGCAAATGAGCCTAAACCCTACTTAGACAAATATGCATGTATTGATAGGATACACTTATTTCTACATAGTAGTGAAACTTGCCAATACAATTCAAATGTATTGACCCTTGTGGCTGCAACTTATTATGTTGCAGGTTTGTTTGATGTTAGTGAGGTGTGTTGATTAGGATTACAAGTCTACAACCAACATGATTGCCCGTGGCACTTTGAAGATGAAGGACTCCATGCTATATAGTTATTCTGCTGCATTGTAATGAGATAGCCAAATGAGCTATGTAAGATGTAATGAATTATTTTATTCCTGGTTATAAAGTTGTATTATGACCTTTGTTTCTTGATATTACATCTTAACTGTGGATGCTAGCTATTGATCCAGGGACTAGCATTGTAAACACAGGGATCTCTTAATAAGGTAGAGATCCCTGTGTTTATAATGCTAGTCCCTAGATCAATAGATTGCATCCACAGTTAAGATGTAATATCAAGAAACAAAGGTCATAATACAACTTTATAACCAGGAATAAAATAATTCATTACATCTTACATAGCCCATGTGGCTATCTCATTACAATGCAGCAGAAATAACTATAGCATGGGGTCCTTTATCTTCAAAATGCCACAGGCAATCATGTTGGTTGTAGACTTGTAATCCTAATCAACACATCTCACTAACATCAAACAAACCTGCAACATAATAAGTTACAGCCACAAGGGTCAATACATTTGAATTGTATTGGCAAGTGATACTATGGTAGTATAGTGGTATCTATCATCTATATGCATTTGGCTAAGTGGATCTTAGGCTTGGTTTCCTCAAAACAGATTTTCCTTATCATTTGAAAACACTAAGTTTTTGTTTATCAACATCACCCAAGGCATCTACCAATCAAATATTGAAGATCCTTTAACCCTTGTTCAACCACAAGTTTTTATCTTAGAAATTGGGATGAGGAGATTCTTGATAGCTTCCATGTCTTGATGCTCAAATTGTCCTTTACCATGGACATGGCTAAGTACTTAGATTTTACACTCCGTAGAGGTGGTGCACTTTCCCCGAAAGACTTGGTTTCACCAAGACAAGATCTTTTAGAAGCATTCCCTTAGACCAGAATGGACGCGTTCCAACCTATCATCCCCTACCACCAACTGTCCATTTGGCTAAGTTATTGCAGCCTATATGATCCAGGCAGAGCCCATAATGCCAAGTGGCTGTGCTTGAAGCTTCTCAACATTTGACATCTCAAATCTCTTTGTTCCTGGGTGGCATTCAAGTGAGATACCAAGTTTTCCCCAGTATACTGGACTTGGTGATGCCCAAGCTTTTTCCCCAGCATACTGGACTTGCATAACCACTCAACACAAACCATTCTTTCCATTCCACCCAGGTGATTCATTTACTTAGTAGTTTTATTAAACAAAACACAAGTCCTTGACTTAGAAATATTCCATATCATGAAATCTAATCATCCCTTGTTTGCTACTACCTAAGCTAAGCATGGTAGTAGTAGGAATCTTAACTTAGGAAATTTCTACTAAGGTTTCATCTACTAGGTTTTCCCATGGCATAGTTTACACTTAGCAAAAATTCCATGCAAGTCCTACTTATAAATATCACTAATGCATAGTGAAAATAATGGGACAAAAGTATGAAGCATCACTTGCCTTTTTGGTAGAGAATATAAGTTCACTCCTTGATCTTGCAATATTCACACTCTTCAAATCACTACAATTCAATCAAGCAACAATAATTCAATCTACCATTCAAGCAAACATCACATAAAATAATAGAAACAAAGCAATGCATGCAAGCATGCCAAAGATTGTTTTATTTGGAAAAGAGGTTTATAATAGGTTATAAACATTCTAAAACACCTATTGGTCATTTTATAAGAGTGGCAAAATCATTTGCAAAAGATTTTACTTATAAACCATTTTTAAACCAAGGCATTATTTTATGTGGTTGAAAATGTCTTTAGCAAAACAATAATTTATAGGGTTCACCAAATACATTTTTAAATCATAAAACCTTGTGTTTAGGGTCATAGAGTTTAAATCGAAACATTTCCCAAAGGGCTTCCTCCAAAAGCATGTTTAATACAAAAACCTTATTTTTATTTGACTAGAAATGTTCTAAATCAAAGATTTATTCTTTTGCTTCACAAAACATGTTTTTGAAACCACAAGTTGTATTAGATGGTCAGTAGGTTCAAACAATCCATTTGCCCAAAGGTTTTATCACAAAAATAATTTTAGAAAGAATTTCATATTCAAATTATGCCTACACAAGTTTCTGCAAAAACAACCATTTTACCAGAAGAAATTTACTAAAAAAGTGCATGGTTGGAAAGTACTTGTCTTGCTGATTCCATTTATATAAAATTTGCAAAAATTGGACGTGTGGTTTGAAAGTTATGAATTTTGCAAGTTTGAGTAACTAATAGAATATTTTGTGGTTTTTGTAAAACGGTCTAGGCCACGCGTCCAATTCTGATTGGACAAAAACGGTTCGGCTGGATCGCGTGTTGTGATGCGTTGGATTAAAAACAGATCGTGTGGCACAGATGAGTTCATACCCCTTCGTTTAGGTTCTATCGTAGCCACAGGATCTAAATCGAACGGTGCACATACGAGTGACCATCGATGGGCGGCGCTGGCGGCGGTGAGTGGCGGTGCTCGGTCAGACGGAGGTGTTCCCGACGATTCAGGAAGCGAGGGAGAGGATGGCGAGGCTTACCAGGCTCGCAGAGACTTTCTGAAGCTCGAGGTGGACTCGGCTACTTGAGGGGCACACGGAAGAAGCAGCTATTGCTCGTTAGAGTCAGTGGCGGCGTCGGGTATGCTCAGATGTCGTCGAAGGCGAAGCTAGAGGTCGAGCTAGGACAAGTAGAATGCACAGTTAGGTTCGCAAGAGGAAGGCGAGTATGAGAGTGTCAACGAGGGGGAGAGGGGCGGTCGGGTTTACCGAGGAGAGGTCGCCGGAGATGAGGCAGACGGTGGCGGAGTTCAGTTGAAGTGGTTGCCGAGTGTCTGACGCGCGCGCGAGTGCGCTGAGGGTGCAGAGAGAAGCGCCAGGGTATGGGGAGCAGGCTCGCGTGCACTAGGAGGCTAGAGGTGGTCAGACGACGCCGGAATTGTCCGGACAGCTCGTCGGAGCAGAGAGCGTTCCAGGTCAAAATTTGCTCGGCCTGGGGGCAGAGAGTGGGTGGTTCCTGGGGGGAAACGGAGAGGAGGGAGAGGCGGTTAAGAAGGCGGTTATAAAGTCGCGCAACAAAAGTAGATCAAACTAAGAATAAGAACATAGATTTTTACATGGAAATACTAACGGGAAACCACGGAACGCACGGCGATATTATCACTATAATTGGGGAGGGAGGGGGTATTATAATACACGAGGGGACATACCCTCTATGTGCTATCAGTACGGTAGAATTCACTTTAAAACCAGATAGATGGCATCATCTTCACGTGCATCTTACTGGTAAGATCCTTAGACATGCATATCGATTCCAGTTTCATCTAGGTATTGCAAAAATTAAACTAATCATGTTATTGATGATTGTTGGAAGCTATAGAATAGGAAGAAAAGGATATCAAACGAAAGATAAGTCTAATGATACTGGTAAGGCTTTTGTTGTTTCGGTGATAGTTCTGATGGTGAATGTCTACCTGTTTTTGCTGCTCATGCTTCTCGTGATGATGAATGGATACATGATACTCCATGTTTGTTTCATATTTTCTATAATAAACATTGGTTCAGTTTATCTGAGTCTATGCAGACTGGTGATTTTGTGCATGTGGGGACTCACAACCCTCGTCATATTTTTGGCGTTGGACTGAGGACACATGATGGTGTGACACGCACGTTGACTCAGGTGAATCACATACCAAGCATCGCTAGAAAATTTCTCTCACGCGGTATCCTTAATGTTGATGGGTAGAAATACGCCGGTGGGCATAGACTTTTAAAGGTACCAAAAGGTTCTCTCGTTCACATGATAGGTGATATAAATTCTGCAAAATTATTTATTCTTAGAGGTAGCACTTAATTTGCCTAGTATTGCTCCTACCTTTACTTCTCATGATGCATGGAAGAATTGGTCAAGAGAGTGATGATCGATGGTTGCAACTTGAGTAAGTTTGAAATTTGTGAAGACTACATTTTTTCGTAAGAATAAAAGGGTTAAATTCCACGATTCCATTCATACCACCAAAGGCATATTAGATTAGGTGTATGTTGATGTATGGGAACCTTCCCTTAGCACTTCCATTAGTGGTGTTAATTACATGTTTACTATCATTGATGATTACTTAAGAAAAGTGTCGCCTTATTTTCTGAAACATAAATCTGATATTTTCGATGCTTTTAAAAAGTGGAAAGTTATGGTAGAAAAGCAAACTGAGAAAAAGGTAAGTACTATGTACTGACAATGGTATGAAATTATATTCTAATATTTTTGAGGAGTTTTGCAGTAACGATGGTATGATAAGACATCACACCATCACCTACACACTACTAGGAAAATGGCTATAGGTAATCAGCACATCCGTGGCTCACATGGTTGAAGTGCCCCACGGCTAAAACAGGCGTGGCTCACCTATGGACAGTGCCCTACTAGTAACTAGAACAACCGTGGCGCACATGACCATAGTGCGCCACAGATATGTGTGGGCCAGGGCCCTGTTGGCCGCACGCCAAACATCTGTAGCGCACATAGGGTAGGTGCGCTACGGTTGTTAGTGTCAACCGTGGCGCACATGGAGGGGGTGCGCAATGCCTAAGCGCATGCCCCTCTCTGCTGTGAAACGGCCAGACACATCCGTGGTGCACTATGTCATGTGCGCCACGGATGTATAAACTTAGTAGTAGGGCACCTTGCCCTAGTGCCCTACGCCTAACTATCCTGCACCAACTCCACCCCCCCCCCCCCCCCCCGTGGATCGCCTTTTTAGGCTTTGCAAAAAATAAAAGAAAATGATAAACACTTCAAAAAATTAAATCCTTTCATATTTAGGTAGGTTATGTGGTATAGCTTCTAGTAAAATTAACAAACATGAGTTTCGACTTTATTTGCAAAAAAAAGTCATGCCACGGTAAAAAGGCCATAACTTTTGCATACGATATCGAAAAAATCGTATAATATACCAAAATGACGAGAACGAGATTTCGCATCCGCTCGCAACGACCTCCGGTCGTTTAGTGATTTTTTAGATTTTCAAAATTCGAAAAGAGTAAAAAGTTACGGTCAAAAGACCGTTTTTTCCTGCAGAAAAAAAAATAGAGGGCGACTTACCCGTAGCGCACCACCACCTAGTGCGCCACGGATAAGCTTGGGCAGGATTCAAATTTGAATCCCCACCCCGCCCTCCTCCCTTTTCCTTTCCCCTTTTCCCTTCCCCTTTTCCCTCTTCCTCTCCCTTTCCCTTCTTCCTTCTTCCTTCTCCCTTCTTCCTTCTTCCTTCTCCTCCTTCCCCTTCTCCTCTCCTTGCAGTGACGGCGCGACGTCGGCCTCCTTCTCCTCCTCCTCGCAGTGACAACGGGCGACGGCGGTGCAACGGTGGCCTCCTTCTCCTCCTCCTCGCAGTGACAACGGGCGACGGTGGCATCCTTCTCCTCACCGACCTCCCTTCCTCCCTCTCTTCCTTCCTCTCTTCCTCCATCTCTTCCTTCCTCCCTCTCTTCCTCCATCTCTTCCTTCCTCCCTCTCTTCCTACCTTCCTTTCTCCAACCACACCCTTTCTACCACCTCGACGCCGGCGAGGACTAGAGCGGCCACGACCCCTCCCGCACCTCCCTGCCACGGCCATGCTCCGGCGAGGTGACACAACTGCGGCGCCGATGCACGGACCCGATTGCTTTTGCAATTCAAAAGGAGGGTGTTTTTTTGCATTTTTTTTGTTTTTTGAAAAACACATCTGTGGCGCACCCTGTACCCCTACCATGCAGTGCGCCACGGCTACGAGATAGCCGTAGCGCGAGGCCCGTGGCGCACTGCTAGTGCGCTACGGAAGGCCTTTTCAGGTGCGCCACGAATAGGCGTTTTTCTAGTAGTGATACTCCTCAGCAAAATGACGCGGCTAAGCGCATGAACATAACCATCATCTCGAAGGCGCGATGTATGTTGTCCGATGCTGGTATAGGCAGGAATTTTGGGATGAAGCATCCAACACAACGTGCTACCTCATGAATAGGTCACCTTCAATTCAACTTGAGAATAAAATTCCAATTCAGGTATGGTTTGGTTCACCAACCGATTATTCGCAGTTGATAGTTTTCGGTTGCACTACATATGCTCATGTTGATAATGGAAAGTTTGAGCCAAGGGCTATTAAATGCATATTGCTTGGTTATGGTTCAGGAGTTACGGTGTATATATTATGCATTCCTGAAACTAAAAAAGTTTTGTTGAGTAAGAATGTCGTTTTCAATAAATCTGTTATGTATCATTGATACGTCAGAAACGTATCTATATTTTTTGATGTTTCATGCTTGTTTAGTATCTATTTTGCTTTGATTTGTCTACAGTTTGAGGTATTTTTTATACACTTTCTGGAACTAACCTATTGACAAGATGCCACAGTGCCAGTTGCCTGTTTTCTGTTGTTTTTGGTTTAGAAAGCTAAAAATGAATATTCTCGGAGTTGGACGGGACAAAAGCCAAAGTTCATATTTTTCGCTGAATGATACGAAAAATCGAAGACAAGATGGAGGAGGACACGAGGGTGGCCACACCCTAGGTGGGCACGGGTCCCGCCCTGGCCGCGCCCACAGGGGGTGTGGGCCCCCTGGCCCTCAAGTGACCTTTCCTCCTTCGCGTATAAAAAGCCTCCGACACAAAAACCCTAAATCATCTGGCGGAAATCCACGAAAACCTCCGTAGCGCCTCCGCCATCGAAGGGGAGATTCGGGGGACAGAAAGTCTCTGTTCCGGCACCCTGCCAGGACGGGGAAGTGCCCCCGGAGTCATCTACATCGATCTCCACCACCATCTTCATCATCGTTGCTGATTCCCATGATGAGGAGGGAGTAGTTCTCTCTCGAGGCTAAGGGTGATGGTGCTCGACAGGTGTTGACGTGGAGCACTTTGTTGGTAACCCCAAGAGCAAGGTGTGATGGAGCACAGCAACAAGTTTCCCTCAGTAGAGACCGAGGTTATCGAACCAGAAGGAGGAAGGAAACGTCTCAAAGGTGCTGCAAGCAACGTGGAGACCTGCACAACACAAACTCAAGACTTTGCCCCAACGAATCAGTGAGGTTGTCAAGCTCACCGGTTTGCTGTAACAAAGGATTAAACGTATGGGGTGAAAGGTAATGGTTTGCACCAAGTAAACAAGTAACAGTGGAAGATGTATCAATGGTAAAGATTGGACCGGGGTCCATAGTTCACTAGAGGTGCTCTCCTTAGATAAACAACATGACATGAAGGGTAAACAAATTACAGGAGGGCAATTGATAGGAACTGAGCAAGGCATAACAATACAATTACTAGTCAGAAATATCCTATGAGGTTGATTGGGAAATACAACAAGATACATAGACTGCCATCCAACTGCATCTATGACTAGAAGTCCACCTTCAGGTTATCACCCGAACCCCCTCCAGTATTAAGTTGCAAGCAACAGACAACTGCTTTAAGCAAAGTGTGTAAGGTAAACAGTCCACATGTTCCATGAACAAGAGACCGTTGTTTTCTCCCTAGTAGCAACAGCACATCTACAACCGAAGTGATTTCTGTCACTTCCCTTGGAACCTAGAGGCATGAACCCACTATCGAGCATAAATACTCCCTCTTGGAGTCACTAGCAACTACTTGGCCAAGATAACCACTAGCAACGGAGAGCATGCAAGATCACAAACAACACAGACATGATAGAATCATAAAGACAAAACCATTAATCAAACCAACATAATAATCTCAATATCCATCGGATCCCCACAAACACAACATGCATGATTACAAATAGATTAGATATTGATCATGAACGGAGAACATAAGATCTATACATGAAAGAACAAAGGAGGAGATACAACCATCTAGCTACTACATGGACCCATAGTCCAAGGTGGAACTACTCACGAATCATACCGGAGAGAAGGCCTTCGGGATGATCTCCCCTCCGACAAGGTGCCGGGAAGAGCTTTAGATCCCCCGATCTAGGGACGATGGTGGCGGTGGCTACAGACGGTTTCGTGGATTTCTGATGGGGTACCGAGAGTTTCTGCATCAGGGGCTTCTTATAGACGAAGGGGCGAGACCGGGAGGCGGCTAGGGTGCCCAAACCCTATCCAAGCGCGGGCTAGGGCCCACCCACGCCTAGGGTGGGTCTGGCCCCCCTGGCTGGCCTTCCGGGCTCCCCTCTGGACTTCTTGTTCCCAACGGAAAGTAATTGACTTTGGCGTTTGTCCCGTCCAATTCCAAGAATATTTCTTTACTAACTTTTCTGAAACCAAAAACAGCAGAAAACAGGCATCTGGCACTGTTGCAACTTGTTAATAGGTTAGTACCAGAAAACATGTAAAAATCACCTCAAAGTGTAGACAAGTAAAGCAAAGTAGATACTAAACAAGCATGGAGCATCAAAAATTATAGATACGTTTCCGACGTATCAAAGGGCTCTACCGGTAGCTATGTGTTCATCTCTCTCTCTATGCATGATCTTGTTGTGGTCATGAGATTTGTAATCTAGTAGATCTACCTTGCTACTCAAGTGCTTCAATAGATCTCTGCTCTCCCCATGTGTGTGAAAGTGACAGCGTGCACGTCATGGTGACACTTAGGCTAGAGGTTACATAAATACTCATCGTGCTTTAATAGGTCTATGCTTTTCCCCACGTGTGTGACAGTGACAGCGTGCGCGCCGTGTGTGGCACTTAAGCTAGATTACGTATATATTCATGAGTTGTATTTTGAGTTGGTTGTCTCTATGAAATTGTGGTGTTTGTTGGAACCATCTAGCGCTCAAGGTGACAGTGTGGGGTTATCTAGATTGGGAAGGTGGACTTTGAGGTGTGCTTTTGTAGACCTACCGTGGATTAGAGTGTCCAACCGGAGAGTAGTTAAGAGTAGTATCATGAAGAGAGGATATTTATATGAGAGAGTGCTCACTAGTGAAAATATGATCCCTAGGCCTTGTTTCTAAACATTGAAACACCGTTTGCATCTAGATTTGTTGCATGTTTGCTTGCCGTTTCTTTATTTCAGTTTGCCACACGTTACCCCACGGCAACAATAAGTCAGAAGCTATTTTCTGGCACTGTTACCACTTGTATTTCACAATCTCTTCGTCGAACTAGTACACCTATACACCTGACAAGTGTATTGGGTGTGTTGGGGACACAAGAGACTTCTTGTATCTTGATTGCAGGGTTGCTTGAGAGGGATACCTTTGACCACTTCCCCCTGAGTTCGATAAACCTTGGGTAATCCACTTAAGGGAAACTTGCTGATGTTCTACAAACCTCTACACTTGAAGGCCAAAAAACTGTCTACAAGAATAGAAGTGCGTAGACATCAAGCTATTTTCTGGCGCCGTTGCCGGGGAGGTAAGGTAAAAGGTACTCACATCCTGGTGTGTGAGTGCTCGAAGTTATTTCCTTTAGATTCTGCAATTTTGTCTTTTTGTTTCTTGTTTTCACTACTTAGGCTTAATGGAAAACAACAACAAAAATTAGAGAACTTTATAGTGTTTATCTTGAGTTGGGACATGAAGTGTTTGTAGAGAAAATTAAAAAACCTATGGATCTTTATTTGCATGCTAATAGCAATGTTATTAGTATGAATTCTTTGAACACCATTATTGCTAATGCTATGGAAAAGTCTAAGCTTAGGGAAGCTAGTTTTTATGAGAATGATATTTTTAGTTCCCTAGCTTTGGAAGATAGCTATTCTATTGCTTATGATGATACCAAACCTCCAATTTATGATGATTACAATGGTGAGTATCATATTTTCAGTCCACCTAATATTGAGGAGAAAATTTATTGTGATTACAATATGCCTCCTATATTTTATGATTATGGTGATGAGAACAATAGTGATAGCTATTTTGTTGAATTTGCTCCCACTACAATTAATAAGAATGGCTATCCTTATGTGGAGAGTAATAATCATTTTATGCATGTGGCTCATGATAAGAATGTTTTATGTGATAGTTATATTGTTAATTTTATTCATGATGATATTGAAAGTTATTATGAGCGAGGGAAACATGGTTTTATGCATTTCAAAAATATTAAGTTTCCCCTCTTTATGTTGAAAATTTTGAAGTTGCACTTGTTTTATCTTCCTATGCTTGTAACTTTGTTCTTTTTAATTTATTTTCATACAAGATTCCTATGCAAACGAAGTGGGTTAGACTTAAATGTGTTTTGAATTTTCTTCTTGATGCTCTCTTTTACTTCAATTGATATTTCTTATGTGAGCATCTTCTTAAACTATCAAGCCTAACTTAAAGGCGTTAAAGAAAAGTACTTGTTGGGAGATAACCCAAGAGTTTTCTTGAGTCTTGGAAGTTATTACTTCAGTAATGACCTCTCATTATCCTTTTTATTTGCTTTTTGTGCCAAGAATGACCTCTAATGAGAGGGAAGTAAGATTTGGGGAGTTGTTGTCCCGAAACAGATTTTTGTGCTCCACCATAAATATTCGTGAGGAATCTCTGTAAGTCAGATTGAGCTGAAAATTTACGAATAAATCTCACAGTATGTTAGATAACTTTCATTAGTTCAACACTTTTTTATTTGAGCAACAAAAGGTCTTAGAAAATATCGGTTTCTACCTGCTGGTCTGCTTTGACAGATTTCTGCCATTATTTACATTTGCTTCTTATTGATTCCTTTTTGGGTTCTTTTTGGGAAATTGAGCTTTTGAAGGAGTTGCTACAGTAGCTTGTGTTTTTAGTGAAAAGTTTGTTGTTCCAAAGCTAAGCCTAAAGGTCTATTATCTTTTGAATACACTAATGTTGCTAATGAAGATTGTGTGAAGTTTTGTATGAAGGAAAAAAAATTCAGGTGTAGAGAGAGAATGATTAATGAGATGAAGAATGGACAAAAGCTCAAGCTTCGGGATGCCACCATGGTGTCACCCCAAGAAATATCCAAGAGGTACAAGCGTCAAAGCTTGGGGATGCCTTGGGCATCCCCTTCTTCATCAATAAAAAGCTCAGGTCTTTCTAGACACTTCGTTTTTATTGATTCATGCACTATTGTGTTGTTCTTGGAGCGTCTTTGTTTTTGTTTTTAGTTTTATTTTGCTTGGTTTGCTGCAATAAGTTGGTTGGATCCCAGCACACTTATTTTGGAGAGAGAGACACACTTTGTTTTCATTGCCTAGAACACTCTAGTTTTCACTCTTGTTGTTCTGTGAGTGTTCACTTTTGCTAGCACTGTGTTTAGCCTTAGTTTTCTTGTGCTTTCAGTTTAGAACCGTTTAGTTCTTCTTTGTGGATTTGTGAGACAAGCTCACTGATATTTATTCATTATTATCTTTGTGAGTTGTTTCAAATAAGTCGATTGGTGTTGGAAAAGAGTAGAAAGTCTCATGCTTATAGTGGTACAAGAGGAGCTTGCTTTGACTATGGCTTAGACTTTATCATGTCATGCTAGGTGTTGTTTTGACCTTATGCTTAGTGATTATTGCTGTAGCATGACTTGTTCCAAACAATTAGGATTGCTTAGTGTGCCTTGAAAGAATCATGCATTGTTTTAGCATACAAAAGCATAGTATTGTGGTATTCTCCTTTGATGTTTTGTTTGGGTTGACTTGGCACATGCTCACACCATGTTATGACTATGAACAAGTCACCATAGCCTCTATGATCATTTAGTCCTTGACTTGTAGTACCACTCTATGCTTTGATTAGTAATGTTTTGTCGTTCTGCATGATTATGGCCATTATTGCTCTCTTAGTTGGTTGCTCCCAGTTTTTTTGCTAGCCTCCACTTGTATGAGTAAGTTCTACTCATGCTTCCAACTCCCAAGAAACCAAGTTATTCCAAAGTTTCCACTATAAATTCCTATGCATGGTGTGTTACACCATTCCAAGTATATTCTTGTTTTCAGCTATCTTCCAATTAAAAACTATTTTGTTATGCGAAAACTTAGTGATTAAAGCTCTCACGAACTTGATGGCGCACTTTATATTTCTTGCCCCTAATAAACTTGAACCATTGTGTCATCTATGTTGTATATGCTTGCACTTATACGTTAGAATTAGGAGAACCATGTTTTCATGGGGAACGTTTTCAACATTGCATTTGTATTTTGTACATAGTTGATATCATGCTATTTTGTCTATGGATGTCGCCGGTGTGAAATAAAAAGAGAGCTTGTAAGTCCATGGAGTTATGTATTTTGTGTTAGAGAAACATCTGGGCCGCTAGCCTAAGCCATGCCTAATCATGATGGAAACTTGCAGCATCACCATAATGAGTCTGTGAAGCATCCTCAATAAAAACCTATGCAAATAGAAAATAAAAAGATCGCTTAGATGCTCATTGTTTGCTTGCCTTGTCATTTTGGTTATGGGATAGCTCTTGTACCATGTGCAAGGGGTACCCCGTTGGCGGTTCTCTATGATACGCATGTACTTACTATGACAAGAACTTACAGGTGACTAAAATTGAGTAGCATGAGGTGCGGCCCTCATATTCAAGGGACATGAGATTTCCAACTTATACTTTGTCAAGCATATACTCCATAGTTTGTTCACTTTAACATTAATCACTTCAAGATGCTTATGATAGGGGCAATGAGGGCTGAAAGCTAACAAGTACCATAATTTTTGGAAGATCTTTTTGAAACTTGAAATCCCTGCTTCCCTTTATGAAGGGCCTTTCTTCCACTATTATATTGAGTCTCCACCTTCTACCTTTAGGCACCAGTTAAGAGATCATAGTTTTCATTCTTAGTTCTATGTGCATTGTCCCAAAACTTATTGATTGATGCATATTGTTAATATTACTTGTTCTTGTGCTATTTGTATCTAGTCACTCTTATGAACTTTGAAGGTGTCCTATGCATTTATTTGCTACTCCATGAGGGACAAGATGAATGCCACTACGCCATGTTTTCTGTATGTGAAACAAACAAACGTTTTTCAATACATTGTTATTCATGATCTTTGTTTGTAACCTTTCATGTTGCATGCATAGTTACTCTGTCTTATTGTTAGAACTCCATCTTTCATGCTCATGATTAGAGTTCTTTGATCCCAGCTTTCAGTACTTGCAAATGGTTTGACCTTGATTTTGATGGTGCATGTCACCTAAAAAAATATTCTTTTTATCACTTACCAACTCGAGGATGAGCAGGAGTTAAGCTTGGGGATGCTTGATACGTCAGAAACGTATCTATAATTTTTGATGTTCCATACTTGTTTAGTATCTACTTTGCTTTGCTTTGTCTACACTTTGACTTATTTTTATACACTTTCTGGAACTAACCTGTTGACAAGATGCCCAGTGCCAGTTGCCTATTTTCTGCTGTTTTTTGGTTTCAGAAAGCTAAAAATTGAATATTCTCGAAATTGGACGGGACAAAAGCCAAAGTTCATATTTTTCCCTGAACGATACGGAAAATCGAATACGAGATGGAGGAGGACACCAGGGTGGCCACACCCTAGGTGGGCGCGGGTCCCACCCTGGCCGCGCCCACAGGGGGTGTTGGCCCCCTGGCCCTCCACTGACCTTGCCTCCTTCGCCTATAAAAATCCTCTGACCCAAAAACCCTAAATCATCTGGCGGAAATCCACGAAAACCTCCGTAGCGCCACCGCCACCGAAGGGGAGATTCGGGGGACAAAAAGTCTATTCTGGCACCCTGCCGGGACGGAGAAGTGTCTCCAGAGCCATCTACATCGATCTCCACCACCATATTCATCACCATTGCTGATTCCCATGATGAGGAGGGAGTAGTTCTCTCTCGAGGATAATGGCTCTACCGGTAGCTATGTGATGCATGATCTTGTTGTGGTCATGAGATTTGTAATCTAGTAGATCTACCTTGCTACTCAAGTGCTTCAATAGATCTCTGTTCTCCCCATGTGTGTGAAAGTGACAGCATGCACGCCATGGTGGCACTTAGGCTAGAGGTTACATAAATACTCATCATGCTTTAATAGATCTATGATTTTCCCCATGTGTGTGACAGTGATAGCGTGCGCGCCGTGTGTGGCACTTAAGCTAGATTACATATATATATTCATGAGTTATATTTTGAGTTGGTTGTCTCTATGAAATTGTGGTGTTTGTTGGAACCATCTAGCGCTCAAGGTGACCATGTGGGGTTATCTAGATTGGGAAAGGCGGACTTTGAGGTGTGCTTTTGTAGACCTACCGTGGATTAGAGTGTCCAACTGGAGAGTAGTTAAGAGTAGTATCATGAAGAGAGGATATTTATATGAGAGAGTATTCACTAGTGAAAGTATGATCCCTAGGCCTTGTTTCTAAACATTGAAATACCGTTTGCATCTAGATCTGTTGCATGTTTGCTTGCCGCTTTCTTTATTTCAGTTTGCCACACGTTACCCCACGACAACAACAAGTCAGAAGCTATTTTCTGGCACCGTTACCACTTGTATTTCACTATCTCTTCGCCGAACTAGTGCACCTATACACCTGAAAAGTGTATTGGATGTGTTGGGGACACAAGAGACTTCTTGTATCTTGATTGCAAGGTTGCTTGAGAGGGATACCTTTGACCACTTCCTCCCTAAGTTCGATAAACCTTGGGTAATCTACTTAAGGGAAACTTGCTTCTGTTCTACAAACCTCTGCACTTGGAGGCGTCTACAAGAATAGAAGTGTGTAGACATCAATCATGACAACTTTCCCTCAGATCCCTCTTTGTTCCTGTTGGAGAGGTGTAAGTTAGTGTGCATGTGGATCACCAGCATGAAACTATTGATAATGATGATGTTGTTAAAAATACACATGATGAAAATATAGATGATTATGTTGTTCAGCACTCACCTATTGTTTTGCAGCAACCACATGAATCTATTGTTGTTGATATGCTGAGGTGTAACAAAGGTCCTCGTCCTTGTTTAATTTAAGAGTGTAATCTTGTTCATTATGTTTTGAATTGTGTTAAACAGATGGAGAACTATTGTGAACCTGCTACATATATTGAAGTTGTTGCATCCGTTGACCATGAGAATTGGATTTCTGCTATGCAAAAAGAGATGCAATCGCTTAAGGAAAATGGCACATAGGATGTTGTGCACTTTCCTAAACAAAAGAAGGCGGTTCACTACAAGTGGATCTTCAATAGAAAGGAAGGTTTATCAGCTAATGAGCCTTCAAAGTACAAGGCAAGGTTAGTAGCCAAGGTCTACGACCAGGTATTGATTATAATGATGTGTTCTCTTAGTTGTAAAGCATAGTTCCATTCGTACATTTCTTAGTATTGTGGCTATGCGTGATCTTGAGCTTGAGAAGTTAGATGTAAAGACTGCTTTTCTACATGGGGAGTTTGAGGGGAAATATACATGGACCATCCTAAAGGATTCATAGTTCCTAGTAAGGGAGATTTTGTGTGCAAGTTGAAGAGATCGCTTTATCATTTGAAGCAATATCTAACATAGTGTTACAAAAGGTTTGATTCAATTAGGATATCACATGGTTTAAGTGGTCGTAATATGATAGTTGTGTCTATATTAAATTTGTTGATGGATCACCTATATACTTTATGTTATATGTTGATGATATGTTAATTGCTGCCAAGCATAAGAAAGAAATCACTAATTTAAAGACACACCTAAGTAGTGAGTTTGAGATGAAGGATTTTGGTGCTGATAAGAAGATCTTAGATATGGAGATTACCGGGGACAGAAAGTCTGATTTTTTATTTCTTAGTCAGCAAAGTTATATTGATAAAGTTTTTTATCGTTTTAATATGCATGGTGCAAAGTCAGTTAGTACTCCTATTGCTCCTAATTTTAAATTGAAAGTTTCACAATTTGCTACTACTGATGAAGAGTTTGAGTATATGTCAAAGATTCTATATTCTAGTGTTGTTGGTTCCTTGATGTATGACATGGTTTGTTCACGTCCTGATTTATCATATGCTAGGAGTTTGATAAGTAAATATATGAATAATCCTGGTAAAGAATATTAGAAGGTTGTTTAGTGGGTTTTCAGGTACCTTTATGGCACTTTCAATGCTTGTTTGAAGTTTGGCCGGACTGGTGAGGGACTTGTTGGCTACATGGATTTAGATTTTGCTATTGATTTGGATAAGAGAAGGTCCCTCATAAGTTATTATATGTTTAATGTTGGTGGTCGTGCTGTTAGCTAAAAGGCAACATTGCAGACTGTTGTTTCCCAACCTACCACTGAAGCTGAATACGTGCCTATTATTGAAACTTGCAAAGAATATGTTTGGTTCAAGAGTTTGTTTGGTGAGATTTGTGAAGATGAGTCTTATATTAGTTTGCTTTGTGACAGTCAAAGTGTCATATATCTTACAAAGGATCACATGTTCTATGAGAGAACAAAGCATATTTATATCAAGTACTCTCTCTGATCCAAATTAATTAACTCGGATTTGTCCAGATTCTGATGTATCTAGACATGGTTTAGTACTAGATATATCTAAATCTACACAAACTTGAGTCAATTAATTTGGATCAGATGGAATATCATTTTATTTGAAAATTTGTTGCTTAAGGTAAACTAAAGATATATGCAAGATCATCACTCATGATAATCCTTCTAATATGATGACTAGACATGCTCCTATTGCTAAGTTTGAGCTATGCTCGAACTTTGTCGGTTTAACTGATTAACCCAAGTGGCTATTGTGCCGAAAATGTTTTCTTTGTTTTCTAGGGATATGATCGTTTTCGATGCTATAAAAAGGTGTTTTTGTCAAGTTAAAATTTGTTAAAGTTTGATACAAATTCATAAAGGAGGCTAACTTCTGACGAGCGAAGCGAGGCACGTCGCCTATAGGCTTCGGCTGACTGGATCATTAAAGACCTAAGTTTTCACCGTTATATATACCTCTTGTAATCCACCGGTTCGAATAACTCACATCTAATAATCCATGGTCTTGCGTAAATACTAGCCATATAGTGAAGTTTCGCCAGCTAGCGCCTGGGTTTTTTCTCGGTTTGTTGGAAAGGTTTTCACGTTAAATCTTGTATCCTCTACGGTGATTATGTTTTCGTTCTTAGTTATTTGCTTGTCACTTTATAACACCACGGGTCAACCTTGTTGAAGGTAAGATTTCTCCTAGCGATATCCAAACCCTTCTAATTCAAGAAATTAACAAAAGCAGACCCGTGCACCAATGAGCTTGTTTTTGAAAATTTTGAAAAACATATTTCAAAACTCTAGAAAATCTGAAAACAAATATGCGCAAACATATACACATTTTGAAGATATGGTAAAATTTTGGAGAAAAAATCGTGGTACTTTGGGAAATATAAAAAAGACAAATTTCAGACATAAATGTGTGTTTTTTACTCCTATATGCAGCTAGAAATTGTTTCTATTCTGTAGCACAAAATAGAAAGAGTTTTCTACCAAAACTTGCATGGTTATTCGGACCATAATATGTATTCTCGGGATAAATTTTGGGTTTTTTTAAACTGAAAAGTACAAATTTCAAAATTTTCAGAAAACGAGCTGTGGTGTTCTTTGGTGTTGCAGCAAATTTTTGGACTACGAACTCATAACTTGAATTCCATCAGAACTAATTACATGCACCAAAGTATGCGAGTGTGAGGACACCAAATATTTTGAAGAGGTTGAGTCTTTCAAGAAATCTAAAGCGAATTAACCCTCATTCTCCAATCTTAAACAACGATATTACTAGTCAAGCGTGATCCTCCCGAGAAAAAACGCATCTTAACCTCCCGTGTCGCTTCCGTTGGGCAATCCCGGAGGTCCTCCGACGCCGCCTTCCAGGTCCCCCCCCCCCCCCACACACACAACTCTGTTCACATCCGGCCGGCGCTGGCGGTGTTGTTGGCGCCCGTCCCGCTAAAGGAAGAGGACGGCAGGAGGTGGGGGGCATCCCGTTTTGCATCGAAGCGAAGGGGCATGGTGGCGGCACGGCTACACAGGGAGATATAGCCGGAGTGGCTGGTGCCTGAGGTTTTCGGCGGGGCAATGAAGAAGAGGCGGCGACACGTCTCCGTTGCGGTCAGTGGCTGCTGGCGTCTGATATTTGTTACCATCATGTCTTATGTCTTTGATAATCCATAGTGAAGTCAGATATAGAGAATGTCATGGAAGCATAGAAATGAGGGCTAGCGATGGTGGTTTGAATCTTGGTGGCGATGATGAACTAGCTTGGGGTTTTGTGACTTGGAGCAGTGACTGTTAGTGGGGGCGATCGTACAGAAGAAGTTCACAGTCTTATCTTGCATGATGAAAATCCAAGCTATAGGCTTAATTGGTTTTGCCTGGCAATGGGCTTGTTGAAAACATTGTTTTCTGAGCAGGGACTTTCTCCAGGGTAAAAACATATTATCATTGATCGGGTGATGACAGCGCTTGTGCATTATTTTCTTTTTGAAGTCGTCGCTATTGGAGATGTTGGAATTCTAGTGTTATTTTGGTGGTGTTCAAAGTCGCTGCTAAAAAAACTGATCGTTGTAACAGGACTTTTCTTTTTTTAATTTTTGTTTTCTTTATTGTGTGCATCCGTAAGGCTGCTAGGGAAATACGTTGTTGCAGAGGCTAGATATAATTGGTATCTTCATCATATTAATATGTGTTTTTTGTAAATAAAATATTACAACTCAAGCTATGAAAATCTAATGGAAAGATGAATTGCATTGTGTCAGAGCTACGGTACTTAGCGTATCAGTAATAATAAGACCCCTAGGCTTAAATAAATATCATGCATGTCGATGTGCCATCAGCCCATCTTATACCATACTAAAATAGAGAAATAGTATGTACTCCCCGTTACAAAATATAAAATATTTTAGCCTTTTCTGAGAGGCATATATCATATAGGTTCGGAGCAAATTGAGTGAACTTACACATTAAAAAACGTCTAGATACATATATTTTAAAAAAGATAAAACATCTTATATTTTAAAACAGATGGAGTAATATTTTAATTAGACAAAGAACTAAGGACATCTTATTTAGCTGCTATCAGCAGCTTAACCTAGCCGACCGGACTGTCTAATTTTGAGGCTTCACATGCAGCACAAAATCAACATGATCATTGCACCAATAACTAGAGGAAAGATGGGCAAACAAATCAGCACCAAAAGGGGATTTGGAAATCTCTGCAGAAACGTTCCCACGACAATGTCGGTGGCGAACACGAGCACGAGGGTGATCGCAAAACCCTGCAAGGATAGAGAGAGAGGTGTGAGAAGTGAGAACCATGGCCAATTTGATGCATGTGGCTGGAGAAAATATAGCTGAGGTACGTAATTTAGTACTCCTACATTCATAAACATCTTGCAGGACGCGCAGTTGTCATGGGGAGGTGGTCTTGTCGCCGTCGCCGACGTCGACGGTCGTGGCTCTTCTTTCTCAGGCGGCAGCGGGTAACTGATGACGGCCGGCGGCTTCCTCTCGCCACCGTCGTCGATCAGCGGGTAGCCGAGGGCCACCTCGCCTTCCTCCGTGCCGCGGATGCGGACGATGGTGTCGTCGGTCGCGCCGGCCATACGTGGTGCTGTGCGGCGGTTGCAGATTTGGGGGTTTGTAGTTGTAGTACCTGAGGAGACCGTGGTTAATTGGTTATATCAAGTCTAGGCAGGACGTACAAACACAAACCTAATATCCCCGAAAAAAAAAAAACACAAACCTAATAACCCGTAAATCTGTTGGGAACAGGTTGTTTTGTATCGGGACAGGGTTGCTCGTAACTAGTATGATCAGCGTTTGTCAATTTGTTGTTGTGTATGCGTGTGGGACTCCTCCGTGAGGACGCAGCCGAAGGCAGTCACTATAGTAGAAAAGAGGGCAATGACCCACCCTCATATTCCCATTAGCTCCGGTTCCATAAAAAACGGAGACCAATGCCCCGTATTGGAATCGGTTCGGTTTGCGCCGCCGTCCAGGAGCAATAGCCCCGGTTCGGTTATGGGCAATAGTCTTGGTTTAGGGCAAAAACCGGGGCTAATGCTTGCGCGCGCGACACGTGTCGTTCCATGGAGCATTAGCACCGGTTTTTGCCCCGAACCAGGGCTATTGCCCCACAGCCTAGTTTTTTTTTCTGGCTGGATTTGTGAGAGGGGTGGGTGCTAGGAATTTTTGCCGCTGCTATGCACACAAGGTGTTCGGTGAAATGCCCGAGCCATACTTAAGTTGAAAAAAATGGTATCCTTGTCCGAGGTTAGCAACCTTGTCCTTTTCATCTGTAATTGATTCAAAAATAGTGCATATGTGCATGTAAGATAGTCATTTGACTATATATTTATGATGCAGATCAATGCACGAAAGGGATGGATGTACGGCGACCGACGCGATTCCGACTTCATTGCAGGCCTGCATAAATTTATCGATGTGGCTAAGGATAACAAGGTGGATAATTTTATGCCTTGTCCATGTGTTGACTGTCGGAACGTCAAGGAGTAAACCAACTCGAGAACCATTCAATTCCACCTGCTTCGCCAAGGTTTCATGCCCGAATATTATTGTTGGTCCTTGCACGGAGAAAGAGGGGTTACGATGGAAGACAATGAAAAAGAGGAGATGATGACAACTATCGTATGTTCCATGAAGAAAACGAGGATACTGCAATGGAAGACAATGAAGAAGAAGGAGGTAACAATGAAGAAGAAGGAGGCGGCAATGAAGAAGAACACCGGGCATCAGATGAGCCCGTTGATGGTCTTGGTCGGGTCATTTCTGATGTAAAACAACAATGCGATACAGAAAGGGAGGAGCTGAAGTTGGACGCCATGATAAAGGATCACAAAAAGCTGTTGTACCCAAATTGCGAAGATGGCAGCACAAAGCTCGGTACAACACTCGAACTGCTGCAATGGAAGGCTGAGGCTGGTTTGTCTGACAAGAGATTTGAGCAGTTACTGAAAATAATGAAGCCAAAGCTTCTAAAGGATAACGAGCTGCCCGAGACAATGTATGAAGCAAAGAAGACTATCTGCCCTCTAGGATTAGATGTACAGAAGATACATGTATGCATTAATGACTGCATCCTGTACCGTGGTAAGGAGTACGATAATATGGATAAATGCCCGGTATGCACTGCATCTCGGTACAAGATCGAACAAGATGACCCTGGTGATGTTGAGGGCGATGACGATCTCCCCAGGAAGAGGGTTCCTGCTAAGGTTATGTGGTATGCTCCTATAATACCATGGCTGAAACGTCTGTTAAGAAACAAAGAGCATGCCAGATTATTGCGATGGCACAAATAAGAGCGTAAGAAAGACGGGTCGAAGTTGAGACACCCCGCCGATGGGTCGCAGTGGAGAAAAATCGAGAGAGAGTACCCAGACTTTGCAGGTGACGCGAGAAACTTATGGTTTGGTCTAAGTACAGACGACATGAATACTTTTGGGGAGCAGAGCTGCAGTCACAGCACCTGGCCCGTGACTCTATGTATCTACAACCTTCCACCTTGGTTGTGCATGAAGTGGAAGTTCATTATGATGCCGGTGCTCATCCAAGGACCTAAGCAACCCGGCAACGACATTGATGTGTACCTAAGGCCATTAGTCGATGAACTTTTGCAGTTGTGGGACGAACCAGGTGTACGTGTGTGGGATGAGCATAAACAGCGGGAATTTGACCTACGAGCGTTGTTGTTCGTAACCATCAATGATTGGCCAGCTCTTAGTAACATTTCAGGACAATCAAACAAGGGATACAATGCATGCACACACTGTTTAGATAATACTAAAGGTATATATTTGGAGAAATGTAAGAAGGTTGTGTACCTGGGGTGTCGTCAATTTCTTCCGACCAATCATCAAGTGAGAAAGAAAGGCAAGCATTTCAACAGTGAGGCAGATCACCGGAAGAAGCCTAAGCTCCCTAAAGGTGTTGATGTATTTGGTATGGTGAGGGACCTAGAAGTAATCTTTGAAAAGGGTCCTGGCGGTCAATCTGTTCCAAAAGACAACGTTACCGGACACGCTGCCATGTGGAAGAAGAAATCAATATTTTGGGAGCTACCCTATTGGGAATGCCTAGAGGTCCGGTCTTCAATCGACGTGATGCACGTGACGAAGAATCTTTGCGTGAACCTGCTAGGCTTCATGGGCGTGTATGGGAAGTCAAAAGACACACCAGAAGCACGAGAGGACCAGCAACGTATGAAAGACCCATACAACAAGCATAGTGATAAAGTGCGTCAATACTTAGGCAGTTATGCTCTTACGAAAGCAGAGAAGGAAATCTTTTTGAATGTATGAGCAGTATCAAGGCCCCGAATGGCTTCTCGTCAAATATAAAGGGAATAATAAATATGGCAGAGAAAAAAATTTCAGAACCTAAAGTCTCATGACTGCCACGTGATTATGACGCAGTTGCTTCCGGTTGCATTGAGGGGGCTTCTACCGGAAAATGTTCGAGTACCCATTGTGAAGCTATGTGCATTTCTCAATGCAATATCTCAGAAGGTAATCGATCGAGAAAGTCTGGAAAGGCTACAGAGGGATGTGGTCCAATGTCTTGTCAGTTTTGAGTTGGTATTCCCCCCGCCCTTCTTCAATATTATGACGCATCTCCTGGTTCACCTAGTCGACGAGATTTTCATTCTCGATCCTGTATTTCTACACAATATGTTCTCCTTCAAGAGGTTTATGGGAGTCTTAAAGAAATATGTTCGTAACCGTGCTAGACCAGAAGGAAGCATCTCCAAGGGCTATGGAACAGAGGAGGTCATTGGGTTCTGCGTTGACTTTCTTCCTGGCCTTAAGCCGCTTGGTGTTCCTGAATCGCGGCATGAGGGGAGGCTGAGTGGAAAAGGCACGCTAGGAAAGAAAGAAGTGATATGTAGGGACGGGCGTTCTTTCACTCAAGCACACTACACAGTTCTACGAAATTCCACCTTCGTGGCTCCGTATATTGAGGAACACAGGAATGTTGTACGCTCCAAGTTCCCGGGGAATGCTGACTCCTGATCGAAGAAAAACACATGGAGACTTTCGAAAGTTGGTTGCGAGCACGTCTCCTGAATGAAAACACTGTTGGAGATCAGCTCTACTTGTTGGCTGCGTCACCATCTTCGACTATATTGACTTTCCAAGGGTACGAGATAAATGGGAATACATTTTACACAATCGTCCAAGATAAAAAGAGCACCAACCAAAACAGTCGTGTCCGCTTTGATGCAATAGGCAAGAATGGGAAAAAAGACACATACTATGGTTACATAGAGGAGATATGAGAACTTGACTATGGACCTACTTTTAAAGTCCCTCTGTTTCGGTGTAGTTGGGTCAACATGAATGGGGTAAAGGTAGACCAACTGTATGGAATGACAACAGTGGATCTCAAGAATCTTGGTTATAGAGACGAGCCATTCGTCCTAGCCAACGATGTGGCTCAGGTTTTCTATGTGAAAGACATGTCCTCCAGACCAAAAAAAATAAAAAATAAGCAAACGAATACATCAGACGATGAGCCCAGGCGTCACATAGTTCTTTCAGGGAAAAGAAACATCATGGGAATCGAGGACAAGACAGACATGTCAGCAGATTATGATAAGTTCGATGAAATTCCGCCCTTCACCGTGAAAACTAACCCAAGCATCCCGTTAAATAATGAAGATGCTCCATGGTTATGGCCTAAGAAGCGATCATAGGCAAGGGATCGACATACGCGAAGAAGGATTCATGAATTTCATGTAAAACTTATGTGTGCCCTCATGTATTAAAACTTATGTGATGTTTTCAATCTTCCAAGTTTAATATTTTTCCTTGTAACTTTGACACATAATATGACACCACGCAAAGGTTTCACATTGTTTCGATCATTTTTGAATTATTTATGCCCGTTCCAGACACACCGGTTGGGAAATTGTCCAAGTAAGGTTTCACATTTAATTTGGTGGTTGCTTCACAGAACAGTGGGTCATTTTTAAAATTTTAATGCCCGTTTCAAACTATATTAAACGGTGGGCATGTAGGAAAACTTCCTCCTGCAACAATTGTTAGTAAGAATAGTTATTTTAGAAAACAGAAAATGGCTTTGGATTATTTATTCAAATTTGAAGACTTTTCATGTTGAAAGTGTTTTCAAATTCAAAAATATGGAATACATATTTGTTAATGCATTTTTAATTTAAAAAAGCAAAATGATTAATTGTTTGTATAGTGAGAACAAATATTTTTGAATACATAAAATGGTTTTGGATTTGTTATACAAATTGAAACACTTTCCATGTTGAAAGATTTTTGAAATTCAAAATAAATTTGCTATGAATAATACATATGTAATAATGCTCCTAAATCTAGAAAAAGGCGGGAACCTCCAGAAAACTCAATCTTTTTTCGAAAAAGGCTTATTAGCCCCGGTTCAGCCCAAGAACCGGGGCTAATAGCCCACGATGCGCGCCAGCTGAAATTTCTGGGCCAATAGCCACGGGCCGGACGTTGACCCGGGGATAATAGGGCAATAGCCCCGGTTCTAGGGAGGAACTGGGGTCGATGCTCCTCCTACTTTAGATCGGCGCCGCCCTCCTTCCTCCCCATTCACGCACGCGAGGAGAAGCAGAGCGTCGTCAGGCTGCGCAACTCTGCCGCTGGCCCGCGCCTCCGTGTGCGGCCCCGCTGGCCCGCGCCTCCGCGTGCCTTCCTGTAGTCGCCGCCGTGTCCTCCCGCTGCAGCAAGTTCTCCATCGAGCCGTCCTTCCTGCCGGCCCGCGCCTCCATGCTCGCTCCACCGCCGGTCTCCGTGTGCGTCCCCGCCGGCCCGCGCCTCCCGAGCACCGCCACCGATCTCCGCTCCATGAGCGCAAGGTGAGCGCTGCTCCCTCTCCTTTTTCTCCTCTTGCATGCACGAGCCCGAGCCGCCGCCGCCGTGCGCACGCATCGCTCACCGCCGTGCCCTGCTTTGCCGCCGTGCGCATGCATCGCTCGCCGCTGCCGTGCGCACGCATCGCTCGCTGCCATGCGCACGCATCGCTCGCCGCCGCGCCGATTTGATGCGTGGGAGAAGGAGCGGGTGCTATCGGAGATGCACGTCCATGGCGGAGGTAGCGTCGGGGGCATGCTTGGTGGCGGAGCACGGGGGCCGCGGAGGTGACATCGGCCCGTGCTTCGCGGCAGAGTAGGAAGGCGGCGGCTCGGTGGCTACGGCGGAGTCAGGAGAAGGCCGTCCGCCGCTTCTTTGTATTTTTTGACTCTATGATCAAAACAAAAGCAGTATTTGTTAACTATTTCTGTGTATTCTTTTGTTTGCAAATACTATGGATCTGGTACTTGGCAGAGACGATTATCAGGAGAACATCATGGAGGGTTTCATCCGCGGGGATGAAGTTATTGTTGGCGATGTCACCAAGCAGTTTCTAAACGACTCCGGAGAGGTAGATGAGTCTCTCAGCCGAGGAGGTAGATGCTCCAGTGAGGTAGACACCGATGTCTCGGGCGAGGGAGGACTCGGCGGCTCCGATGAGGGAGAAGACGACGGGCAAGAAGTCGAAGAGAGAGAAGTCGACGGCTCCGGCAAGGTGTATATCTATATGTGATGTGCACTAATGTATTTAACAAGTGACCATATAAAATACATATATTAACGCGCTAGCTCTTTCTTCTTTTAGCCCTCCGGGTCAAGGAAATCGTCAGTACAGACTAAACGATGCCCAAACAAGGAGATGGATGATGGTGTCCGGTATAGAATCGAAAAGGTCGATAAAGTCGGGAAACCAATTGAACCTGATAATGTTGCAAAGAAATTTGTGAAGGCATGCAGAGTTGTCGTTAGGGACCACATCCCTATCACCACTCGAGAGTGGAGGCAGACAAAGACGGAAACCGTTTCATATGTCGGCCAAGCAGCCAAAGAAAACCTTTGGACAAAGCTCATGCTTAATTTCACCCTGCCGGCGCCAGAGGTGGATCCAGACGAAGAGGTGCAAAATGAGGCGGAAATGAGGAGGCGAAAAGAGGCCCTAGAGAAAAAAGTCAAGGCGTGGGATCTTTCGAAGATGGGCGAACTATTCAGGGACTGGAAGAAAAAATTATGCCAGAACTATATCGAGCTCGATAAGACTCCGGATTTCGATAAGGGCTATGAGAAGATAAGAGACTACTAGGCCGAATTTGTGGAGTACAAGACGAAGAATCCGGACGCGTTGCAAAATTCTGCAGTAAATAAGGCGAATGCTGCTAAGAAGAAGTACACCATACTATGGGGCCTGCTGGCTACACCGGTAGCAAGCATAAGTAGGAGGCACTTGAGGCACCATTTCTAGCCAAGGGGATCATGCCAGAGCCCTTAACATGGATCGAATAGGCAAGAAATTGGTTTTACGGGCATGGGGGCACGTTGAACGAAGAAGGGAAAGCAGTGTATAACCAAGACACAAAGATAATTCCCTGCTACCCATCGACAACATTAGAAGTGCGGTACAAGATGTTGAACAGGGACGGTTCATTCTCGATAGAGAGAAGGACGAGCTGACACACGCCCTTAAAAATAAAGAACACAAAGGACGATCACGGGGCACCGAAGGATCCAAGCCGTGGACAGTTGTGTTTCCCAAGAAAAGGAAGAGATTTCCTGATAGAAGCCATCAGAGGAGGAAGGAAAGGGAGGCAGCTGACAAAGCGGCTGCTCAGGCTGAGAAAGCTGTTGCTGCAGACCGGCTGCATAATGTAGAAGAGGTATTAAAGCGACATCAGGATCAAATCGAAATACTTAGCCAGCAAGGTAGCAGCCAATCTCAGTGGTACCTGATAGAACCTGCATTCGATGCTACCGGCGCCCCATCGAATAAGAAAAGCAGCGTCGCTTCCACGCAAATCCAGGATGATGGTGATGATGATGCACTGACGGCTCCGAAACATCGTTACCCAATGGATGATATCACATAGAGCACACCTTGTGAGTTAAAGGTGAGAGTTGCTAACTTAAGGTTGACGGCGGCGCTCGGCATGGCCCTACCAATTGGACCTAAACCAACTTGGCTTTGTAAACCGGTTCCAAAAGGGTACGCTATCGTCACGGTGGATCAAGTCATGCCAGATTATGAGGAGCTGAAGCTGGACTACCCCGCAGGTGAAGATGGGGAGCTGACTGAACTAGGAGAAGTAAAAAAGGGGACTGTTGTTTGGCCAAAGGAGCACATCCATCTTCCAAATTATGTGCCGCCAAGGCCACCCGCTCCTCAGATCAGCAACAATCCACCTTCGCCGCCACATGACCATTCTCCAGCGCAACCTTCACCTTCGCCGCCACATTACCATTCTCCAGCGCAACCGTCTCCATCGCCGTCGCAGCCGTCTCCACCGTCGCCATCTCCCAGGCGGAAAAGGGGCCGTACGACTACGAGGGGCAGCAGCAGAAAGAGGTTCATATCACCGAAACGTAAGATATCGCCCCTCCCAAAAGTACCCCATGCAAATATAGATTTCAATGTCCCCCGACCTGGGGAGATGATAAACGAGCAACTTGATGCGGCCTCAGAAGCCAGTTATCAAAAGTGGAAGATTGACATAGCTAACAAGAAGAAGCCGATAGAGCCAATCTTTCCACGCACCGAAGAAGATGTAGCACAGGCAATAGCCCAGGTGAAGCTCATGGACGTGTACCCGCCGCCGCTACCAGAAGACTATGACCGTTCTATTCGCAAGTCGGCTGAGGCAAAAGAACAACGGTTGCAGAGTATCAGCTCCAGTGGAAAATCAAGCGAGAAATCAGTTGCCCAGCTCGGAGAACAGAAAAATCAATCGTGCCCCCCACCCCCCCCCCCCCCCCCGCTAAAAATGTATTCCGATGCCGAGGTGCGGTCGAGGAGAGCTGCGACCGAGCAGAGGTATGATCCGGAAACTGGTCCGGAGTTAGTAGAGTTGTACGGAGATGCGGCAGCGGCTCAAGGCATGTCTATTCATAGGTACTTAAACCATATAAATGAATTCTCAAACATAGCATACAAGTATCGGCACGGGCACCCTCTCGTCAAACCCGAGTTAGTCAAGGAGCTACCAACAAAAATGTGAAGATTGCATATCTGGTACATGCGACAATCTGCTGCTAACGAAAACTGGATCAACATTGCTCATAGAAACGAGCATTATGGGCATGGAGATGACGTGGTAATGATTGAATTTGATGAATTATTCCAGTTATACCAATAATACGCCCTCGAAAAATCTATCATGAGTGTATATTGTTTGTAAGTATTATTGATTTATGTAATTAAGTCTTTCTAGCTCAGCTATCGTTCATTGCATGTATAATCTTACTCATCACTATATTTATTTTGCAGAATGAAGATTCTCCAATGCAAAAGAGGACAACTCTATGACATTGGGTTCATTGACCCAAATATCATTTATAAAAATGTTCTCCACCTGAGACCCGAGGTGACAGAGAACAACTTGGTACAAGCGTTAAGGTTTCACAAGACCAAAAGGGAAATACTATTTCCTTACAACTACGAGTGAGTGTTACTGTCTTGTACACATTATATTTTGCTTACTCGATGTTAAGTGTATAATTGACTCGTTATGCATGTGCAGCTTCCACTATATCCTGCTAATCATCAAGCCCGATGATGGAATAGTAAAATTCATGGACTCGAAACGCAAAGACCTCAATGAGTGGGCGGACATGCAAGCATGCCTCCAGAGGTAATTTCAATCATTATATCACTATATTGGCACTATTTCCTCGCTGATAGCAAGTGATTAATATAGAACTCCGTTATTCATCTTCTATGTCGGGCAGGGCTTGGAAACGGTTCACCGCCAAGGCTGTTGGCGTTTGGAAGCCAGAGCTTACATTTCAACAACTTAATGTAAGTAGTACTAGCTAGATTCGCGCATCTCTTTGATTCTAGTTTCAATATCATGCTTGAATATTATTTTGATTGAACTATATATGTTCTCGTAAAGTGCTTGAGGCAGGAACCCGGGAATAACTTATGTGGCTACTATGTATGCGAGTTCATTCGCCAGACGACCAAATATACTGCCGCAAAGAGGGACTTAAAAAAATTGAAGTACGATAAACAATATTCACAACTTTAGTTTATTACCATCAATTGTGTTCATTTTCATTAATTCATATATATTTACCCCTTTTTTAAATTATATTAGGTCGAATGGTTGCGGTACGTTCTTCTACTACAAGAATGCATATGAGCAATTCAAGAAGAAATTGTCGGATTCATAGATGCCGAGGTCCTAGATCCGAATGGAGAATACTATTCCCTGCCAGTAGATATGCGAGTGTGATATGTTTTGTAATGTGCATGTAATAACTCGTGGTGCGTACATTTTGTAATATGTTCGACAACGCACATTGGATGAGATGGTGTAATATATTCGCGACGATGATGTGCACTATATAGTTGTTCCTTCATTATTGTATGTAGTACTAGTTATGCCATCCAATTTAGCGCAAAACACAAATTAAAAAAAATCCCAAAACAAATAAATGAAAAATAGCAGGAAACGGATCCTGCAGCGGCACAAAAACGGGCCGTTTTCCTGCAGCAGCAGGGGAGCAATAGCCCCGATGCCTATTAAAAACCGGGACCTTTGCCTGCTAGGCCCCTCGCTCGCCAGCCGCCCACGTGGAGCACCATTAGCCACGGTTCGGGGCAGAACCAGGGCTAGCAATAGCCCCACCTGGCTAACCCCGGGTCCAGAACCGGGGCTAATGGCCCATACGACCCGGGGCTATAGGCCTCTTTTCCACCAGTGAGTGCAGTGCTCGTGGACCGATTTGGGGAGGGATAAGTAGATGTGCTCGAAGACGGAGGCCTGGTGGGGAGGCATGCGACGAGGCAGGCCGAGGACACCGGCATTTCACGGCGGTCGACCATGACCACCTCCCTAGGATCGCGCTCATAGGTAGCGGACGCGAAAACGACGGCGCCGTCGTGGCGGCGGCCAAGCACCAGCGGGCAGAACCCATGCGGGTTGCGCACGGCGAACATCTTGTCTGCACTGTCGCGCTGCTCTGCCGCCAGCCATCCCCGACCTCGGGGAGCAGGGACCTGTGGGGAGGCATTGGTGCTAGGACTACGAGATGACGCTAGATCTCGAGCTCGCGGAAGGAGGGCGTAGGCACGGCCAAGCTCGAGCTCACGGAAGGAGGGCGCGAGCATGGCCGACCTCGGGCGTAGGGCGCAGGCGAAGAATACCGACGGTGTGGTGGGAAAAAAGGTGCGATGGGCGAAGCCGTGCGCTACGCACACGTGTGGGTAGAGTGGAGTAGGTGGGAAAGATGGCTTATCTCCCTATGACGCATGGACCAGGTCGTGTGATAGCTTTCACCGGTGCCCCCAGTTGCCCCCCTAGGTAGTGGGTTCGCCATGGTACCACCAGATGAAGTTTTGTATTTTATGTTTCTCCGACGAAAAATGGTCTCCTGGGGGTGCAACTGAGGGCGATCTTTTGCATCCGGTGCTAAAAAGGCCTCATGGGGGCCTTTTAGGGGGTTGGCTGGAGATGCTCTTAGGAAGTGAATGTATTTATCCTTTTCTTTCCTCCCTTCTCTCCTTATTCCGCTGCCACCTCTCCTCGTCTTGTACCACTTGCCTCCTCCTGTTGCCCCTTTCTCTTCCTCTATGTTACTCCTCGTATTCAAATCCAACATCCGTCATTGTAGATATTCTCACTAGTGTCGACTAGCATCCATCATCATCGGTGTCTCGATCAGGTCGTCCCTCTATGCTTAGAGGCCACCACCATAACTTTCTAAACAGTAGCAAGCTCCCAACTTGTCTTCATCGTCGTCTTCTACTCTCTCTTCTTCCTCTTTCCGCTTGCAACCTTACACCCTTCTCTATCAATGACAAGCCACACCAGTGCATTAATGGGGATAGATTCATGGACCTCACTAGTGCAAGGCAACCATCTCCTGGATGGTCATGTGGGGGTAGCCTCTGGCCTTGGCAGGGTGCATGCTAACATTAGGACAATGGCCCTCCGTAACAAACATGGCAGGGTAAGTGTAAGAGGGGACTGCAATTGTGGTTCGATTCTTTGTGGCGATGAGGAACTGACTTGATGATTCGTGACTCGTTGCAATGGCATTGTAAGTGGGGACGATAGCGCATGAGAAGTTCACAATCTTACCTTTCAGAGTGAAAACCCAAGGTCTAGCCTTAGTTGGTTATGACTTGCAATAACCTTGTTGAAGGCATTGTTTTGTGAGTGAGGACTTTCTCTAAGATGAAAACCTATGATCTATGGAGAAGTTGTTTCTCCAAAAAAGATAATGGGGCATGTGCTCTGTTTCCTTCTTGGAGACGTCGTTTTTGGAGAAGCTAGACTTCAGGTGCTATCTTGGTGGTGTTAGTACTGCCGCTACAAGGAATAGATCATTGCGACTTTTCTTTATTGTAATTCTTCTTCCTTTTTTTGGTCGTGTGTATTCGTAATACTATTAAGACGCTGCATTGTTGCAGAGGCTGGGTGTAATTGGTATATTTGCGATATTAATATATTTCCCTTGTCAAAAAACAAACATGGAAACTCTAGGTTGTGTGCTTGACCTATGTGTTGGAATTATTGTATAGCTGGCCCAAAGAACTTATATTCATTTCGATAATCCCTATAATAAATCTTAGATTCTCATTCACACATGGTAAGGGGTGAAATTAAAATTTAGTCCTATATTACTACTTTATAATTCTTACAAGGGAGAATCTTCTATTACTACTAAGAACATGTCAAGGCAACACCTAGACATGCACACCTCATCCTCCGTCACCCGTCTCGACTCATCACAATGTGCCCGCGTGGTGTTTGGTGAATAAGTCGAGCCGAGCCAAGCTAGGATCTATACCACATGTCTCGATCGCGCTAGTGGAAGACGAACTAATGTTATATGGCTTATCCTAAAATGTTAACCTCCCACAGTGTCTATAAAATAGGTCCCTACTGATCCCCATAGACACAAGCCTAGACACACAGTGAAATGCATGAGACTGCCACCCGGTTCGAGAGCCTTGTGCCACGGCTCACGTCTTCCCCATTCGGTCATCCGACTTGAACCATGAGATGGCGATAGTAGGCCTATCGAATCCCGCATCTCGTGGACATCCAAACACATGACTACTGACACTTACTCTGACATTGCAGCCGACGACTACTTCCCCAATGTAAATAACATGTTTGGTGATATGTCTGCTGCTGACAAAACCGGCCGCTCACGTCTTTTGTTTATATTTTGAGATCAAGCTAGAATTATCTATTTTTTGTTACCGAACAAGTTTATTTTTAGAGGCATTCATTTCCAAGCTTCCTCACTCGTGGATGATTTTTTTACTTCTCCGAAGAATAAGAAACATGAGTTTTTTGTTAGGGATCTCATTGGGTATCTTCATGTTGAAAAAAATGTGAGGGCAAACGACACACATTCTCAAGTTGTTGTAGGAAGGTCTAGTGTCCACTTGGTTCATAAGAAGACTTCACAAGCAGCAGGACGCCTCCACCGGAAATTACAGGAAAGATGGGCAAACATATGAGCACCAAGAGAGGATGCGGAACTTCCTTCACAACCAGGCCCACGTTTAACGCGGTGAGCAACAGGAGCCCGAGGGTCATAAAAAAAACCTGCAACGATTACGACGGAGATCGAAGAAGAAGAGGTGTGAGCGTGCGTGCAACCATGACCCAATGCATGCATAACCGAACGTCAAGTGAAGATCGGATATATACTCATGCATGTTTCTCTAAGAAATCGATCTCTTTTTTTTCTTTGCGGGGTAAAGCTAGCAGGATGTACCTGGATACACATCGTGCAGGAGTCACGCGCAGGTTGTCCTCTCGCGGACGTCGACGGCCGTGGCTCTTTCTCCTCCGGCGGCAACGGGTGCTCGGCGACGGCGGCCGGCGGGTTCCTCAAGCTACCGTCGTCAATCAGCGGGTAGCCTAGGGCCACGTCGCCGTCACCGCCTTCCTCCGGGCCGTGGATGCGCACGACGACGTCCTCGGTAGCCATCGTGTTATGTGGTGCCCGGCAGGCGGTTGAAGGCAGTGTATACATGGGATGCGCAAGGGAGGAGGTCGTGGTGATCGATCTATGTATAGGGCACATCAACACATGAAGAGTTTGATTGAGATTAAACCGGAAAGTCCTCCTGCCTCCCGAGCTCCGGTTCTCACTGCTTATTAAAAAAATTAAAAACTATACTTATAACTTTCAAAGAATTATGAAATAAAATTCTAAAAATTGCTAATGATGTATCCCACAAACGTGTAAAATCTCCATTCGAAGTGATTTGTATTCCGAGCTACATAGAAATGACAAAGTGTAACTTTTTTGTAATTCGAAATCACTATATACTATAGATCTATAATTTTATCATTTTTGTGTATCTTAAAATAAACATTATTTCGAATTAAGATTTTACATGTTTGGTCTCTCGTTCCCCTCCCACCCCTCTCCCGTTGAGAGTCAACCCTTGGCTGTCGGGCCTTTCCCAAGCCCTCTCCGGCGGCGCTGCTCGCCGAAGTTGTGGGAGGGGGGAGGGGGGGGAGTATATAGGAGTAGTTGTAGGTTTGGCCTTATGCCGGTTGTGGGCGTTTTTCCCAATAGTCGAAGCGGAATCCCGGATCTTGGCGCCTAGATCCTAGCGATTTTAGGACACGTTCTTCCGTTGCTGCTTCTCCGGTGGTCGGAGTGGGGAGTGGAGGGAAAGGTTAGCGCTTCTCTGAATAAATCCGGTGACGCGGTCCACCTGGAGAGGGCATGGTGTTGCGAGCTCGAGTTCCTCCCGACCGGCTGTGGTATCGAGGGGGAAGGCGGTGGTGCAACAGCAAGGTACGCATCCGGGGCACTCCTGGCCAGCCAAGGAGGCGGGGGCGGGGGGGGGGGGGGGGGGGAGTTCTCCGGCCACGTATTTGTCCTAGTGGTCTGGGCCCCTTGCCGTTCTGCTCGAGTGGGAGGAGGATTTCTTGTTTGTTTGCTATAGAGATGAGGAGGCTTCTTCTTTATCCAACTTTCAATGCCTCGAGGGAAGATGCAAGGTGTTCTACTTCACCTTGCTGATGATGCATTGGATCTTGGCCTAACTGATCGGCGTCTTGTTACCGATGTTATCCTTTGGCGATCTGTTGATCTCAGTTCTTCTCAGATACTGCTCTGTTTTGACCATCATGGTGATGGTTGGGGTAACAATGAGCTGGGATTGGATTTGCACCGGAGATTCAAAGATGCGGTGCTTTCTTGGCATGCTGCTCCAACTGGATCATTTCAGATTTTCTCTTCTCTAGACGCAGTTTTTGGGCCTACATGCTTCACTAAGGACCTCTTGAGAATTGTTGTTCAGGTTGTCTTCGCGATCTTCATGTCGCTCGGGTGTGTGCGCCAGAGGCAGTTGAGATTGTCTCTGATGTCGCTCCCCAGATTTAACGGTGAAGATCTCCCTGTGTTGAGCTCGGTGGCGCAACCTCAATATCTACAGCTCAACTTTTAACCTCATTTGCCTTTACCATCTCGATTGCCGGTTGAGCCGTTAGTTCTTCGGTTGGTTAGGCTATGTGAGCCCTTTGAAGAACATAATTGCAGGTGTGGCAATTCCATGTTCTCAGCGGAATCCCTGGCAGGCTTCAATGGTGTTTTTCTGCGTAGACAACTTGATTTTTCAGTTTTACCTCTTTTATGTGAGCTTATAGACTTTAGGGTCGTCTTTGATCTCCAGAGCTCAAATTGTAAGAGCTGCATTGTTCTTTTTTTCTGATAATATATTGTCTTTTCCGTAAAAAAAATCCACCATCGGTTTAAGGCCTCAATCGGTCGGCCGGTTGGAATCCCTTACACCAAGCGAGCATCCATCACTCTCTATATCTTCAGTTAACTTTTCGTTACGTATCTACTCCCTTCGTTTCAAAATATAAGATGTTTTAGGTTTATGAAGAAGATGTATCTAGACTTGTTTTAGTTTATAGATTCACTCTAAACCTTAGTGAATCACATACTAAAAATAGTCTAGATACATTTGCTTCACAAAGCTAAAACATCTTATTTTTTAAAACGGAGGGAGTAGTAGAATTACTCACACGTTAAAAAACGAATTCAATAATTTTTAGAAGCAACCATGAAGGTTCGAACTTCCAAAAGTTGTTGTTTGGCTGCGTAAGAGCAATGGGTAAGACACGATTTATGGATTTTGTAGGAGGTGAAAGCTTAGTGTTTTGAGCCATTTTTTCTCAAAGTTAATGGGAATGCATCTATACACCTTTTTTCTTAAGGCACATATAGGGGTCTCTATAAAAAAAATTCGATGCGTTTAGCTATTTTCGTACTTTCTCATATCCATATTAATAATCATCTAGTTTAAATTTAAACTAAATAAATACGAATCTAGATAAAGTTAAAACCATTAATATGAACCAGAGGAAGTAGAAAAAATTCCGATTCGTTTCTTTTTATCAAAGGACTAACATAGAAAATCAATAAGTACATACTTAAAGCGTTATTCACTTACCCATATTGAAGACGTATAGGCTCAAATCTTAGCTCAGCGTATAGTTCTGACAAAGACGTATTTGTTTCAGGACAAATCCCGACTGACGCAAACGCCTACCTCATCGAAAGCGTAAAGTGCGAGTATAACGAACTGTTCTTCCTTCTGCTCCCCTCCGCGGTCCCTCTGCGCCTTCGCCATGGGTCCGCGCGGGAACCCGCTCCTCCCCCTTCTCCTAGCGCTCCTCGCCGTGGCGGCGACCGCGCCGTTCTCCGTCGCCGGTGACGAGAGGGCCGTGCTGGAGGTATCTGGCGCGCCGGAGGGGGTCGTCTGGGTGGCCCAGCTCTCGGATCTCCACTTCAGCGTGCACCATCCGGAGCGCGCCTACGACTTCCGGCGGTACGTCGGACCGGCGCTCGCGATGGTCAACCCAGACCTCGTATTCATCACCGGAGACCTCACCGGTGCGTGTTCATATCTACCCTCTCTTGCCCCCTTAGTTCTGCTCCTTCGGTTGATTCTTGGTCGCGTTACTTAGGGATCGATGGGTGATTTAGTCTTTGGTCTAGTTAAAATGGTTCGATCATGTTTAGTAGAACTTGATTGAGGCGCGGGGATGAGATTGGGGAGGCCCTCTGTTTAAGCAAATGTCGTGAATTGGTGGATTCTGTTGACTCATTGTATTCGTGGACGCATGGGAGCAGAATCTACATATTCTGTTTGTAGATAAAAAAGGATTAGTACAATGCTAAAACTTGGAGTACTCCTAAAACTTGTGTATCTAGGATAATACTAGTTTTGAACTGAATTCAGTATTTCAAAGGCAAGTTTAGTACTCCCTCCGATCCATAATAAGTGTCGCTCATTTTGTACTAAGCTAGTACAAACTTTGTACTAGATGAGCGACACTTATTATGGATCGGAGGGAGTATTACCTCTGTTCTAGAATATAAAGGTGTTTTGGTATTTCCTGAAAAAAATAAAGGTGTTTTGGTAGGCCATTTTAGCCTACCGAAGCTTCTTATATTTAGGAATGGAGGTAGTAAAACACAGTATCATACCCTGCTGCATTTAGAGTGATATCGAGTATTGACAATGGAGTAGGTCTGTGGGAGATGAAATTGGTGAATTTGCAGTTGCTTTGGGTATTTCTCTGTCCAGGCGAAACCAAGTGTGTTGGAAATTCACTTCTGACAATTATAATTTAAGTACAATCCAGTATCAAACCTGTCACAAATTACAACACTCTGGTGCCAAGTGGCCAAGTCCTGCCCAGTTGTTCAGCACAAACAGTAACCAATGCCACTGACTAAAGGCCTAAAGTTTGAAGTTGCAACGAACCAGACAAACTCTCAATACCAGTGTTAAGGACGGACTACTGATGATTTTTTTATCAGATCAAACTGATGAACTCGAAATGGCCACATTTGACTGAACTTTTCTAATAGACAGGTGCTTTTATATTTCTCGTTCCAACCCAGGGTATTGGTGAACCTGTTCTGTTCCATAGCAACAACCAGCACTACAGTCCAACTCGATATAGGCCACCCTCAAAACCTTAACTAATTAACCACTTCCACTTTCAGAAGACGTGAAACCTAGCCTAGTTTCATTTTGGAAGATGCCCAGATCCCAAATTGAATATGCATGGTTACATATGATGATTTCTCTCAAGTGTGGATACACGTTTGTTTTGTTATCAGATGGAAAAAGCAAAGATCTACTAACAATGAAGCAAAATGAGGTTGAGTGGATAGAATATAGAAGCACAATGAAGGATGTAATTGAAAGAAGCAAACTTCCAAGAAGAATTTTCTATGATCTTAGAGGAAACCATGATAGTTTTGGTGTACCCACATCTGGTGGGGACTATGACTTCTATCAGCAGTATAGCATCAATGCTAAATTAGGACGACAAGGGCGTGTGCAAAGCGTCACTTTGGAGGTCAGTGCTTGTGCTTCTTCTGTACATGCTTGCACTTCTGCAACTTG
Source organism: Avena sativa (assembly GCA_916181665.1). Lineage (NCBI taxonomy): Eukaryota > Viridiplantae > Streptophyta > Magnoliopsida > Poales > Poaceae > Avena > Avena sativa. Next base: position 412,779,267 of record OV702282.1, read on the forward strand.
TCAGCTAGAGAGTAGAAAATATATTGCCTCTTATTTCTCTATCATCTTGTAGTTCAATTTACTGTCAAAATTTTGATCCATCTCAATCATTTGCTCAATACACCTTGACATAACACATGGTAGATATGTGGATGGTCTGCAGAATAATGGTCGGAAGCACCTGTTTGTTGGCTTTGATAGCGCAATGGAGATCGGTCTTAGAGGCCCAACCAATTTATTTGGACATCCGAGTGACAAGCAGCTTATAGAATTGGATCAGTCACTGTCACAGTGGGACACTGAGTTCGACAAGGCTCCAGTGACTAAAATTTCAGTTGGGCATTTCCCGCTGTCTTTCTCAGCACTAACAGAATCAGGAAAAAGTATCAAGGATGTATTTCTAAAGCACTCTTTAGCCGCATACTTGTGTGGACATCTTCACTCCAGGTTTGGCAAGAATTTGAAGCGCTACTATCATCGGTCAACTCAAGAACCTTCATTATATGAACACTACTACCAATTTAACATGCACCAAGGATACACAATCCAGAGTGCTAAGGATAACTGTTCAGAAGAAGCAGCACATATTGAGGAGTTCTGGGAGTGGGAGATGGGTGACTGGAGAAGAAGCAGAACTATGAGGATATTAGCAATTGATGATGGATATGTCTCCTTTACTGACATAGATTTCAGGTTAGGCTCAAAGAGTATAATTATATTACCCACCTTTCCTCTAGACTCGAGATTCATGCAGAGACGCTCTGCTCCTCGTGATTTCAAGTGCCACGTGACAGGATCTTCAACTTTTGATACAGTGAGGGCGCTTGTATTCTCTCGACAAGAGATAGTATCTGTGTCGGTAAAGATATATGACTCAAGACCTGGGAATCTTGAAGTAGTATTCGACACTGAAATGAAAAGAGTGAGTGCCAATGAATCTAGAGGAGATATGTATTTAGTTCCATGGAACTGGAGGGCGTTTGTAGATCCTTCTCCAAACCGATATTGGCTCCAAATAGAAGTGATGGATATAACAGGTGACATTAGTGTCAGTCAGTTGAGGCCATTCTCTGTAAATGGGTTGTTTGCAGAAGTTAGCTGGACATGGAAGGAATTTTTTGTGATGGGAATTCAGTGGGCTTCAGTATATCATCTCGCCCTGAGGTGCGCTCTTGCCCTCATTTTCGTATTGCTTCTTGTACCACGAGCTTCAGTTGTGTTATTTAAAGATCAATGTGCGTACTCATATCTATGAGCCAACGGTGGTCAGTGGACATTGTTGAAGTATCTGGTTGGTGGTTTTATCTGGCTTTTTGTCGAGCTGTCCAGGATGATTCTTGTGTGGTCTTTGCTATTTGTGTATATAGTCTATTTGTTGGTCTTCCCTTGGTTGTTTGGTCACCCTATAACTGAGGACAGTGGCCTGTCATACATGACATATAGAGGCTGGAACCTTAAAAGATCCAATGAAGCTTTCCATGCTGGCACTCCAGACGTCATGGTCATTGTTCTACCTCACCTTTGTTTTGTGGTACTACCGACAATTGTCATTTTAGCTGCGATGGCTGCTGAAAGAACAGCATTCCGAGAACATTATCTTTCTCAATCAGGAAAGAAAAAAGATGATCATTACCAAAAGAGCAGGAGGCAGATAGAACGTGATAGTTTGTGGAGTGGTCGTTGGATAAGGAAAGTTCTAATTGTTCTTTGCCTGGTGGTTCTATGGAAACATTGGAAGGTATATCTTTCAATACATGCAAATGTTATGTCCCTGCAGTCGCTGATCTGAACAAATTGCTGACAAATTTTCATTTTGCAGCAATGCAGAGCTCTTGTTAAGGCTTATGCAATGAACCCTCTGCTCCATTCTCCAGTATATTTCTACTTCATACCAGTGCTCATAGCATTTTCTATCTACAAAACCTCGTCCATTTAACTGCTACGGGGCCCTGCAAGGAGCGCCGTGCTATATTCCAGCGGGCCTGCGAAGACACTAGAAACGAAGCATATTCAAAAACACTACAAATGGAGAGACCTAGAAGATTACAACTTGCAACCGAAGTTGTATTTGCGGATCACACATCTGATCATTTTCTCTATTTTGGAAATGAGATTTTGTTAGATCATCTAACATGCATAAAGTAATGTCAGCGCTGTACTACACATAATTGAGATACTACAGGGCATTTCTTCATAACGAGCTATGAATTAGTAACACGGAACGATTGTTTACTGAATGAAACAAGTCATACTGCTTGTTAGTTTCATCTTTCTTTCTTCTCGGGAAATTCTTTTCTCCTTGGTCATGTGCTTTGTTTACTGTGCTTATCATTTATCATTGTGAAGAAACAACCAATATGCCGTATGCCGTCGAGGAACGGATACTGCGTCTCATGGTTGCTTGCTCTTCTTTTTACTGGAGCATTACATATAGTTGCTGTGAAGATTGGGAGTTCCTGGAACGGAATTATGCGTGGCCCATGTGGGCCGGTGTGACTGTCTGTAAATCTGTCGGACCTGTTCGTTTTCTCTTTAACTGATGACTCCTTGTTTCTTACTTCTATCAAGCCATAGGAAAGGAAAGTCTATGATGAATTTAAAAAAAGCATCTCACTCTTTCTCTACGGCTCGGACTTAATGATAAGTGGGGAAAGGAAACATCTTCCATAATTGCTTTGTTTAGAATTGAACAAAAAAGAAAAAGGAAAATGGTAATTTATAGGGACAGTCATATCCCCTAGTGTATATTGTAGGAATAATAAATGTATTCTGTCTCGCAAAGTAAATAATGATCATCAGCCCCTCCCCCCTCTCCCCCCCCTACACGCCCTACGGGGTTGCAGCTAGAGCCATTCTTCGGTTCGCTTAGGGCATGAACAATACAAGGTGCTTAAGGACAGTGGTTAGAAAATAAATCAGTTTTTATTAAGCATTGCTGCTTATTTACACTTGGTAGATGCCTATAGACATCTTTTCTACACAGATAGGCACCGGTGCTTAATAAAATGTTAGCTTATTTTCTTAAGCATCTATCTAGGCACCTTGCGTTGTACATGGCCTTACAAAGCCTATGGGACAGCCTCATTACCACACTAAGTCCACTATACACAGCATTTTAGCGACTATTAGCAACTTTCGAAGGCTATTTTTTGCAGCTGAAACCTGAATTTCTCAGATTGTTTTGACAAATGGATGAATGAGAACACGGATCCTAGCTGTCCAATTGAGGTAAAACTAACGTTTCATTCATTTTTTGCGTGTGTTTTTACCTTATTGTGTACATGTAGTTTTCGGTAAGTAGCTAATAGGTTGTCCTGTGCTTTGATCATTTTAACGGCAACGGTGCTTAGAAAATAAATCAGTTTTTATTAAGCATTGGTGCTTATTTACACTAGATAGATGCCTAGTTAGGCATCTTTTCTATTCCCTCCGTTTCGGATTACAAGTCCTACGCGTATATCTAGGTTATCAATTTGATCTATATAATTTTAATTATATAATATAAAAATTATATCATTAGAAAATACAAAGTCTAAAGTTTCCGGTGATATATTTTTTGTAACATATACATCATACTAAGTTACTCAATTTGACGACATAGAACTACGTGCAGGACTTGTAAACCGAAACGGAGGGAGTATACAGATAGGCACCGGTGCTTAATAAAATGTTAGCTTATTTTCTTAAGTATCTATCTAGGCACCTTGCGTACGTTGTACATGGCCTTACAAAGCCTATGTGACAACCTCATTACCATGCTAAGTCCACTATACACAGCATTTTAGCGACCATTAGCAACTTCCGAAGGCTATTTTTTGCAGCTGAAACCTGAATTTCCCAGATTGTTTTGGAAAATGGATGAATGAGAACACGGATCCTAGCTGTCCAATTGAGGTAAAACTACCTTTTTCATTCATTTTTCGTGTGTTTTTACCTTATTGTGTACATGTAGTTTTCGGTAAGTAGCTAATAGGTTGTCCTGTGCTTTGATCATTTTAACAGCAACGCGAGAAGGTGTCAAGCTTGATGGGGCAGATTGCAGTCACAATGAGCGGCGCACCGTGCAACTTGGTTCAAGGTTCACTAGGGGAATAACCAGATAGTCCGACGACCTTTTTATACGCCGACGGCAAAATATTGGGGCCATCGGCGTAGCTTGACGGACCGTCGGCCCAGTTTTGCCATCGGCGTAAACGGGACCGTCGGTGTAGCCTCGGCAGAGCAACGGTGTTAAGTCTACGCCGATGGCAAAGGTTTCACATCTATGCCGACGGCAAAGCTGTCGGTGTAGCTATTTTTCCTTTTTGCCACATTAACCTTAGAATCATTTCAATTCAGAAAAATACATATAATATATTAAAATTTGCAGAAAAATAAGATCTATCTATATAAACTCAAATATTGCATTTTTTCAAAGAAAAATATATAAAATACAAATACTTTTGTATAACATATTTTTCATTTTCCGAGTGCAAAAAAGAGGTGTTTTGTGAAGCAACCACCAAATGAAAGTTTCAAAATGATACTACCCCATTTTAAAAAAATAGTAGACCATCTTGAATGGACAATTTCTCAACCTGGATATCTCAAACCTTTTCGTTCATCCCTTGTGAAAAAGACAAATTCCTGCCGAATCGATAGGAAATGAGTTAAATTTGAACTACATATGTACATGATATGATGCTCATGATTTTTTGCAAAAATCATTTTTAGGTTCATAATATTCTATTTCATCAGAGATCTAATGCAAGTTTAGTGAGGCTCAGCCCCGACCTAAGAATCTTCATGCCCCTCGATTTAGAAAGTTTGACGATAGTTTGAAATGGGCATAAAAAAATCAAAAACGATCGAAACAATACAAAACCTTCGCGTGATGTCATATTATGTGACATAGTTGCATGAAAAAATACCAAACTTGGTATATTGGTTGTGTCTCAAAAAACCTTCACAAAATAATCTATCTCAATCGAGGTTTTCTGGATTTCAGGTCAAATAACCAATGTTATTGGTAGAATCGCGATATAATTTGCGATAATGTGCCCATATTGTGCACGCATGTGTATCATGGGATGGCGAGCAATATTGCAGGAGAAAGTTTTCCTTTTCGTCGCACCGAAAAGACATTTTTTATTTTTCAAGTGCAAAAAATGGGGTGTTTTGTGAAGCAACCACCAAATGAAAGTTTAAAAATGAAAATACCACATTTACAAAAAATACTAGACCATATTGAATGGACAATTTCCCAACCGGGGTATCTCAAACCTTTTCGTCCACCCCTCGTAAAAACGACAAATTCCTGCCGAATCGGTAGGAAATGAGTTAGATTTGAACTACAGGTACATGATATGATACTCATAATTTTTTGCAAAAATCATTTTTAGATTCATAATATGCTATTTCATCAGATACCTAATGCAAGGTTTCCTTTTTGTCACATCAAAAAGCCATTTTCTATTTTCCAGGTGCCAAAAACAGGGTGTTTCATGAATTCTGACATAGTTTCGGTTGGTATAATATTAAAAAGTTGCGATAAATAATTAAATAGATGATAGTAATGTCATATTTGGATTCCTCTCATTTTTTGATCGATTTGGATATATTATTTGTCGAATTATGATTTACGGATTTGTAGATATGAATTATTCAATTTTAAATAAAAAGGGCAAAATAAATAAATTTTATTTTATTTTTATTTGATTTCAAGATTATTATTACTTATTCATTTTTTGTACTCAAATAATTGTATGGAATGTAAAAAAATAAAGACGTCTAACATTATAGGCCAATGGTTAATAGGATTGATATGATAATATTCACAACAAGTTCTAATTTCTTTGTGAGAAGCTCATGTGGAAGGAATGTAGAAGTTAAGCGCGCTGGGGCTAAAGTAGTGTTAGGATGGGTGACCGATTGAGAAGTTTGACTACTTATGCAATTCGACTTGAGACTAAGTATACTTAGAATTAAAAATATCCATGTGAGATTAACAAGTTAAACAATTCGAAAATGTTAATTTTTTTGAAAAAAAAAAGAAAAATCTAGGCCGGCGGCTTAGTTATTTAGATGGGACCCATACGATCTACGCCGACGACATATACACCGACGGCTTTTCTACGCCGACGGGAAGAGGGGCTACGCCTACAGAGTCGTACGCCGACGGCCATACGCCGGGCAGTCTATGCCGACGGAACCCGGCCGTCGGTGTATCCTTCTTCTCATGTAGTGGTTGGACAAGCCTAGCTCCTCCACCAAGTGTGCCTTAACTATAGCCAAGGTAGTACTTTATTCTTTCAACGGAGCGTTTGGATTCTTGGAGTTATCGTTTCATTAGTCTAGGATTTAAATTTTTAACCATAGGTATTCTTTGTAGAGCAGTATAGTATGAATCTACAAAAAATTCCATTCTCGACAACATGTAGCCTAACATTACTTACTTGTAGTAAGGAAAAAAATCTTTCGAGGGTACCTCCTTAGTCCTACACGTCGTAATCATCAAGATCAAGATAAGGTCAACATTCAAAGAATAAAAACTTTAGTTTTTAGCATGGTTATTTGTTGCCAGTGTTTTCTTGTGTTTTTTTTATCTAATGTAGTTTGGACTGTTAAAGAACATACACAAAATGCTTAATAAATACTACGCAGATGAACAACATATATCTATAAATATCATGTACTCCCTCCGTTTCAAAATATAAGATATTTTACATTTGTGAAGAAAATGAATCTAGACTTGTTTTACTATATAGGTTCACTCAACTTTGGGATGAATCTACACAGTAAAAAAAAGTCTAGATTCATTTTCTTCATAAACTAAAACATCTTATATTTTGAAACAGAGGGAGTATTGTAATATTTCTAGAAGGGATTTGCTTCAGTACAACCCCATCTCAACTAAACTGGTAGAATCCCGTCTACGTGCATATCCAAACCCGTATTTAAATATAGTATATTCATGTATACGTATACAGATGGCGACGTATAGGCATCTGGCCCGCGCACCACTACCGCACAGTGTTGGAGATATGCCCTAAAGGCAATAATAAATGTAGTTATTATTATATCTTTGTGTTTATGATAAATGTTTACATTTATGCTATAATAGTATTAACAAGGAAACATTAATACTTGTGTGATTTGTAAACTTAAATTAAAGTCCCGAGTAAAGCCTCTTCATAATACTAGCTTGTTGGTTAATAAATGATTGTGGTTTCCCTATCATGAACATTGAGATGTTATTAACAACAAGATCATATCGTTAGGAGAATGGTATGATGGACATACTCCTATAGATAAGCGTAGCATAAATATCAAATCATTTTAACATTTCAATTGCTATATGCTTTCTGATACATAGTAACCTAATTCCTTCGACCATGAGATCATGCTTATCACCATCACCGAAAGGATGCTTTGATGACATCAAACACCACACTATAACTGGGTGGCTATAAAGGTGGTATTGAGTGTTCGGAAAATATTGGTTGAGACACATGGATCAAGAGTGGGATTTGTCCATCCATATGACGGATAAATATACTCTGGGCCCCCTCGGTGGAATGTCATCCAATTAGCTTGCAAGCATGTGACTGGCTCACAAGGGATCACATATCACGAGAACGAGAAAAGAGTACTTATCAGTAACGAGGTTGAACTAGGTATGCAGAGATACCGACGATCAAAACCTCGGATAAGTAAACTATCGTGAGACAAAGGGAAATTGGTATTGTATGTAAGTGGTTCATTCTATCGCTAAGTAATCGTAGAAATATGTGGGAGCCATATGAATTTCCAGATTCCTCTATTGGTTATTGTTCAGAGAAGTGTCTCGATCATGTCCGCATAATTCACGAACCGTAGGGATACACACTTAAGGATTTGACGTTGTTGAGTAGTTATGGAATGATGAGTAAGAGACCGGATGTTGTTCGGAGTCTCGGATGGGATCCGGGATATCACGAGGATATCCGTAATGGTCCGGAGAGTAAGATTCATATAAGGAAAGTCCTATTTCGGAGTTGGGGAATGATTCCGGTGTTTTCACCGGGAATGTTCTAGAAGGTTCCGGAATGTCCGACACTCCGGAGAGCAAGGGTACATGAATGTGTCATAACAAGTTGGAATGGTTGCATCATGTACTAGGTGTCATCGCTGAATAAAATAAAGGGTTAAATCAAATCCTAGTTTGAAAAGTCAAACGCCAATTTGAAAAGTCAAATGACTATTTTGTTTGGTGGAGGGAGAGTAGGAAACCTACTTGGGGAGGAAGTCCCTCTCCCTCCACCGCGGGCCTTGGAAGCCGAGTTGGGGAGGGACTCCCCTCCCCTTGGCGCGCCCCCTCCACCTATATAAGGAGGGGCAGGGCTGCCCCTCCAAGATCTACACCTTGCCCTCTCTAAACCCTAACCCTAGCCGCCGCCGCCCACCATAGCCGCCGCCGCCCTAGGGTTTCTCCCAAGCCGCCGAGTTGGGGCTTCTAATTGCCCTAGCCGCCGGCCTAGCCCCTTATACTTGGTGTGTCTAAACCCTAGATCACCGAGGCTCTCTCATAGTCCACCATACTCACTCCGGCTTAAGGCGAAGCCCTGCGAGATCTCCCCTCTACTTCCGGTACCACGCCGTCGTGCTGCCGGAATCGCGAGGAGAGTGCTACAACCTCCGCTGCCTGCTGGAACAAGGGAGAGGAAGGTCTTCGTCGAGTACCGAACGTGTGACCGACTGCGGGAGCGCTGCCGGAACGCAGCGCCGGAAGGATCGTCTACGCGATCTTGAGATCGGGAAGAGTACGACTACATCACCCACGAGAATCCGCTCTCCTTAAACACTTTGGAATCTTCGAGGGTGAGTTATTCCATCGAATCATTGCTACAATCTAGTAGATAGATCTTGGCTTGTTTGTTTGTATGCGGTAGAAATTTTTTCTTTTCCATGCTACGAACCCCTACACACATGACCCCGACCCATCTACCCTCCCCCTTGTCGCTCACCGTCGCCCCGACCATCATCGCAATCACCATTTCCGACGACCATCGTCACAACCGCCGCCGCCGCCGTGATTCTTCTCCGTCGGACAGGCAACATGTCTGGCGACACCCAGTGACATGGTTATACCCTACGGGTACGTAACTTCCGCATACCTAGTCCAACCCAAGGAAGGCCCACAACAGACTACGCTGGCCCATGAAGATTTTCGGGTGACCAAGGCCCATGACGTCTTCGGATCCTTGGAGAGCAAGACTAGAGGAGATAGGAAATTCAAAGGGGTAAAACCCTAGAACTTGTAACCGACTAGGACTACGCCCGGGACCTGCCTAAAGTCTATATAAAGGCCAGGAGGGCACGTCCTAGGGCAACTCGACTCATACTTTCGCACACGCATCCACGCCAGATCGAATCTGCGCACCCTGTAACCTTCGGTTCCGCTGTAATCAAAGAGCAGACAAGCAGGAGTAGGGTTTTCCCTCCGGGGGCCTGAACCTGGGTAAATCTCGTGTCCCCTGGTTGCTTGTCTGTTAACCGTGCCACGATCTCCAGCATCCCCATATTCTCCAAAACCCAAGTCCATAACAATGGGCATTGATGAGATTAAACCTCGTCAATTAGCGTCGTCTGTGGGAATTGGGGCTGCTGATTGTGCGGTCATGATGGTTCCGACCCGATCGATCTACAATTCCGCGGCGACGGAGAATCACCTCCTCTTTGGTGCTTTCGACTTTACCGCCCACTCGCCGGATACCATGAAGGATTTCGAGCCCGTAGGCGACGGAATCGAAATCTTGTTCGGGAGCTTCTGCTTCCAGGTGGGACAAACTGGCACCCTCCGCCTCCCTGAGCAGGTGCCCGTGCCTTCAATCAGGCCCGCTTCGTGGGCTCCACACCCCGTGCTACGCACGTCACCATCAACAGATGAGTTCTACAGCAGCAGCAGCTGCAACTCCGATCTGTGCGATCCACCTTCGGATGAAGGGACCTACGGTTCCGGATCCGAAAGCTGCGGCAGCAGCCAACCAATCTGCAGGCGCTATCTGTGCGCCGCGGTCATCCAAACCGACGAGGAAACGCCTAACCCGCCGCCCAACCCCAACCCGCAGGACAGAAACAGCGAAAACGGTGGAAACGGCGAAAACGGGTAAAACCGTGGCCACCTCATCCAACTTAGCAAAGAAGGATGGGTCGAAGCACGCCGCGCCGTCGCAGGCGAAATAGTCCTACCTCTGGACTCCCCACGTGATCTGCTGAGGGCATACCACTACCTCCTCATCAAGGAGCACAAGAAGCAAGTCAATATGCAGGAGACGCTCGACAAACGCAAGCAAGCAGCCTCTGAGTCTAGTGCGCGACGAGCTGCGCTCTCCGCCATGGGACCCGGCTCTAGCACAAACATAAATCAGGGAAACAAGCACCGCTCTCGGGTGGAAAACATGGACCCCAAGGAGCGGCGTGACGTGACCTGAACTCTCCATACATCGTTCATGGATATGGATGCCGACGGCAACATCATCCCGAAGACGCCACAAGCTGCGATCATGGCAGCCACTGCGTATCTCGCGGCTCACCCACCTCCGGAGGGGGACCCGAAAAGGGCCATGCATAGGTCCGCACTCACCAGACTAGGACTAATCGGAGTTGCGCTCCACGAAGACGCTCCTGCGGAGCCGAAGAAGAAAGCTCCGGCCAGGCGCGACCGGAGCCCCACCCCCTCATCCGAAGAGGAAGAGGAGCACGATCTCCCTCGAAGGAAGAAGAGCTCGCACCGCCATAAACACGACTACGACGCCAGAGACAAGCTTACACAGTGCAAGATCGACAAAGCACGCGCCAAACGCGCATGTTCGTCCGAATCTGAGATGGATGAAGACGAAGGAGAACTCTGCGGGGCTCGATGCTTCAGCAGATCTGTTCGGCGAACGCAGATGCCACGCAACTTCAAGCTTCCTTCGGATACTCCGAAGTTCAACGGCACGCAAGATCCAAACTCCTGGCTCAGTGACCATCTGTCATCTGTCAAGCTTCACGGAGGCAACAAAGAAACCGCCATGCAATGCCTTCAGCTGCAGCTGACAGGCGCGGCGCGGGTCTGGCTTAGCAGCCTATCATCAGGATCCATCCGAAGCTGGGAGGAGCTCGCTTACAGCTTCATACGAAATTTCAAAGGCACCAGCAAGAGGCCCGCCTCAATTGAAGAGTTGCGAGCTTGCACTCAGAGAACGGGTGAATCTATTCGCTCATACATACTACGCTGGTCTAAAACCAAGAACTCCGCAGCACACATCTCCGAAGAGAGGGCCATCGACGCCTTCAGGGACGGCGTCAAACGCCCAGACTTCAAGGAGGAACTTGGGCGTGTAAAGCCCAAGACACTCGACCACCTCATGGAAATTGCCAACAGTTGGGCAGACGGCGAAGATTGCATCCAGCGGGCGCAATCAGATGAAGAGGACGACTACGGCCGAAGACGCGAACGCCGCAGCAAGAGGAGATCGCGCGTCTACGAGGACCGCGACGGACCCGACATGGTCGCAGCCGGCTACGCCGACCGCCGCAACGACAACAGCCGCAACAGCGGAGGATACCGCAGCGGAAACTTCCGCGACAACGAACGACCAACGCAATCGTGGCAACGCCGCGACCGCGACAACGGACCCTCAGCATTCGACAAACTTTCGGGTCCATGCACCATCCACTTCTACATCGACAAACAAGATGGCAAAAAGAAAGCTAGCCACATGCTCAAGGACTGCCGCGAGTTCCAGAAACTCAGCGAAGGCATGATGCAGATGAGGCAACAAGCTCCAATCCCTGCGTTCGGAAACACACCTGCGCCAGGTGAAATAGCACACGGAGCTCCTCCACCGCCGCCTATTGGAGGCCCAAATCAACCAGTTGCACCAGCGCAAAACAACGCCGGGGTCCCATACCCCCCACCAAAGGGAGCACTAAATATGATCCAGAAGGGACGCCCCACAAATAGGGTGCAGAAGAAAATCACCCGACAAATCAACTTGGCCGTGGCAACTCCGCCTGCAATCCCTGAGTACCTCAGCGGATCGGAGTCCTGCATCACATTCACTCGCGCGGATCACCCTTGCCAGATCCCTCGCCCAGGTCATGCTGCCCTGGTGCTGGAGGCGCAGATCGGAGGCTTCGAGATGAGTCGCGTCTTCATGGACGGCGGCAGCGGCATCAACCTAATGTTTGCAAGCACTCTAGCAGCTATGCGGATCCCGCAATGCAGCCTGGAACAATCAGACACAACGTTCCACGACATTGTCCCAGGGAAGGGCATCTTCCCCCTGGGCAAAATAGGGCTCGACGTCATCTTCGGGAAGCCGGACAACTTTCGGCAGGAGCGCCTAGAATTCGAAGTGGTGGACTGGCCGTCGCAATACCATGCCATCCTGGGACGTGTAGCATTCGCAAGATTCCTGGCCGTCCCACACTACGCATACCTACTACTCAAGATGCCAGGACCAAGGGGCGTCATCACAGTCCACGGGAGCTTCACCCGATCGGACCAATGCGACAGGGATTTCAACAAAAACTCCCAGTCCTTCGGCATGCAAGACGAGCTCGTAAGGCTCCGCGAGGTGACGGACAACGGACTACCCCCAGTCACAAGGCAGAACGCACCTGACATGTCCTTCGACTCCACCGTCAACACCAAGAAAGTGCAGGTCCATCCGACAGACGCCTCCAAGACGGCGCTGATCGCCAACGACCTCAGCACCGCATAGGAAGGCGCGCTCGTCGAATTCCTCCATGAGCGCTGGGAAATCTTCGCCTGGTGTCCTGCGGACATGCCAGGAGTTCCCAGGGAATTCGCCGAGCACGCACTCAATGTCTTCCCAGACACCAAACCAGTCAAGCAGTCCATCCGAAGACTGTCGGAGCCACGAGCCGAAGCTATCGGCAAGGAGATCAACAGATTACTCGCAGCAGACTTCATCCGGGAAATCAAGGAAAGCGAGTGGCTGGCAAATACGGTGATGGTCCCGAAGAAGGACACGGACATCCTGCGGATGTGCGTGGACTTCACGTCACTAAATAAACACTGCCCAAAGGACCACTTCCCTCTACCTCGGATCGACCAGATCATTGATTCGACTGCAGGTTGTGAGAAGCTCTCCTTCCTCGACGCCTACTCAGGCTATAACCAGATTCGACTCAAGGTCGAAGATCAAGAGAAAATGGCGTTCATCACACCGTTCGGAGTATTCTGCTACAACACAATGCCCTTTGGGCTAAAGAACGCGGGTGCCACGTACCAGCGATGCATGCAGGCCTGCCTCAAGGACCAGATCGGTCGCAACGTCCAATTCTATGTCGACGACATCGTAATAAAAACCAAGGAGGCAAGATCACTTATCGACGATCTCCGCGAGACGTTCGATAACCTTGATCGCTACAGGATCAAGCTCAATCCAGAAAAGTGCGCCTTCGGCGTCCCCTCGGGTCAGCTGCTCGGGTACTTCATCTCTCAGCGAGGGATCGAAGCGAACCCGAAGAAAATCAAAGCTATCATGACAATGGAGAAGCCGAAAAACCTTAAGGGCGTTCAGCAGCTCGCAGGGCGAGTAGCGGCACTAAGCAGGTTCATCAGCCGCATGGGCGAGAAGGCCCTACCATTTTACCAGCTGCTGCGCAAGGCAGACAAGTTCGAGTGGACACCAGAAGCCAACGACGCATTCGAAAGCCTCAAGCGGCTCCTCTCCACCTCGCCCGTTTTGGTCACGCCAAAAGAGTGCGAGCCCCTGCTGCTGTACATAGCAGCCACACACCAGGTGGTCCGCACCGTACTCGTGGTCGAACTGTAGGGTTCGCAGCATAGAAAACAAAAAATTTCCTACGATGTGAACTATATACCAAGATCTATCTACTAGATACAAACAACGGGCGGATGTATATCCGTAGAGAACATACCCTTGAAGACCGACAAAGCTTAACGAGTTCAACTCGTGGTTCATGTAGACGATCTCTTGCCGATCTCAAGATCGAGAGGAAGTCCAAGCGCCGCAAATCAGCAGTGCATCCGTGCTCGCACACACGTTCGAGGCACCGAGCAACCTCCGCCTCCTCGCTCCAGCGATGCAGCGGAAGCACAACTCTTTCTTGCCGAATAGCCACCGGGAACATGTATCTCGCTAGTCCGAGACCATGGGGGATAAATTCTAGAGGGGGAGAGAGATCCTTCACGAGGAGGTGTGTGAGACAAGTGAGGAGGGGGGCTCCTTTTATAGGAGGAGGGGGGGCACCCAAGGGGGTGGCCGCCGGCCATGGGGGCTGCCCCCTCCCCTCCTTCATTCATGTTGGTGGACACTCCACTCACAAAATGCCCTTTAAATTCCCTCCACTCAAAAGTCCACTCAAATTCCCATTAAATTTCCACCAAATTTAATGCAAACTCTCATTAAATAAAACTCTTTTATTTTATTCAGAATTTTGTCAATTACTTTAATGACAAACATTCACAAATAACCCCTTGCTAGAATTCTATTTCACATGCATAAGCACTTTATGCAATTTCACCCGAAAACCTGTTTCGGTATCTAGTGAAATAAATTCCTGCGCTTGTTCATTCTTTCGGCATGAAACATTTGCTCCAATTGGATGTCGGTGTCTCTTAAGTGTGTCACCCTACGGTTCGTGAATAATGCGGACATGATCGAGACCCCTCTCGGATCAATAATCAGAAGCGGGATCTGGAGACCCATACTGACTCCCACACATTCAACGATGACTTTCTTGTGATCGTCGGAACCTTTTACGCTAGTATCTTAATACCTTTGTTTCATGATATATTACATGTCCGAGATTCGATCATCGGTATCTCCATACCTAGTTTGATCTCGTTACCGACATGCACTCTTTTCTCGTTCCTGTGATATAACATTCTAGTGATCAAATCACTTGCTTGCAAGCTAATCAATGTGATATCACCGAGAGGGCCCAGAGTATATCTATCCGTCATCGGGATGAACAAATTCCACTCTCGATCCATGAGCCTCAACATAACACTTTATTAGTTCTGAATCCATCTTTATAATCACCCTGTTACGGTGTGACGTTTGATGTTATCAAGAAACTCTTCCGGTGTTAGTGATTGACATGATCTCATGGTCTAAGGATTAGGATCACTTCGTAAGTTGTTATAGCAATATAAACTCAATGACTTTGATCGTAATGCTATACTTCGGATGAATGTTCATCACACCATTACACTAATGTTGTGATCCTGTTATTAACAACATCCAATGTCCATGATCAGGAAACCTTGATCATCTTGTTAATCAACGAGCTAGTTTATGAGAGAGGCATAACTAGGAACTTTCTGTTTGTTTATTAAACACACATGTATTAACGTTTCCGTATTAATACAATTATAGCATGCAAAATAAACATCTATCATATACTTGGAATACACATAATAAAAACTTTATTATTGCCTCTCAGGGCATATTCCCTTCAGTATCCCACTTGCACTAGAGACAATAATCTAGTTACATAGTGATAAATCTAACACCCATTGAGTTCTGGTGTTGATCATGTTTTGCTCTAGGGAGAGTTTTAGTCAACGGATCTGCTACATTGAGATCCGTATGTACTTTACAAATCTTTATATCTCCATCCTTGACATGCTCGCGGATGGAGTGAAACCGGCGCTTAATATGCTTGGAATGCTTGTGAGACCTTGGCTCTTTGGCATTGGCAATGGCACCATTGTTGTCACAATAGATCACCATTGGGTCCAACGCGTTTGCCACCACTCCTAGTTCGGATATGAACTCCTTCATCCAAACTGCTTCCTGAGCCGCTTCTGAAGCAGCAACATACTCGGCCTCCATTGTTGATCCCGCTACCACAGGTTGTTTGGAGCTCCTCCAACTACCGCTCCGCCATTCATGAGAAATACGTATCCGGATTGAGACTTAGAGTCATCCGGATCGGTGTCAAAGCTAGCGTCGACATAACACTTAGCGACGAGCTCTTCTTCACCTCCGTATACAAGAAACATATCCTTAGTTCTTCATAAGTACTTAAGGATATTCTTGACCGCTATCCAGTGTTCCGAACCTGGATCCGATTGGTACCTACCAGTCAAACTAATAGCATGTGCCACATCCGGTCTTGTACATAGCATGGCGTACATTATAGAGCCTATGGCTGAAGCATAGGGGACTTTGTCCATTATCTCTCTTTCTTCCGCCGAAGCCGGACTTTGAGTCTTACTCAATGTCTTGCCTTGCAACATAGGTAAGAACCCCTTCTTACTTCCGTCCATTTTAAACTTCTTAAAAATCTTATCAAGGTATGTACTTTGCGATAGCCCTATTAGGCGCCTAGATCTATCTCTATAGATCTTTATGCCTAATATGTATGACGCTTCACCTAGGTCCTTCATTGAAAATTTGCTGTTTAGATAACTTTTAACACTGTTTAAAAGATCTATATCATTTCCGATCAATAATATGTCATCCACATATAATATCAGAAATGCCACATTGCTCCCACTCACTTTCTTGTAAATACAAGCTTCTCCATAAGTTTGGACAAATCCAAACTCTTTGATCACCTCATC
This sequence comes from Avena sativa, assembly GCA_916181665.1. Classification (NCBI taxonomy): domain Eukaryota; kingdom Viridiplantae; phylum Streptophyta; class Magnoliopsida; order Poales; family Poaceae; genus Avena; species Avena sativa. The sequence goes on from OV702282.1 coordinate 412,795,819, forward strand.
AAAGCGGAGATTCCAACTTCGTGATGCTTGCTTCAATCCATAGATGGATCGCTGAAGCTTGCACACCTTGTTAGCATCCTTAGGATCGACAAAACCCTTTGGTTGTATCATATACAACTCTTCTTCAATATTACCATTGAGAAACGCGGTTTTGACATCCATCTGCCATATCTCATAATCGAAATATGCAGCAATTGCTAACATAATCCTAACTGACTTTAGCATCGCTACGGGAGAGAAAGTCTCATCGTAGTCAACTCCTTGAATTTGTCGAAACCCCTTTGCGACAAGTCGAGCTTTATAGACGGTCACATTACCATCAGCATCAGTTTTCCTTTTGAAAATCCATTTGTTCTCCACGGCCTTTCGGTCGTGAGGTAATTCCACCAAGTTCCAAACTTGATTTTCATACATGGATTCCATCTCGGATTTCATGGCTTCTAACCATTTGTTGGAATCCGGGCTCATCATCGCTTCTTCATACGTCGCAGGGTCATCATTTTCGTCAACCATGAAATTCATGACAGGATTTCCGTACAGCTCGGGAGCTGCACGCATCCTGTTTGACCTGCGAGGTTCGGTAGTACTCTCTTTCGGAGTTTCATGATCATTATCATTAGTTCCCTCTTCAACAAGTGGAGCCAACTCCGGAACAACTTCCGGCGCTGCGCTACTCGCCATACTTTGAAGAGAAGGTTCCACAACCTCTTCGAGTTCTACCTTCCGACTACTCACACCTTTCGCGAGAAACTCTTTCTCTAGAAAGGATCCATTCTTGGCAACAAAAACCTTGCCCTCGGATCTATGATAGAAGGAATACCCAATAGTTTCTTTAGGGTATCCTATGAAGACGCATTTTTCCGCTTTGGGTTCGAGTTTATCCGGTTGAAGTTTCTTCACATAAACATCGCATCCCCAAACTTTAAGAAATGACAGCTTAGGTTTGTTTCCAAACCATAATTCATACGGTGTCTTTTCAACGGATTTAGATGGTGCCCGATTTAAAGTGAATGCAGCAGTTTCTAGTGCATAACCCCAAAATGACAACGGCAAGTCCGTCAGAGACATCATAGATCGAACCATATCTAATAAAGTACGATTACGACGTTCCGACACACCATTTCGTTGTGGTGTTTCGGCAGGTGTGAGTTGTGAAACAATTCCACACTCTTTCATGTGAGTGCTAAACTCGTAACTTAGATACTCACCTCCACGGTCGGACCGTAGAAATTTGATCTTTCTATTACGATGATTTTCCACTTCATTCTGAAATTCCTTGAACTTTTCAAAGGTTTCATACTTGTGTTTCATCAAGTAGATATAACCGTATCTACTCAAATCATCCGTGAAAGTAACAAAATAACGATATCCACCTCGCGCCGACACACTCATTGGACCACATACATCAGAATGTATGATTTCCAATAAATCTGTCGCCCGTTCCATTGAACCGGAAAACGGCGTTCTAGTCATCTTGCCCATAAGGCATGGCTCACATGTATCAAATGATTCATAATAAAGTGATTCCAAAAGTCCATCCGAATGGAGCTTCTTCATGCGTTTAACGCCAATATGACCTAGACGGCAGTGCCACATATATGCGGATATATCATCATTAAGTTTAATCCTTTTAGCATCAACATTATGAATATGTGTAACATTATCATCGAGATCTAATAGAAATAAACCATTCATCATCGGTGCATGACCATAAAAGATTTCATTCATATAAATGGAACAACCATTGTTCTCGGATTTAAATGAATAACCACTTCGCATCAAACACGATCCAGATACAATGTTCATGCTCAGTGCAGGCACCAGATAACATTTATTCAAGTTTATAACTAATCCCGACGGTAAGTGGAGAGGCAGCATTCCGACGGCGATCACATCAACGCTTGATCCATTGCCGACACGCATCTTGACCTCACCCCTTGCTAGCGGTCGCTTGTTCCGCAGCCCCTGATTCGAGTTACAAATATTAGCAACTGAACCGGTATCAAATACCCAGGTGCTACTGCGAGCACTAGTCAAGTACACATCAATAACATGTATATCATATATACCTTTGTTTGCCTTGCCGGCCTTCTTGTCTGCCAGATACTTGGGGAAGTTGCGCTTCCAGTGGCCAGTCCCCTTACAATAGTAGCACTCGGAATCAGACTTAGGTCCAACTCGGGGTTTCTTTTCAGGCGCGGCAACAGGCTTGCCGCCCTTACTTCCCTTCCGTTTTCCCTTCTTGTCTTTCTTGAAACCAGTGTTCCTATTGATCATCAACACTTGATGTTCCTTTTTGATCTCCAATTCTGCAGTTTTAAGCATTGACAGAAGCTCGGGGAGAGACTTCTTCATGCCTTGCATATTATAGTTCATCACGAAGCTCTTATAGCTAGGTGGTAGAGACTGCAGAACACGATGGATGCCTAAGTCAATGGGAATCGATATTCCCAAGGACACAAGCTTATCGGCGTAACCCGACATCTTGAGTACATGCTCACTAACGGAGTTGTGCTCTTCCATCATGCAACTAAAGAACTTTTCTGAAGCGTTGTAGCTCTCTACAGCAGCATGTGTGTCGAAAATCATTTTCAACTCACCCATTGTATCAAATGCATTGCCGTTTTCGAAACGCTTTCGTAGTTCCGGCTCTAGCCCATACAATATGCCACAATGAACTAAGTTGTGGTCCTCCTGACGAGTCTGATAGACATTCTTCTCCTCGTCAGGGGCATCATCTAAAGGTGGGGGGCCTAACGGCGCTTCTAGTTTCTCTTTCTCCATGAACACATTGAAATTAAAAGCAGGTGGTGCCATCTACAACCGAATTTGTAAAGTTTAGACTAAGTGTATGATAGATTGAGTTCAACTAATCTATATTACGAATGAACTCCCACTCAAAAACGACATCCCTCGTGCCTTTTTGGTGATTACATGAACCAAATCCACTACACCAAGTCCGATCATCACGTGAGTCGGTATAGCTTCAAAGGCGAGCATCAAATGGGCATCATTTCAACTATATGACTCATGCTTAACCTTTCGGTCCGTGTTCCGAGGCCATGTCTGTACATGCTAGGCTCGCCAATTTAGAACCTTAATATTCGCGTGTGTAACTGTTTTACACCCGAAATATGGTCGTGGATCCAAGAACACCCGATCATCACGTGATGTCTTGGAGCGACGAAAACATAATCGGTGCATACTAAAGGAAGAACACATTCTTATCTTGATATTTAAATGAGGGATCATCTTATTATGCTAACAAAGCGCTAAACAAGCAATATAAGATGCTATCAAACATCATATGTTTATTAGTGAAATTATATGGTTCCCGCAGATGATCTCTATCATGTGCATCGTGGTATGATCACTATCATACCTATATGTGTAAATCCAAGGTCTATGGATTTTACACGCTATGTGTGTTGTAAGAGTATCATCTCATACTTCTACTTACAACACTACCATATCATAACACTAGCCCAGCAACAATCTAAACTAGACGCCTCTAATTTATCCATTGCAAGTTTTACGTGGCTTAGGGCTTTCGAGATAGAACCGTTCTTACCTACGAACATGAACCACAACGAGGATAATCAAATTGTTGACAACTCGCTTGCAAAATAGATATTGACTATAGTAGGAGAGATAGACACCCGCTAGCCACTTATGCAAACTAGTTGCATGTCAAGCGTGGAACAGGTCTCATGTGCGAGGACATGTAAAGTTTGTCCGGGTCGCTTCATCCCACTATGCCACCAATATCGAAAATTACAACAAAGGAGCAACAACATGATCATCATCGCCCACATACTCATATGTGTACTACCCGTGTAAAGTATCTACGCATAGATCCGGCTCTGATACCACTGTAGGGTTCGCAGCATAGAAAACAAAAAATTTCCTACGATGTGAACTATATACCAAGATCTATCTACTAGATACAAACAACGGGCGGATGTATATCCGTAGAGAACATACCCTTGAAGACCGACAAAGCTTAACGAGTTCAACTCGTGGTTGATGTAGACGATCTCTTGCCGATCTCAAGATCGAGAGGAAGTCCTAGCGCCGCAAATCAGCAGCGCATCCGTGCTCGCACACACGTTCGAGGCACCGAGCAACCTCCGTCTCCTCGCTCCAGCGATGCAGCGGAAGCACAACTCTTTCTTGCCGAATAGCCACCGGGAACATGTATCTCGCTAGTCAGAGACCATGGGGGATAAATTCTAGAGGGGGAGAGAGATCCTTCACGAGGAGGTGTGTGAGACAAGTGAGGAGGGGGGGCTCCTTTTATAGGAGGAGGGGGGGCACCCAAGGGGGTGGCCGCCGGCCATGGGGGCTTCCCCCTCCCCTCCTTCATTCATGTGGGTGGACACTCCACTCACAAAATGCCCTTTAAATTCCCTCCACTCAAAAGTCCACTCAAATTCCCATTAAATTTCCACCAAATTTAATGCAAACTCTCATTAAATAAAACTCTTTTATTTTATTCAGAATTTTTTCAATTACTTTAATGACAAACATTCACAAATAACCCCTTGCTAGAATTCTATTTCACATGCATAAGCACTTTATGCAATTTCACCCGAAAACCTGTTTCGGTATCTAGTGAAATAAATTCCTGCGCTTGTTCATTCTTTCGGCATGAAACATTTGCTCCAATTGGATGTCGGTGTCTCTTAAGTGTGTCACCCTACGGTTCGTGAATAATGCGGACATGATCGAGACCCCTCTCGGATCAATAATCAGAAGCGGGATCTGGAGACCCATACTGACTCCCACACATTCAACGATGACTTTCTTGTGATCGTCGGAACCTTTTACGCTAGTATCTTAATCCCTTTGTTTCACGATATATTACATGTCCGTGATTCGATCATCGGTATCTCCATACCTAGTTTGATCTCGTTACCGACATGCACTCTTTTCTCGTTCCTGTGATATAACATTCTAGTGATCAAATCACTTGCTTGCAAGCTAATCAATGTGATATCACCGAGAGGGCCCAGAGTATATCTATCCGTCATCGGGATGAACAAATTCCACTCTCGATCCATGAGCCTCAACATAACACTTTATTAGTTCTGAATCCATCTTTATAATCACCCTGTTACGGTGTGACGTTTGATGTTATCAAGAAACTCTTCCGGTGTTAGTGATTGACATGATCTCATGGTCTAAGGATTAGGATCACTTCGTAAGTTGTTATAGCAATATAAACTCAATGACTTTGATCGTAATGCTATACTTCGGATGAATGTTCATCACACCATTACACTAATGTTGTGATCCCGTTATTAACAACATCCAATGTCCATGATCAGGAAACCTTGATCATCTTGTTAATCAACGAGCTAGTTTATGAGAGAGGCATAACTAGGAACTTTCTGTTTGTTTATTAAACACACATGTATTAACGTTTCCGTATTAATACAATTATAGCATGCAAAATAAACATCTATCATATACTTGGAATACACATAATAAACACTTTATTATTGCCTCTCAGGGCATATTCCCTTCACGAACGACCCGAAGAAGGCAAGACCCACGGGGTCCAGCGCCCAATTTACTACCTCAGCGAGGTACTCACTCCAACAAAACAGCGGTACCCGCACTACCAGAAGCTAGCCTACGGCGTGTTCATGACGACTCGACGACTGAGCCACTACTTCCAGGAGCATCAGGTGATGGTCGTCAACGAGGCACCCCTAAACAGCATCCTGAATAACCCAGAGGCCACAGGACGCGTGGCCCTGTGGGGCATTGAACTATCACCCCTGGACATCGTCTACGAGAAGCGACATGCAATCAAATCTCAAGTCCTTCCGGACTTCCTGGTACACTGGATGGAGCTGCAGCTGCCTGACACCCCAGACATGTCGCAGTCCTGGACAATGCATTTCGACGGCTCCAAGCGTGCAGCCGGAGCAGGGGCAGGAGTCATACTGACCTCCCCACAAGGTGACAAGATGAAGTACGTTCTTCGGATGAAATTCAGAGCCTCCAACAACGAGGCCGAATACAAAGCCCTCATCCATGGCATGAAGATGGCAAAAATATGCGGCGCAACGCGCCTGGTCATCTACGGTGACTCCAACCTTGTCGTACAGCAGACGATGAATGAGTGTGACACACACGCCGAAAACATGATCGCGTACCGCGCACTATACAACGCACTCGAAGGAGAATTCGACGGCTGCGAACTTCGGCATGTTGGAAGAGAGAGCAACGAGGAGGCCGATAGACTCGCCAACATCGGCTCCACTTGTGCAAAGGTACCACCAGGCGTGTTCCTTGAACAGATCTGCGTGACATCCATCAAGCAGAAATTCCCCAAGGGATCACCCGAAGAAGCAGAACACTCGGGGGCTACGCTACCCGAAGGTCATGAAGGACCCGAAAAGATGGATACCGAAGTTTCCATGGTCAACCTGATGCAGGTCATGGCAGTCGAAGAAACTTGGACACGTCCATACCTCCAGTTCCTGATAAACGGAGAATTGCCTGACAGCCCGACAGATGCCCGACGCGTATCTCGTCGGTCAAAAGCCTTCACCATCATCAACGGCGAGCTGTACAAACGCAGCATTACGGGCGTACTACAACGGTGCGTCACCATCAACGACGGCAAGGCCATACTCCAAGATATCCATGAGGGCATCTGCGGCCACCACGCAGGCAGCCGCTCCCTTGTCGCCAAAGCTCTGCGAGCAGGATTCTACTGGCCAACGGCCATGAGCGACACGAAAGACATCGTCCGAAGATGCAACGGGTGCCAACGGTTCGCCGACAAACCGCACGCACCTGGGTCCGAACTTCGACCCATACCCATAGCCTGGCCTTTTGCCCAATGGGGCCTCGACATGATCGGCAAACTGCCAAAATCTTCGAAAGGAGGACACGTCTTCCTCCTGGTCGCAGTCGACAAATTCACCAAGTGGATCGAGGCCATGCCAGTCACCAACCAGAAGGGCAAAATCGCCGTCAAGTTCTTCGAATCCATTGTCTACAGGTTTGGCGTACTGCACAGCATCATCACCGACAACGGATCGAACTTCATCTTCGAAGAATTCCAGGACTTCTGCGAAGGCCCCGGGATCAATATCACGTACGCCTCAGTGGCACACCCGCAAACAAACGGGCAAGTGGAAAAGGCCAACGGCCTAATCGGCGCCGGCATTAAGAAGCGCCTCATGAGCTCACTCGAGCACAAAGCTGGAAACTGGACAAAAGAGCTACCGTCTGTCCTGTGGAGCTTACGGACTACGCCAAACAGCTCCACCGGCTACACACCATTCTTCATGGTGCACGGAGCTGAGGCCGTGCTACCAGCCGAAGTACGCCACCAGGCTCCACGAGTCGTCGCTTACAGCGAAGCCGAATCCACGGCTGCACTCGAAGATGTCGTCGACACACTCGACGAAGCACGGGATATAGCAGCAGCTAGATCAGCGGTGTACCAGCAAAGTCTCCACAACTACCACAGCCGCCGGCTGCGCCCAAGGTCCTTCGTCGAAGGAGACCTCGTCTTGCGACTCAAGCAAAAGCGACCGAATAAATTCGAGTCACCATGGGAAGGACCCTATGTCATCACCGAAGTCATCCCAGGTGGCGCCTATCGCCTCAAGCACGTGGAGTCTGGAGTCGCATACTCCAACCCGTGGAACGTCTCGCACCTGCGACGATTCTACCCATAGAAACCTACCCCCTTTTACTTTCAATAAGGCTTTCAGCCAAGGCTACTCAGCCGAACCATGTACCTCCTCCATTACGATATAAATAAAGCTAAGTGTCTCGCCCCCAACCTTGGGTTGACTATTTTTCTGCAACTTTACTACATGCTACAAACGCACTTGGGGGCTTCCCCCACCTCACGATTTCATCGACTGAGGACCAAACGTGTACAACTGAGTAGCTGACTACGTCAGGCAAACGAAAAGGGTACGTACTCAATCAAAGCACTGCGTGCTCACAAACAAGCAAACCTTTACAACAAAGGGCACATAAACGCCCAGCTGCAATATACAAATTTTACATCTATCTGTTTATTTTCAGGTCCTACCTATTCTGAAGAATAACCTGAGCACGTTGCTCAAACAAATCTACAATCTGTTCGGCATACTGCCTTACAGCCGCGTAATGAGGACGCATGTTCCACTCGCCACCATCTGGTCGAGGAGGTGGCCCAGTCGCCATAGCATCCAAATCTACGTCAGGGTGGTGCACCCTCACAAGAGACAAGGCAGCCTTCACCCCTGCGACGAGCTGCTGCCGCACCAGCTCCTTGACATTGCTGGCACTCCGAAACCTCGACAGAACACCTGCGAGGGTCGTCGGCACGGCGTCCAAAGGAAACATGACGTGCAGCACCGAGGAAAGTGATGTCTGCACCTGGCGGAGCACCCGAGAGACCTGATAGACACGATCCTGCACCGTCGCCAGAACCATGGCGCGATCGCGGTCCATCCAGAAGAAGCCGCCGGCCTCCATGTCCTATTGAGTCAAGCAATTGACTCGAACAACGATACGCTCCTTTTCTTCCCTCGGAGCAAGATTGGCGCCTGCGACAAACGCACAAAACAAGGGTAAGGCCAGCAGGCTCACCCGAAGAACTGAGCTACAGCCCGAAAGAAGGATCAACTTACATTGCAGCTGCTCGGACAGCCGACCCAGCTCTGCCATCAAATACTCCTCTCTGGCTGCACCACGGTCTGCTTTGGATTTCCAAACGTCAGCGCGACCGCGTAACCCAAGCAAATCTCTCTCCAAGCTACGCATGCGATCCCGAAGAAAAGCGAGCTGCGAGGAATCATCCAATGATGCTCGCAAGGGCCTTTCGGATGAAGTGTCAACTGGGTCAGCACCCGAAGGAACCTATAGCAGCAGAAAAAAGAAGGCACACAGACATTCAGCCAAGGATAGAGCACAACTCGGAGGAATTCATTAAAATATATAAGGCCACTACGTGGCACAAGGATGGTACTACAAAAGATATTTACAAACAAACGAAGACTCCAAACTACCCTACTTCTACTATGCCTAAGGTGCAGGACACTGAGTCGCCTCAGAACCAGACTGCCTAGCTTTGGCCTCGCCCTGCTGCCGCAGTGCGTACTCAGACAGCAAGTCAATGAGCTTGGGCCCATATCGTCTACAGCGAGTGGAATAGGCGGCGAAGGCTACCTCGGATCCATCCGCAGCCGTCGGCATCCGAGAAGTAATCTGGGGCAGGTCCAGCTCCGCCCCAGCCGCCATGGCCATCGCCAGCCCGACGGACGCACCGATGCCCTTCTGCTTGCGCTTGTACGCTGCAGGCGCTTCGGCTGACAAAGCCTCTGCCAGGGCATCCACATCTTCAAGGGGTGCGCCCTTCGGAAAGAGCTCCTGGTAGAAGCGATCAAGGACCTCTTTTGCCTTGGCAAGGGAGTTGACGACGGTGCTGCAGCGGTCTTCGACCGCCACAGTGGCATCATCTAGAGCACTCCCGTGCTCCAGAGCACCGCGGTCGAACTCGATGCCTGCGGCATCTGAGACAAAAACGAAGAAAAATATGAAGAAAGGCAGCATAGAAGAAGATCCGATGAAAAAGAAACAAGTCCAAAAGCTTGTACTCACCCGAAATAGCCTTGGAAGCAGCCATGAGCTTATCCGCCACCCCTCTTTCACGAGCAGCCGCAATGGTGGCCAGCTGCTCCTCACGATCTGCAGCCTCCTGCTGCAGACGCTCCTTCGCTTCGGCTGCCTTCGTCAGCTCCAGCTCAAGACGCTCTTTCGCACCAGCGGCGGCTTCGGCCTTCTGCTCCGATTGGCCAAGGCTCTTCTTCAGAGCATCGACCTCACGGAGAGAGTCGTTATGCTCCTCTGCATTTACAACAAGCAAGTGTCAAAGAACAGGACCAGGATAAGCAAGAAAAGTACTAGAAGGCAGACGAATACCTTGAAGCTGCCGCAGTTTCGCCTCCAGCGTCAGGCGTTCCTCCACCAGCCGCTTGGCCTCTTGGATAAAAGGCTGCAGCAACAGGCAATAGTAGTAAGAGCAGGACTTGGGGGCTACGCCCAACACAAAGAAGCATAAACAACATCAGCATACGAAGACACTCGGGGGCTCTCCCCGTAACATCAAGCAGAAAACTTACGTGCTCCGAAGGCGAACCCGCAGGCCCGCCTGCGAAATTCTGGGGCGCAACCACCAGCCTCTCCTGCACAGGAGGAACTGGCGCAGCGTCTCCAGAAGTCGCCACAGTCTGAGGAGGAGGCGACGCAATGTTCGACTCCCCCATCATCTCCCGCGCACCATCACTAGAGCCGTCGGAGGATTGCCTGCATACGAACCAATCAACGCAGATGCAAAAATAACAAGGGAACAAAGCCCAACGCGCTCAGGTCGAAGATAGGATAAGCCCTTCGGGCCCTCTTCTCTTCCTTCTTCTCTTCCTTCTTCTCCTCCTTCTTTTCTTCCTTCTTCCGCTTTGCTGGCGGGTGCGGAGCAACAGCCCGCATAGGAATGGCAGGAAGGGGAGAGGAAGAACCCCCATGAACATCATCATGACGCTCAAGGCCCAGAGGATTTCTGGGAGTGGGAGGAGTCGAGGCATCCGAAGACTCGCTGGAGCTCCGTGATCGCTTGCGCGAATGGTCCTCACTCGACTCGTCGGCATCCTCCGCTGGAGATCGCGCCGACGGTAGCTCGGACATGGAGTCCACCACTTCATTATCCGGGGCATTCGGATACCTTTCGGGCAACGGTGGTGCCATGCCCGGCACTTTGAAGCTCTGCAAAAGGAAAAGGAACTTTGTTAGAAAACAAAGGAAAAAGTACACAGCTAACAAAAACAAAAGGGGAGCACTACGTGCGCAAATCTACACCTTCGGTACGGCCAACGTCGAAGAAAAGGGAGAAGTCCGCGACTTCCCCGGAATTTCTTCGTCGGCCTTGAACTTCAACAGCGCGCGAAGAGCCTTGTCAAGTTCCACCTCGGAGATTTTCTCACTCGAAACCCTCGTCGGATCACGGCGCCCAGAGTAAAGAAACATCGGATGCGCCCTCGCTTGGAGGGGCTGCACTCGACGCTCCAGAAACGTCAGGATGACGTCGACACCGTTCACCTCCTTATCAGGAATCAGTTGGAGATCCTCCACCCGACGGTACAGGGCCTCTATCTCCGCCACCTCACCGTATAAGATTTGGTTTTTCCAGGATCTTTTCTTCTCAATCAATTGGGAGGGGTCAAAAGGAACGAGACCAAAATCTTGCCCAGGCAGTACGGAGTCACGGATGTAAAACCATTTCCTCCGCCAGTACTGGACAGATTCGGACATGGAAAAGGAAAAGAATTGCACATTGGGACTGAGGGAGATGATGAAACCCCCAATGGGATACACACCATCCGAACCAGACTGCCTCTTCACGGAATAAAGCTTCCGGAAGAGGCCAAAATGCGGCTCAATGCCAAGCCAACACTCGCAAAGCATGATAAAACACGCAATGTGGAGAAGGGAGTTGGGAGACAGATGATGGAGTTGAACCCCATAGAAGAAGAGCAGTCCACGAAGGAAGTCATGGACCGGAAAACAAAACCCGCGAATCATGAAAGCAACAAACATAACCCGATACCCAGATGGGGGACGGGGGATTACCTCATTGCCGGGGAGTCTCACGGCCGTCGGGTCTTGCGGTATCAGGCTCCGCTCGCGCAGTTTGCGGAGATCGCTCTCCCGCGTTTCTGATCGCCGCCAGCCACCATCGGTGACGTGAGCAGCGGCGGTGCCCTTCTTGCCTCCGGCGGCGCTGGTCCCAACCGCAGATGAGGACTTCTTTGTTTTCCCCATGACGCTGCAGCGGTGGTGGCGATGACAACGCAGAAAGAACGAAGGAAATGTGGAAGGAAAGCTCAGCACGCAGCAAGAATCGCTCAAGAACAAGGAGGCAGTGAACAGATGAACTGGTGCGGTAAAAAACAAACCACGATTTCACCCAGGATTATAACAGCGAAGACGACGCACGCTGGCCGTCCATCGAGAAGACCTAACGCCAACGGTAGATCTGGCCGTACACGTGTCAACACCACAACGAACCGTCGTTACCACGCTGTCCACTACGCGCGGAAATCGAGGAGGCGCCGTAATCATCTCCACGCCCCGCATGGCCGGCCAATTCAAAGTCAGCAAGTGGGACCCACGCTTCGTCCAGTCAAGTCATCTCTGGCGTAGCAGACGCTTGAGGTCATCGATCGTAAGCACTGACGTCATCAAAAGCTATACTAGCACCACTTTGGCTCCACAGCTAAGAGTACTCACTCGAATCTACGATTCGACTAAATACTCGGGGGCTACTCCTATCAGGAGCGCTGGCCGCGCACCCGACAGACAAATGAGGAAAAAATTACTTCTCTGAGTCCTACGTCGAGTCTACGACTCCACTACGGACTCGGGGGCTACTCCCATAGGGAGGATGGATTTAAGCATCCGAAAATTTTCGAGTCCTGCGGACCAAATGATTGAAACAATGCTTGAACTAAAATTCTCCGTTCGATTCTACGACTCGAACAGACACTTGGGGGCTACTCCCATAGGGAGCGCTGGTCGCGCACCCTATGAATTCTTCGACTGCGATCTTCCGGATCCGCATGCAAAAACTTTTTTGGCAACTCTGCCCCAACAAAACGCTAAGTGAGCAACAATCTCCTTGGCCACCCGAAACACCTCCGAGGTGATAAATGTTCGGATGCTGCGTCTGCGACGCAAAGATAAGACCTACAGATATCATCTGATGGCCTGGCAACGCACCTGACTGCGCTCTGCTAGTATGAATCCGTACCAGCAGGTACGATAAAAAATCCTGACGGACGCGTTGGGTGCACCAATTAAAATCACTGGAATTCCACTTCTATAAGTCCTCCGCGACCTGAGTTGAATTACGCCAGCATATGTTCCAGGCCCGGGTTAAGGGACCCGAACCTGAAGAAGATCGTGTTGTTTCGTCCTAAGACAGTCAACTGACCCTGATCCGTCGGGTGAGTCAGGCACACGCATCAACAATCCCTACACACATATGCTATTAACATATAGCTGCTCCCGAAGGATGGAAGAGTCCTCAGCCGAATCTACGATTCGACTGAATACTCAGGGGCTACTGACATGGTTATACCCTACGGGTACGTAACTTCCGCATACCTAGTCCAGCCCAAGGAAGGCCCACAGCAGACTACGCTGGCCCATGAAGATTTTCGGGTGACCAAGGCCCATGACGTCTTTGGATCCTTGGAGAGCAAGACTAGAGGAGATAGGAAATTCAAAGGGGTAAAACCCTAGAACTTGTAACCGACTAGGACTACGCCCGGGACCTGCCTAAAGTCTATATAAAGGCCAGGAGGGCACGTCCTAGGGCAACTCGACTCATACTTTCGCACACGCATCCACGCCAGATCGAATCTGCGCACCCTGTAACCTTCGGTTCCGCCGTAATCAAAGAGCAGACAAGCAGGAGTAGGGTTTTCCCTCCGGGGCCTGAACCTGGGTAAATCTCGTGTCCCCTGGTTGCTTGTCTGTTAACCGTGCCACGATCTCCAGCATCCCCATCTTCTCCAAAACCCAAGTCCATAACAATGGGCATTGACGAGATTAAACCTCGTCACCCAGTTGCTCCTGTTAAAATTTCGTCATTTGGAACTACTTGCCGGAAAATACACCAGACATTCCATCGTGACACTGGACATGTCGCTGGACCATCCGATCGATCAACGCGCCGCCACCATGCTTGCGCGCCGCCTCCGCGCAGCTGCCAAGTCTGCACGCTGCCGCCGCAATGGCCGGCCGTGCCACCGCATCGCCTCCATAAGGCCAGGCCGAGTCACCGCCACCACCTTGGCGGACCTAACCGCCACCACTACCAGCTTGCCGGCCATAGCCGTCGCCGGCGATGATCCGATGTGCCGTATTAGTACATATACATTGCTAGAAAGACATATAATTAGGTTGAGCTATACGGGTTTTGTACAAGGCTATATATACCTGTTTATACTAATAATGATGGGTATCAAGCGATCTGGACCGTCCTTGTGTTTGAGAGTATATGAGTTTGATACGAGTTTAGGGGAGGGGGTTGTACTGCATTTACAATTACATATCCACATATAAATGCTCTTAAATGTAATTGATTTGGTATTGATACAATTTTCTATTTAAAAATAGCATGCACCGATATAGAGTCACTCAAGAAGGCCTATGATTTGGTTTGTACACTCTCCGTTCCAAAATATAAAACGTTTTAGCAGTTTTTTAAAACGCATGTATTTAAATGCCTTTTAGTGCGTAGATGCACTCATTTTATTTCTAACCTTAAATACTAAAATGCTTCAAGATACACTTTTTTTAAAACATCTTATATTTTAAAAAGAAGGGAGTATTTTCTAACTTAGAGAGTCTGATAAACTAAGCAAGACTTCCTACCAACACCACATCCATCCAAGATGAAGACTACAACAGAGGTTGCTCTTTTTTTTTAAGGAAGGGGTCTTGAAAGACCCCGACATGCTACATTCATTATGAAGCGGTGGGAAAATTTTACAAACAAGACCTCGAGAAAAGTAACTCTAAAAAATAGTCCTCAAAACTGTCACAAAAGATCCTTGATAAAGAAAAGAAAAGCAATCAAGTCTAGCGTCTTCTCCACCGGCGGTGAGGCTCCGACGCCGACCGCCTGCGACCAGCTGCCGAGGACGAAACACTTGTCTGTGGGTAGGCGTGAAGCGCCAGCAAGGATCTCGAAACAGGGCCTCCATCTTGGAGGTTGAGGATGTGCTGTCTTGGCAGCGACTTGGCTGGCCTTCACCTTGGCCACAGATCATAGCGACGCTCAAGTCGACCATGTGATGAGCTCGATGGTGCATCAGACATTGGTGGCAGCATGTCTGTTGCACGTCGACAAACCACTTGTCTGCGGGTAGGCGTGAAGCGCCAGCAAGGATCTCGAAACAGGGCCTCCATCTTGGAGGTTGAGGATGCGCTGCCTTGGCAGCGACTTGGATGCAGGGGGGCGGAGCCAGGGGGGCTAGCAGGGGCTAGACCCCCCTAACCATCAGCCCCCTTAATAGATAGGTGCAGATTTTAGTACTAAACTAATGGTCTTACAGGCTTAATTAATACTAAGCCCATATTTAATTGATTTGTCGTACTTCTCTATACCGAAAGCCAAATGTAGCCCATGAATTTGTTTTATTAGTCAATCGTAGTAACATATCCCAACATACTTCATTTGTGTAACTAGACCTAATAGCTAGCACTATATGCAATTGTTCAGATCAACTGACTCGATGTCTGCCACCATCGTTCGCTCCTACTCAGTAGCCATATGCCACACGATGCCGTGGCCGCGGTGCCATGCTAGCCAACCATGTTGTTTGCCAGTTTCAACCCTTGTTAATCATGCCGCAACGCCAACAATAAGCATGTTGTGCCATCGAATATAGGAATCAATCTTCCTCACTCTGATTGAAGGTACCAAATAGTTATAGTCTAATTGATTAATTTACAAAAAAATATGCGTCTTTTGTTTGATGTTTGCTCGATGATGATGACAACTTATTGCAAAATAATTGGGAAATAATAATAGGAAGGTCATGCAATAGAATTATCAGACTTTATACTCGTAGAGATAAAGTTGATCCAATATAAACTAATCTTTTGTTTTCTATTGTCTAAGATTTAGTGATACATATTAATATTAGTTATATGCCGATACTTTGATATACTGTTATGATTTTTATCCAAACAGTTCTTCCAAACAAAATGGTAGCTAATTGTTGTCTTCATGAGAAAAAATCTTATATATGATCATCAGTATCTTCGCCCCCCTCAATGTCAAATCCTGGCTCCGCCCCTGCTTGGATGGCCTTCACCTTGGCCACAGATCATGGCGACGCTCAAGTCGACTATGTGATGAGCTCGATGGTGCAACAGACGTTGGTGGCAGCATGTCTGCTGCACATCGATGAAGCCGGGAAGAACCGCCTACTTTGCTTCCTCCCCTCGCCTCCATGCCCGGCCAGAGAAAGCATCACCGAGCAGCCTCCCACCTCGTCGATGAGAGCACCAACTAGGCGCTTACTGAAGGGACGCCCCTGCAGGGATCCCATCCACTTCCACCTCAGAAGCAGAACGGAGATCGACGCCGAGGCCTGCATGATGTTGCGTCGAAGCATCACCGCAGGAAACCGTCCCCAGTCACCCCCAGGACCACGTGTGACACATATCTTCTCCCTCTCTCCCTCGCCGCCACGGCCAGTCGAGAGAACGAGAAGAGCAGTCGCGACGCAGAAGAGGAAGGTGACCACCAAGCTGACCTTATTCCTAGAGATCCTGGAGCCGTACCTCGCCGCCGTTTGCTTCCACCGTGGAAGCTCAACGGAGAAAGAGATGGTGCTCCAGATGTGTCTCATCCGGCCAGAGGACGAGAGCCACCTACTCCAAAATGCCGGCAGAGGGCCAGAAAAACTAAACCTAGGAACTACACAACGAGCATCCTCACCCTCCCATCCCCAAGTGGCGGTGCCGCCTAAGACAAGAAGGGGAGGAGCTCGCAGAACAGAGCAGACTCTCAAAATAGGGGAGGAAGGTGCCTCCCGTTTCGTGCGGGTAGTGTGATGTATGCAGAGGTTGCTCTTGACTCTCGCCTTCCTGATGCTAGCACCACGTATATATTATTGGTATGATTCGCTTCTTCGTCAGCTCGAAGCTATGGCCATGGTGCGTGACTCTTTTAGTTCATTCATGTCAACTAGAAAATTTGGCGCGGCGGTATCGCCGCGCCCGTCGTGTTAATTTTTTCCTTAGAGTGTAGTGGTAGAGTCTAGTTTTCTCTTAGAGGCTGCCATCGATTTGAATGTTTGGTATTTAATTTATTATAATGTAGAAGTATGGGGTAATAACGGAAGGAAAGATGTAGCTGTAGCATACATATTTACATTGGATTAAGCAGCGGAGGCCAAACGGCACCAACATTTTTTTTCAACTGGGCATGACCGTTTCATGTCTGGAGGAGTCGTCTCTTTACTGAACATATGCAGTGGTCAACTTGACAAAGCTAAGATGACCTAGTGTTGGCCAAGCCTGAAGTGTTGCAAAGCATCACTACGTTCTTAAGATTATTGTGATGTAGCAACAACAAAATGTACTTCTATTGACAGTTGTACTTGCATATTTTATAACATTTTTTGGGAGAAGCGCAGTAATCCAAGCATTGGCGGCATTTTAATTATCATTTTTAGTGCTGAAGTGATGACAGAGCGCCAACAACTGATGGTAAATTTATAGTTCTTCCTTGCGTTCCAATGAAAGCACCACTATATTGATAGCTGAAAAAATTCAGATAATTTCACATTAGAGCTGCTTGAAGAACAGAGAACACTGAAATTAATCTTGACTGAGAGATACATATGTCGTTCTTTGAATAGATCAATGGCCCCTACCTATGCTTAGGTAGATCAATGGCCCCTACCTATGCTTAGGTAGTATCAACGCGGAATGGTTCCAAACATTTTTCTCTTTAGGTTTTATATAATCTTGAGAATATATATATTATAACAGGAAGAACTCAACAATGATAGCCATTGGTGCTTCTAGTAGGAGACTATTTAGTTCTTCATGACATGCCACAGAGGCAAGAAATTTGCTAATTGAACATGAATGAAATATAACCTGCCATATTGGCCAGACTCCAAAAGGTTGAGGGCAACTCTTCTGTGATGTTATCTGCAGCTGAAAGAAAACAAATTGACAATAATTCAAGAAATTTCAGAAACTCCAGATATTATTCTCACAAACTAAATATTGCATCAGTACGTCTGGGGAGTAAAAAAAATAGGACTTCTAAAGAAGCTACAAAACACGTCGTCTTGATCATATTGACTGTAGTGTTGTGAGAGTACTAACACATCAATGGTGCTACAAACATATTGCCACTTGCTATGGGCTGACTGTTTTGTTCCACATATGACCAATAATACAAACCTTATGTTCAGGACAAACAATTTAACATCGCCCATCAAATGGTATAAAATAACAACAAAAACAACACCTACTGACTAAATGAAGGGATCAACATCAGGGAAAGGAAAACAATAATTAGATGGTACCTGGCGCTCTGAAAAACTAAAGGTCAAGAACTGTCATCCAATTATTTTCAGAAGTCATCTTCTTGAAGCACTAACCGGGCTGAGGAACATCAACTAAACCTCCTGCAATTTATACGTAGTTGTACATTAGAATAGCGGAAGCACCATTGATTATCCTCCAAAATTTGTAGATAATTATAGAACATATAATCATACATCAAGTGGATGTAACCTAGCAACTATAAGGTATGTATGTAGGAGTCATTATTGATTTGATGGCACTTCCCGTTGTCAGAGTATCACATACATACTCCCAGGGATCCTTTCATTTGTAGCACAAAATAAATTAAGGTAAGGTTTATACAATTCTGAATTGTTCAATACCAGTAATTATTGTACAAATGATAATCATACAACGTGTAGAAAGGAAGCACAAAAATTTGAAGGAGTGAACTGATTAACAATAATCTTTTGAAGGAACAGAAAGGGAAAGTAAGTAAATAATTATTGTTAATCACCGATTGTTCCTCTCTTACAACAGAAAGGGAAAGTATGTAAATAACTGTCCAGAAATCTCACCTCAAGAGTCGAAGTTCTATGCAGAAATGTAATAGAATAAAAAATAGGCACATCACTCAGCATCCTCTGCCTTTTAAACCTCATCAAGAATATCATCCTCAAAGTGATGTGAAGAAATAACATGGTAAAACAAAATTAGACAGGGAAAATTTGGGAAGTATATAGTGAGAAAGATATGCATCTGAACCCTGGAAAATCTGATACACTCATGTGTCAGATATAGAATACCCATTTGGTAGGCTCTATATTGTCCATCAGTAAGTACCGTTTTCATAAACGGTGTAGTCTAATTAGAGAATAATGGAATGGCATGGAATGTGAAATCACTTCTTTCGATATGCCCACTAAAGCAAGGAATCATATACACCTGTCCCAAGTGCTTTAATTAAGACGATACTATACTACTTTCTGTAGGAGAGTAGATACATGGTAGCAGCTATATCAATGAGGTGAAGCGCTCTATCGATACAAAGCGCGTAGATAGCCCAATGAGGTACCGAACATGAGTTCTTATATTTGGGTCAAGACTTAGGGTGGCAAAGCATCAGACAATTGTTTCTTTCCAGAAAATTAGTAGACTCATATTAAGATTTTTAGTCTTGTTTCCCCTTCTTGTAAGAGTTTTCTAATTGTGGCACTTCACATGGTTCTACAAACAACTACATGCCATCTTAATAAAAGGATAGATCATGAGATTGTGGGAAGACAATTGGAGGAAATCTGAAATGAACAATAGCATGTCTATATCTATATTTTATCATCAGGATAATTTTTTTACAGGTTCAATATCAGAAACAATAACCGAGAGTAATCATTTAACTGGACTTATAATATAACTGTTGGAAAATTTTCCCTCCATTTTACCATTAGAAAGCCATTTGACAGAAGTCTATAGTGGTATAACATGGCAAGTAAGCAAAATGTAAAATTGTGTTAAATAGGTCAGAAGTCAATAACAATTGTATGTGTGCTGAAACATTCTTTTACTCCATGCTCAAAACCTCCCTAACAATATTCTCTCGTTGTTTCCATGTGGATGCAGATAACCAGCATGAAAAATGTACAGGGGTAAGGTATAGAAAAATCAGAGGAAAGATTTTTTTCAAACGGTGTGTCAACTAAGGAATTCAAATTCCAGAGCTTAGCCCAATTCATGATTCTGCTACATCTTAACACATTATATTGGCAACAACCATTATGCGATATAACATTATTTGTAGGATCTAATGCAGGAGATAACTATAAGTATGAGGTTTAGGGGCAAAGTTTCAGGAGGAGGTCTACATAATTTAAATGAGGGCCTCTACAGTACACAATGCGATTAAAATTATAATGTAAAGAAGAATTGAACTGTCTGAAACTTTCATTACCTACTGGAATTTAGCCTTATTGTGGGCTTGAGGTTGATCTTGTGTTGTGTCCATTGGCTTAGGATCCACCTCCAACTGAATATAACTTTCAGGGTAAGCAGACACGGATATTTCAATTGAGTCATTCTATGTGCTTGTCAATTGATCTTGTTTATCACAACAGCGCCTCAGCAAAACAGAGACCCAAGAGCATAATCATGCATATTATGAGAAAAATCCGTATCTATAGAAAACCACCCGCCAAAAGAATAGGCCCATACACATGAGAAGAAAAATACAAATCGACGGAAGCCACCTGTGAAGACATGCAAGACGCAAAGAAATCAGAGGGAGCAAAAGAACAAAAGGTAGGCAAATCTACGTAGCACAACTGATAATGGTACAGAATAGGAAACTAGAAACATATGCAAAGAAAACCAAACCAGAGAGCAAGATTGCCGGTCAGCATGGAGCCGGGTCGGCGGGCAAACGCTGCTACTGTCGCTTGCCATGCAGTCGGTAAAGACATCCTACAAAAGAAGCGAGGAGGCTTGCTGCTAGCAGAAGAAATGGGGCAGAGAGACCGGGGCAAGAGGGCTTGGGAAGGGGGTGTGGGAGCAAGGGCAGGTCCATGACGACTAATAATAAACCTACCTCCACGTCTCCAACACTTCAACCTAATATACACCAAGCAAGCAAGTGTTTCGAATAAAAAAGCAGTTCAAAATAACATGGCAGGAAATGTCTAAAGAAAAAATGGACAGTGTTTACATCGAACCTTTGGGACCTGAATCCGTCTAGAATTGCTGACAGTAAATTGGTCTGGTGAAATTATGCATATTTTGAATAAGGAACAATAGGGGCTGAGAGGAAACTAAGGAACCAAACAAAGGCCAGAAATCCCCAATTCTTGTTGCTCGCTGTAGGCTGCCTACTTCAAACCACGATCAATTCCAGCTCAAAGCCTGAACATAGAGGTGGGTATCGAGATCAACATAGTATGGATGGAAGAAATGAACATAGGTAAAACTTGGTGAGGGAGAGCTGATTCTTTACCTGGCAATTAAGGAACCAATGAAGAACCAAAATTTCTCTGGTCGTCGTTGTTCGCCGGCCGAAAAGCACGATCCAATCGACCGAGAACTGACCAGCCCTGCGACAGCGACGGACCACCGGATGAAATAAGAGCGACACACCAATGAACAGAAGCACGCCCACAACCCATAATCGAAACAGCAAGTGGCGCTATGTTCTGGTCCGGGAGCAGTTAGAGAACCGGAAGAAGTAGGGGATGTGGATTAGACCTGAGGATTGACGAAGAAGAGGCGGACGACCGCGGCGAGCCGCTAGGCGTAGACGGGGGATTGCTCGCCGAGTCAGCAAAGGCTGCAGAGAAGGTAATGGGATGAGGAGATGGGAATAGCGAACAAAGAAATAAGAAAAAACAGGGCTTAACCTCAAGATGGGCAGCCGCCGCTTCGTCCTAGAGGGCATGGAGTCCTCGTCACTGCCTCGCCGCAGGCGGGGCCAGAAGCCGCTAGGAGGGGACTGCGCCCAGACTGTCCTCCGCATCCTAAAGCTGCATAGGGAGGAAAGGAAGGTGCCAGGCTCCTCCACCGTCGATGGCCCCCTCGGGAGGTAGCAGGTCGGCCAGGGAGAGAGAAACCTTTGTGAGGAGCCGCAGCCAGGAAGCCATCCCACGGCCACCAGAGACAGAGAAACCTGACCTAGGTCGGGGAGGAGGCCGCCGGCTCCTGGGCGGAGGATGTGAGCGACAGACAGGGATGAAGATTTTTTTTGACCAGGCCCGTGAGGATTGGGAAGGAAGAGGGAGCGATAGGAGAGGAAGGAAGGGAAGGCTCGATGGTTCGCTCGATGGTTCAGGATAGACGTGGACACCGCTTTTGATCAAAACGTTTAGATCACATCGCACGGCTATGGAGACGGGAAGCACTGTAGATGTACAAAACTTGCACATCTACAGTGCGATTGCTGATTTGGTATGGCCTATCGATGGCTGAAACTCTTGTCTTTCATATATGTAGTAATTCTTTTGCAGGTACTACAGTGGAGGCATCGACGGTTTTTGGCCACAAGAATTGCTCCGGAGCGATCAAACCGACGACGCCCGTACTGTGTGATGTGCCAAGTTGCCTGCACGTTTGTCGTCAGGGTCTTTATATTTTCCCTGACAGTACCTGGACTGCTGGGTGCGTGTGCGATGTGTGTGGCCCTGAACACAAAAGATGAGACCCGTGCTATAATGCGAAGATAGGCTGGACCTCTCCCATGAGACGTTATGTAAGTTTTCATGATCACCTATTGTAAACATTAAATATTTTATGTTAATAAATGCGTCTATTTTTTTTTAAAAAAAATGATCACCTACGGAAATGTACGGATTCCTCATGTGCCTGAAGAAATGCTCACTTTGCCTACGGCAAATTGCCTGATTCTTGTAGTGGATCGACACCATATACTATTGGTCTAGTCGAGCACGAAATTATTACTGGGTCACCGTAGGAAGATTAGCCTTTTAATTTATTTTAGGGTTAGTCTGCGGGCATTTTACTATTGTGATAGTACATTGTTTCTTCTTATTCAGCGAATTAAGACAAATATTTTGCCTTTCTTTCAAAAATAGGTCAAGCAAAGCCGGGGTTTTGTTGGACAACTCTCTGAAACCATCAAATCCAACCTGTCCGACAAAGCTGAGTACACACACTCACACGACCCAATACTCCATCCGTCAAATATTCCATTTGGATTTTCAGATCGATATCGGAGATTCCACATCCAGATACCCAAATCCATCTGCAGGAAAACCCAACCCAACAGGCGTACAGGTTCAAGGAACATCACGTGACAATTTAAGCGCACAAAGCCGCTAGTCACCGTCGAATTAGCGTAGCTTGGCGTACTCGAAAGAGGATTCCTTCCTTTTGCCGCTTTCCCCGAGGCCCGAGCACGTGAAAAAGTGAATCATCGCCCCGCATCTGAAAGAGGATCGGTGATCCGGTGCACTCTTACCTTCGCATCTCACCGTCCAGTACCACACTGATTGATCACTTCCTGCCTTGGCCCTTGGATTGGACACGACATGCCACCAATAGTAGTAGAGCATGAACTCATCTCGTGTAAAGCAGCTCAGCCGAATCTGTACTAGTCTCTCTCACAACATGTAGACCGGTAATTGAGAGGTCATACGATACGAGCTGCCCACCACACGACGCGAGGAGTGTCAATTTTGTGGCTCCAATCGGCTAGAATCTTCTCATATACATGTTTCTCTGCAACCTTCAAAAAAATTGTCTGACTTCTTTCACTTTTTTGCGAAGGCAGTCACTCTTCCATTGTAGGGCTACAAAATTATCACATAGAAGTACATCCTTCGTTTCATAATGCACTAGTATGTTTTGGCAAACTTAGTTTACCAAAGCATACTACTTTATGGAAGGAGTACATGATTAATCATATGCCACTAATCATCAAATTAAATTTAGGAGGCCAAGATAAAATTGAACACATGCTAGCAATTAGTACCGAAAACACCAATAATGTGAAAACCATATTGACATACGAAAAAGTGAGGGAGAATTGTTTCAAAGACAACCCACTTGTCTTGTGAAAAAAAATCCCCCACCTGTTGACGTTAAGCTAGAAAGTTCTGTCAATATATTTATTAAACTTTAATGTTTAAATAATATATATTATTTAAATATATGAATAGACACAACCACTTATAAATACACTTTAAAATATCTAAGTAGCACAAAATGCTTGTGGAAAAATAGTATGCCATGTTTTCAAGTATAGATGTTCAGAGAGAATCAGTTAAGAAGAAGCTTCTATAATACGCCTAGAGCTAAAATAACAAGTTAAGGGTGTGATTCCATATTAGAATACTTAACTATAAATAATTATTTCATAGTCAACATAGATAGTATCAAGATCTTCACAACTTATTTTGTACTTCCACAAGCCTCATTTCTAGTCTTAGAGGTAACTTACAAATAATTAGTTCCTAGTAGAGACTGATAGTCGTCCTGTCAAGATCTCCACGAATCTTTGTGTACTCACGCGAGTCTCGTATTTAGGTCATATTAGTTCATAGCAGTGGCTTAGCAATAGTTATTTCTTTCGTGTATGAGAAATAAGTAATTTTGCGTCTATATGGAACAAAAGTATGGTTGAGAAGAACTATTGTAGATCTATAAGAAACAACATTTTTTTCTTAATATTAATAACATTGTTAGTTTTAGTACAAATAATAGGAAAAGTACTAGCTAATATTGTGTTAAGAAAGAAAACATTTTAGTGACAATATATAATAAAATGAAATGTAAAAAAGTTTAATATAAATACACAATAACAAAAACACTTTTATAGCCCGGGCGATAGCGAGCTCGATATCCCTGTCGCCTAGTGTGTTTGGTGATCTCTACTAGAGCTAGTATAATTGTTTGTGTTCAACGGTTCACTGCCCTAGATCATACATTAGGTCAGAGAAATGCCAGCAGTTGCGATGGTCACGCGATGGATAAAATCAACACCACAAACACAAATTCTCAGCAATTTCAGTTCAAAAGATCAGATAATGTACAACATTTTCTTTACCAGGAACAGAGTACTAGGAGGCAGGAGATAAATTACCCTGGTGCTCTTCTGACGGAGCTCCTGGACGTTACTGGCGAAGCCAGCGCAACATGTAATGCCGCAGTGAGTGGAGGAGATTGGAAGTTAGCCTGCCGAGCAGGTTCCACCATGACCGGGCTCATAACCAACCAATATGTTGGTTGCCGCTAAAGAATGGATATTGAGTCTCATGATCATGGTTGCTTACCCTTCTTCTTTTTACTAGAGAACTACATGCACTCTCTCCTTTTTTTATATACAAGCCAACAACCAAAAAGAATGAAGCAAAAAAATAACAATAGGCGCCACACCAGCAGCTTATCCGTGCGATGCCCCAGGATTCGTGAAAAAAATCACGTCTCATGTGAGCCCACCAACTGCTCGTCCATCTTATCCTTATCTTCCCTCACGAACTTCTCAATACCACACAATTGTGTTAACTCTCTCGCTGGGTTAGAGCAACTCCAACAGAGGTTGCAAAACGCCGCATGCAAAACGCCGCACGCTAAAATTTCTATGCAGCGAGCGATTTAGTTTTAGCATGCGCGCTGTGATTCTTCTCCGGCGGAAGCGCTAAAAGTGGCGTACAAAAATAGAGAAAAAATACCCCCAACGAACGCGGCAAAATGCAACGCGCGACACCGACGCAAACATGTTTCATAGTGAACTGTAGGATCAAGAAGATCAAACAAACCCAAATAAATTCTCATCTTCCTCAAGCTCTGAGATGGCCAACTAGCGTTTCGGCTTGAGGAGGACATGGCGGTCGTCGAGGGCAGCGCGGCTCCACGGTAGCTCTGAGATGGCCGAGGCGCGGCGGCGACGCGAAAAAGAAGCGCCGCGCGGGCAGCTCGCTTCAATTCCCGCATCGGCGAGCTCGGGGAAGTTGCAGGGAGGTGCGGCGGCGGGTCCGCAGCTACTGCGCAGAGAAGCGTGATGATGCACTGGTTGAACGCAGAGCTTCGTTGGGAGACCCCAAAAGGAAGGTGTGATGAGCACAACAACAAGTTTTCCCTCGGTAAGAAACTAAGATTATCGAACCAGTAGGAGGAAGGAAACGACCCCAAGGTATTGCTTGCAGCTTGGAAACCTGCACAACACAAACTCAAGACTTTGTCCCCAATGAACAGTGAGGTTGTCAATCTCACTGGTTTGCTGAAAACAAAGGACTAATTGTATGGTGTGGAAGGTGTAGTGGTTTGCAGAAAGTAAACAGTAAGAGTGGAGGATGTATCAATGGTACAGATTGGACCGGGGTCCATAGTTCATTATATAAACAAACATGGCATGCAGGATAAACAAATTACAGCAGGAGAATTGACAGGACTAAGAAAGACATAACAATACAATACTAGACATCAAGATCCTATGAGATTCGATTGGGAAATACAACAAGATACATAAACTGTCATACAACTGCACTATGACTATAAGTCCACCTTTGGGTTATCATCTGAACCCCCTCCAGTATTAAGTTGCAAGCAACAAACAACTGCTTTAAGCAAAGTGTGTAAGATAAACAATCCACTGATGAGTGCAGCAGCACTTCATTGGGAGACCGCAAGCGGAAGGTATGATGCAGTTCAGTAGGAAAGTTTCCCTCAGTAAGAAACCAAGGTTATCGAACCAGTAGGAGGAAGGAAATGCTCCAAAGGTGCTGCAAGCAACGTGGATACCTACACAACACAAACTCAAGACTTTGCCCCAACTAACAGTGAGGTTCTCAATCTCACCAGTTGCTGTAACAAAGGATTAAACGTATGGTGTGGAAGGTAATGGTTTGCAGCAAGTAAACACGTAACAGTGGAAGATGTATCAACGGTAAAGATTGGACCGGGGTCCAAAGTTCACTAGAGGTGCTCTCCTTAGATAAACAACATGGCATGAAGGGTAAACAAATTACAGCAGGACAATTGACAGGAACTGAGCAAGGCATAACAATGCAATATCAGACAAAAAGATCCTATGAGATTCGATTGGGCAATACAACAATATACATAGACCGCCATCCAACTTCATCTATAATTAGAAGTCCACCTTCAGGTTATCATCCAAACCCCCTCCAGTATTAGTTGCAAGCAACAGACAACTGCTTTAAGCAAAGTGTGTAAGGTAAACAATCTACTTGTTCCATGAACAAGAGACCGTTGTTTTCTCCCTAGTGGCAACAACACATCTACAACCGAAGAGATTTATGTCACTTCCCTTGGAAACTAGAGGCATGAACCCACTATCGAGCGTAAATACCCCCTCTTGGAGTCACAAGTAACTACTTGGCCAAGATAGCTACTAACAACGGAGAGCATGCAAGATCACAAATAACACAGACATGATAGAATCATAAAGACAAAACCATTAATCAATCTAACATAGTAATCTCAAGATCCATCGGATCCCCGCAAACACAACATGCATGATTACAAATAGATTAGATCTTGATCATGAACGTACCTCACAAGATCTATACATGAAAGCACAAGGACGAGATACAACCATCTAGCTACTACATGGACCCATAGTCCAAGGTGGAACTACTCACGCTTCATACCGGAGAGAAGGCCTCCGGGATGATTTCCCCTCTGGTAGTGTGCTGGGAAGAACTTCAGATCCCCCCGATCTAGGGACGACGGTGGCGGAGGCTACAGATGGTTTCATGGAGCTTTGATCGGGTGCCTAGGGTTTCTGCATCGGGGGCTTATTATATGCGAAGAGGGGAGGCTGGGAGGCGGCCAGGGGCCCTACACCCTACCCATGCGCGGGGTGGGCCCACCTATGCCTAGGGGGGTCTGGACGCCCTGGTTTATTGGAATTATGCCCTAGAGGCAATAATAAAGATGTTATTATTATAATTCTTGTTCATGATAATGTTTATATTCCATGCTAGAATTGTATTAAGCGGAAACTTTAATACTTGTGTGGTTTGTGAACAACACCGTGTCCCTAGTACGCCTCTATGGACTAGCTCATTGATTAATGATGGTTAAGGTTTCCTAACCATGGACATGAGTTGTCGATTAATAATGAGATCACCTCATTGGGAGAATGATATGATGGACAGACCCAAACTAAGCGAAGCAATTAAGATCGTGTCATCGTGTTCATCTTTGCGAAGCTTTTCTTATGTCAAATATTGTATTCCTTAGACCATGAGATAATACAACTCCCTGGTATCGGAAGAAAGCTTTGAGGTCATCAAACGTCATCCTATGAGAGGGTGATCATAAAGGTGTCTCTCAGGTGATCGGAAAGTACCTGTTGGGTTGTATGTATCGAGATGGGATTTGTCCCTCCCAAGTCGGAGAGATATACTTTGGGCCCACTCGGTAATCGATATCAACACCGATTGCAAGCATGTGGTTAGGGAGTTAATCACAAAGTGATATCGGATTACGGAACGAGTAAAGTACTTGCTGTGAACGAGATTGAACTAGGTATGACGGTACCGACGTTCAAATCTCGAGCAAGTAAAATATCGCGTGACGAAGGGAATATATATATGGGATTGATTGAATCCTGTCATCGTGGTTCATCCGATATGATCATCGATGAATGTGTGGGAGTCAATATGGGTTTCCAGACCCCGCTGTTGATTATTGATAGAAGATCATGTCTGCATATTCTCGAACCCGAAGGGTCACACACTTAACATGTCTCGACGCTAGGATAGATTGGATAATTGGTTTATGAGTTTTTGTTCGCAGTCTCGGATGGGATCCGAGACATCACGAGAAGTTCCGGAGAATAAGATTCATATAAGGCAGTGCAGTTTTTGGAGTTCGGAATTGTTCCGGGTTAATCGGTATTGTACCGGAAGCTTCTAGAACCTTCCGGAAGGGGACCAACGTGGCCCCACCTTCCGGGAGGGGGCATGGGCCTATGAGGGAGTGCCCTGGCCGCATTGGGCCAGGCGCACAAGGCCCCATAGGGCCCAGCCGGCCAAGCAAGGGATAAACCCTAATTGGACCTTCTAGAAGGGGGGGTTTCCTTGCCCCCCACTCCTCCCTCCTTTGGCCGCCGGCCTAGGGCTTGGGGGAGGGGTTAGGGCAGGCGCCCATCCCTCTATATATAGAGGGCTGGGGCGCACCACCCCCCACACCTTCCCCTCAAGCCTAGTCGCCCTGCTGCCCTCCTCTCTCTCTCTCCCTCTCGACTGTGTGTAGGCGAAGCCCTGCTGCAGAAACTCTCCACCAATTGCACCGCGCCGTCGCGTTGTAGATCCAACCCATCTCCCCACCATACTTGCTGGACCAAGGAAGGAGGAAACGTCGAGGTGCTGCACGTGTGCATCTCACGGAGGCATCGCCACTTGTGGTGCTAGATCGGATCGGATCGCGAGGAGGAGAAGCGAGTACGACTACATCACCCATGTTCCGACGAACATTCCGCTGTGCGAATCTTCAAGGGTATGAAGATCTAATCCAATCTCTCTCGTTGTTTGCATCTCCTAGATTAGATCTTGGCTTCCCTCTGTTCGCGTCCGTAGAAAATTTTGATTTACTATGCCGCGAAACCCTTCAGTGGTATCAGAGCTAGATCTATGCGTAGATGTGTTTCACGAGTAGAACGCAACATGGTTGTTGCGGGCGTTGATGTTTTCTGTTGCAAGCCTCTTGTTTGTGTTCTTCTTATGACGCGGGATAGTGAGATTGAAGCGGTCCAGGCCAACCTTACGTGACGTCGTTCGCGATACCGGCTCCACACTTGACGTGTGGCTTGTTCCACACATGCGGCTGGTGGATGCCAGTTTCTCTCACTATAGTTGTCATGGGATTTACACCGGAGTTTGACAACCATAATATCACCGTTGTGGCTTTCCGTAGGTAAGAATCTTTCTTAGCATGCTACTCCCATAAGCCACGTAAAACATGCAACAACAAAGTAGAGGCGTCTAACTTGTTTTTGCAGGGAGTGTTTTCTGTGATATGGTATGGCTCAAGATGTGATGTGTATAATGTATGCGATGATCATGTTTTGTAATGTTTCACGACTTGCATGTCGATGAGTACACAACCGGCAGGAGCCATATGGTTGTCTTTATAATTATGTATGACCTGTGTGTCAGCTTCTTATACGCCATGTAATAGTTTCACTTTATCGCTAAGTAGTTAGCAATAGTTGTAGTTGCTATTCGTGGTGGAGGCAATCATGGTGGAGTGATGGAGATCATGCCGACACGCACAAGATGGAGATCATTGCGCAAAGATTGGCTATACCATGTCACATAAAGTTATATGCATGTGATGTTTATCATTTTATGTATCTTATTATGCTTAGATCGCGACGATAGCATTATAAGATGATTCCTCACTTAAAGATCAAGATAAAACCGTGTTCTCCCCAAGTATGCACCATTGCGAAAGTTCGTCGTGTCCAAGCATCACGTGATGATCGGGTGCTATAGACTCTACGTTCACATACAACGGGTGCAAGCCAGTTTTTCACATGCGGAAATACTTGGGTCTAACTTGACGATCCTAGCATGTACAGACATGGCCTCGGAACACATAAACCGAAAGGTTAAGCATGAGTCATATGAATGATATGATCGACACTTTGTTGTCCACCATTAAAACCACATCTCTTCTCGTGAAGATCGGATTAGGTGTGGTGAATTTGGATCGTGTTCACTAAACAACTTGAGGGATGTTGAATTTAGTGGGAGTTCATCTAGTAATTTGATTAAAAGTTGTACTAGTTATCATGAACATAGTCTAATTTGTACTTGCAAATATTGTAGATCAAATGGCTAAGTCCAACTTCAACTTCAACGTTTTTGCTGAGAAGGAAAAGCTTAAAAACAATGGGTCTAACTTCACCAACTGGTTCCGCAATCTGAGAATCATTCTCTCTAGCGGTCAAAAGGACTATGTCCTTGAGAATGCGTTAGGTGACGCCCCTGCTGCTACTGCGCCGGCTGATAAGAAAGTTGTCTATCAGTTGCGCAAAGATGATTATGGTGTGATTAAGAGCACCATGTTGTTTGCTATGGAATCGGACCTTCAAAATCGTTTTGAAGACTATCCCGGGCCTTTTGAGATTCTCGAGGAGCTGAAAACCATGTTTCAGACTCAGGCCCGTTCTGAGAGATATGAGATCTCTGAGAAGTTCTTTAACTGCAAGATGGAGGAAGGGAGTTCCGTTAGTGAGCACGCCATTAAGATGTCGGGCTACACTCAACGCCTTGAGCAACTGGACTGCAAAATTCCAGAGGAGCTCAAGATTGACAGGGTTCTGCAATCACTCCCTCCCAGCTACAAAAGTTTTGTAGTGACTCACAATCAGATTAGTTCCACTGATATGATCACCGAGCTCTTCGCAAAGCTGAAGGCTGCGGAGGTGGACATCAAAAGGGATAATCATCTATTGATGGTCAACAAGCCCCCCAACTTCAAGAAAGGTAAGGGTGCAAAGAAGCCCTTCAAGAAAGGCGGCGGCAAGCGCGTTGCCCCTGCTGAGAAGAAGCTCAGGTCTGGTCCCAAGCCGGACACTAAGTGCTTCTATTGCAAGGACAAGGGTCACTGGAAGCGCAACTGTCCGAAGTACTTAGGGGACAAGAAGGCTGGCACCATCAAAGGTATATTTGATATACATGTTATTGATGTTTTCCTTACTAGCCCTCGTTGTAGTGCCTGGGTATTTGATATTGGTTCAGTTGCTAATATTTGTAACTCGAAACAGGAGTTACGGAATAGACGGCGGCTTGCAAGGGATGAGGTGACGATGCGCGTTGGCAACGGATCAAGAGTTGATGTGATGGCCGTCGGCACGCTCTCCTTAGTTTTACCTTCGGGATTAGTTTTAAACCTTAATAAGTGTTATTATGTGCCTGCGTTGAGCATGAACATTATTTCTGGATCTTGTTTGTTGCAAGACGGTTATTCATTTAAATCGGAGAATAATGGTTATTCTATTTATACGAGTAACATCTTTTATGGTGATGCACCTATTGTGAATGGTTTATTTCTTCTAAATCTTGAAAGGGATGAAACACACATCCATAACATTGAGGCTAAGAGATGCAAAGTAGATAGTGATAATACTACTTATTTGTGGCACTGTCGTCTAGGTCATATTGGTGTAAAGCGCATGAAGAAACTCCATTCTGATGGACTTTTGGAGTCTCTTGATTTTGAATCATTTGACACATGCGAACCATGCCTCATGGGTAGGGGTGGGCATTCGGTTTTTTTCGGTTAATTCGGTTCGGTTTTTCGGGTTTTTCTATAATTCGGTTTTTATAAAATAGGCACCGAAATTATTTCGGTTTTCTATTTAATAGATAGTTCGGTTAGTGGACAATTCGGTTTTTAACCGAACTTCTGGAAATAACAGCACTGTGCCATAATTTATGTAGATCCATATGAGCTAAACCACTTATCGGCGCACCGGAAGCAACCTCCAGGTCGGCGAGTACCTGAAGCAATACATGGCTAACTGATGTCTTGAACGCATGTGTAGAAAAACAACATAATAAGCATGATGTCTATCTTGCTCGTTCAAAAAAATGATATCTATCTTTCAAGCCGTATACATTCAACAAATTGTATGTGTTGAAAGTTCAGCCAAAATACATGATTATATCCGAAACAGGAAAACAATTGAAAGGCTTCCAACAAAATTCATAGACACAATTGACAGTTAAACCATGAACATATACGTGCATATGGCTGGAGACATACGTACATGCATGAGCTGT
Organism: Avena sativa; assembly: GCA_916181665.1. Taxonomy (NCBI): domain Eukaryota; kingdom Viridiplantae; phylum Streptophyta; class Magnoliopsida; order Poales; family Poaceae; genus Avena; species Avena sativa. The sequence continues at coordinate 412,828,197 of OV702282.1, forward strand.
TAAACCACGAACATGTACGTTCATGTGGCTGGAGACATACGTACATGCATGGACTGCCTGGCAGCTTTTGCATGCATGTCTTTTGTCGCATGAGCTAGTATCTACGTACAGTAATGGATGCATGAGACAGAATCACAAATATATTTAGCTCTGTCACGTATATTTTTCGGTTTATACGGTTATTTCGATTAACAGAGAGTCAAAACCGAATTAATATTTATAAATTCGGTTAATCATATTTACTAACCGAAATTAGTTTCAGCTAATTCGGGTTCGGTGTATTCGGTTTCGGTTCCGGTTAATTCGGTTCCGGTGTTCGGTTTCGGTTTTTTATGCCCGCCCCTACTCATGGGCAAGATGATCAAAACCCCGTTCTCCGGTATGATGGAGTGAGCAACGGACTTGTTGGAAATCATACATACCGATGTATGCGGACCGATGAGTGTTTCGACGCGCGATGGATATCGCTATTTTCTCACTTTTACCGATGACTTAAGTAGATATGGGTATATCTATTTAATGAAACATAAATCTAAAACATTTGAAAAGTTCAAAGAATTTCAGAATGAAGTGGAGAACCATCGTAACATAAATATTAAGTTTCTACGATCCGATCGTGGAGGTGAATATTTGAGTTATGATTTTCTCACGCATCTTAAAGCAAGCGGAATCGTTTCGCAACTCACGCCACCCGGAACACCACAGCGCAATGGTGTGTCTGAACGGCGGAATCGAACCTTATTAGATATGGTCCGATCAATGATGTCTCTTACTGATTTGCCGTTATCATTTTGGGGTTATGCATTAGAAACCGCTGCATTCACTTTAAATAGGGCACCATCTAAATCCGTTGAGACGACACCGTATGAACTATGGTTTGGTGCTAAACCTAAGTTGTCGTTTCTCAAAGTTTGGGGATGTGAAGCTTACGTCAAGAAGTTGATGCCGGATAAGCTCGAACCCAAAGCGGAGAAATGCGTCTTCATAGGATACCCTAAGAAGACTATTGGGTATACCTTCTATCACAGAACCGAAGGCAAAGTGTTTGTCGCAAAGAACGGTTCCTTTCTTGAGAACGAGTTTCTCTCGAAAGAAGTGAGTGGGAGGAAAGTAGAGCTAGACGAGGTTACTGAACCTTCTCTTGAATTGGAGAGTAGCGCAGCACCTGAAATTGTTCCAGTGCCGCCTGCACCAACGATAGAGGAAGCTAATGACAAGGATCATGAAGCTTCGGACGATGCTGCTACTGAACGTCGCAGGTCGACAAGGTCGCGTGCCCCTCCTGAGTGGTACGGCAACCCTGTCTTGACTGTCTTGTTAGTAGAAGACAGTGAACCTACGAACTATGAGGAAGCGATGATGATCCCAGACTCTGAGAAATGGCTAGAAGCCATGAAATCCGAATTGGGATCCATGAGCGAAAACCAAGTATGGACTTTGGTGGACCCTCCTAGCGACCGAAAGGCCGTTGAGTGCAAATGGATCTTCAAGAAGAAAACGGACGCGGATGGTAATGTTACCGTCTATAAAGCACGGCTTGTCGCGAAAGGTTTTCGACAAGTTCAAGGTGTTGACTACGATGAGACTTTCTCTCCTGTAGCGATGTTTAAGTCCATTCGGATTTTATTAGCAATTGCTGCGTTTCATGATTATGAAATATGGCAGATGGATGTCAAGACTGCGTTCCTCAATGGCAACATTGATGAAGAGTTGTATATGATGCAACCCGAAGGTTTTGTCGATCCTAAGGATGCTGATAAAGTATGCAAACTTCAGCGTTCTATTTATGGACTGAAGCAAGCATCTCGGAGTTGGAACCTTCGTTTTGATCAAGTGATCAAGAGCTTTGGATTTGTTCCAAATTGCTACGAAGCTTGTATCTACAAGAAAGTGAGTGGGAGCTCGGTGGCATTTCTGGTACTATATGTGGATGACATATTGATTATTGGAAATGACATTAACATGCTTAACGATGTGAAGAGTTATTTGAACAAGTGTTTTTCAATGAAAGACCTAGGTGAAGATGCTTATATATTGGGCATCAAAATCTATAGAGATAGACAAAGACGCTTGATAGCTTTAAGCTAGAGTACATACCTAGACAAAGTTCTGAAAAGGTTCAGAATGGATAAGGCAAAGAAAGGTTCAATGCCTATGTTGTCAGGTAAGATATTGAGCAAGGCTCAGTGTCCAGCTACGGTAAATGATAGGGAAGCTATGAGCAAAGTGCCTTATGCCTCGGCCATAGGTTCTATTATGTATGCCATGCTGTGTACTAGACCGGATGTGTCCAATGCTCTTAGTTTGACGAGCAGGTATCAAAGTGATCCAGGAGTGGAACACTGGACAGCCGTGAAGAACATCCTAAAGTACCTAAATAGGACTAAAGAAATGTTCTTAGTCTATGGGGGTGATGAACAGCTCGTCGTAAAAGGTTACGTCAACGCTAGTTTCGACACCAACAAGGATGATTCTAAATCTCAGACAGGATACGTGTATATTTTGAATGGAGGAGCTGTGAGCTGGAGAAGCTGCAAGCAAAGCGTGATCGCGGGATCTACAGTAGAAGCGGAATACATGGCTGCTCCAGAAGCATCAAGTGAAGGAGTTTGGATCAGGAACTTCATCACTGAGCTTGGCGTGGTTCCAAGTGCATTGGACCCACTGGATATATTGTGTGAAAACACTGGCGCGATAGCACTCACTAAGGAACCAAGATATCATCCAAAGACCAAGCATATCAACCGCAAGTTTCATATAATACGAGATTATATAGCAGATGGAGATCTGAAGATCAGCAAAGTGCATACAGATCTGAATGTCGCAGATCCATTGACTAAACCTCTTCCACGTGTAAAACATGATCAGCACCTCAGTGCCATGGGTGTGAGATTGTTGCCAAATGTAAACTAGATTATTGAATCTAGTGCAAGTGGGAGACTGTTGGAATTATGCCCTAGAGGCAATAATAAAGATGTTATTATTATAATTCTTGTTCATGATAATGTTTATATTCCATGCTAGAATTGTATTAAGCGGAAACTATAATACTTGTGTGGTTTGTGAACAACACCGTGTCCCTAGTACGCCTCTATGGACTAGCTCATTGATTAATGATGGTTAAGGTTTCCTAACCATGGACATGAGTTGTCGATTAATAATGAGATCACATCATTGGGAGAATGATATGATGGACAGACTCAAACTAAGCGAAGCAATTAGATCGTGTCATCGTGTTCATCTTTGTGAAGCTTTTCTTATGTCAAATATTGTATTCCTTAGACCATGAGATAATACAACTCCCTGGTATCGGAAGAAAGCTTTGAGGTCATCAAACGTCATCCTATGAGAGGGTGATCATAAAGGTGTCTCTCAGGTGATCGGAAAGTACCTGTTGGGTTGTATGTATCGAGATGGGATTTGTCCCTCCCAAGTCGGAGAGATATACTTCAGGCCCACTCGGTAATCGATATCAACACCGCTTGCAAGCATGTGGTTAAGGAGTTAATCACAAAGTGATATTGGATTACGGAACGAGTAAAGTACTTGCTGTGAACGAGATTGAACTAGGTATGACGGTACCGACGATCAAATCTCGGGCAAGTAAAATATCGCGTGACGAAGGGAATATATATATATGGGATTGATTGAATCCTGGCATCGTGGTTCATCCGATATGATCATCGATGAATGTGTGGGAGTCAATATGGGTTTCCAGACCCCGCTGTTGTTTATTGATAGAAGATCATGTCTGCATATTCTCGAACCCGAAGGGTCACACACTTAACGTGTCTCGACGCTAGGATAGATTGGATAATTGGTTTATGAGTTTTTGTTCGGAGTCTCGGATGGGATCCGAGACATCACGAGAAGTTCCGGAGAATAAGATTCATATAAGGCAGTGCAGTTTTTGGAGTTCGGAATTGTTCCGGGTTAATCGGTATTGTACCGGAAGCTTCTAGAACCTTCCGGAAGGGGACCAACGTGGCCCCACCTTCCGGGAGGGGGCATGGGCCTATGAGGGAGTGCCCTGGCCGCATTGGGCCAGGCGCACAAGGCCCCATAGGGCCCAGCCGGCCAAGCAAGGGATAAACCCTAATTGGACCTTCTAGAAGGGGGGTTTCCTTGCCCCCCACTCCTCCCTCCTTTGGTCGCCGGCCTAGGGCTTGGGGGAGGGGTTAGGGCAGGCGCCCACCCCTCTATATATAGAGGGCTGGGGCGCACCACCCCCCACACCTTCCCCTCAAGCCTAGTCGCCCTGCTGCCCTCCTCTCTCTCTCTCCCTCCCGACTGTGTGTAGGCGAAGCCCTGCTGCAGAAACTCTCCACCAATTGCACCGCACCGTCGCGTTGTAGATCCAACCCATCTCTCCACCATACTTGCTGGACCAAGGAAGGAGGAAACGTCGAGGTGCTGCACGTGTGCATCTCACGGAGGCATCGCCACTTGTGGTGCTAGATCGGATCGAATCGCGAGGAGGAGAAGCGAGTACGACTACATCACCCACGTTCCGACGAACGTTCCGCTGTGCGAATCTTCAAGGGTATGAAGATCTAATCCAATCTCTCTTGTTGTTTGCATCTCCTAGATTAGATCTTGGCTTCCCTCTGTTCGCATCCGTAGAAAATTTTGATTTACTATGCCGCGAAACCCTTCATGGTTTGCTTCTCCGTCTCGTCTTTTAGTTTCGTGTCCCCCACGGTAAAATATTGACTTTGGCTTTTGTCCCATCCAATTCCGAGAATATTGATTTTCTGCCTTTCTGGAACCAAAAACAGAAGAAAACAGGCAACTGGCACTGTGGCAACTTGTTAATAGGTTAGTTCCAGAAAAGATATAAAAACACCTCAAAGTGTATACAAAGCAAAGCAAAGTAGATACTAAACAAGCATGGAGCATCAAAAATCATAGATATGTTTCCGACGTATCAAGCATCCTCAAGCTTAACTCCTGCTCGCCCTCGAGCAGGTAAGTGATAAAAAGAATAATTTTTAAGGTGACATGCACCATCAAAACCAAGATCAAACCATTTGCAAGCATTGAAAGCTGGGAACAAAGAACTCTAAACATGTGCATGAAAGATGGAGATATAACAATAGGACATAGTAACTATGCATGCAACATGAAAGGCTACAAACAAATATCATGAATAACATTGAAAGGATACGGATGTCGCCTAGAGGGGGGTGAATAGGCGATTAAAACTTTTCCTAAAGTGGCTCAACAAAGGCGGAATAAAACTAGTGTTTAATTTGTAAAGCACAACCTAGAACAACTAAGGTTCACCTATGTGCACCAACACCTTATGCTAAGCAATACAAGCAACAAAGTGATAGCAAGATATATATTAGTTCAAGCACGAAGGCTATCACAATGTGAAGTGCATAAGTAAAGAGCTCGGGTATAGAGATAACCAAGGCACGCAGGGATAACGATATTTTACCGAGTTCCTCCCAACAAGGAGTACGTCTCGTTTGGAGAGGGGGTGGTATCAAACCACCAACGCCACAAAAGGCCTCCCTTATTCTCCGATGAATCTCACCCCAATGGGATCGATCCACACTTCCACTATCGATGCACTTGTTGGTGGCAAACCGGAACCTCTCACAAGGTTGGGGCACTTCTACACAACTTAATTGGAGGCTCCCAACAAACGCCACCAAGGCCACAACCTGCAACACCAACAAACCTTCTAGGGTTCGAAGAACCCAAGAGTAAAAATCTTCTCAACTTTCACTCACCAAATCCTCCGGGGAGAACTCAAACCGATGCACCAAATGCAATGGCAAGAACACAAGTAGTGCTCAAATCCTTCTCTCCCAAATTCCACCAAAGCTACAAAATCTTGTGGGGGAATAAGAGAGGAAGAACAAAGGAGGAAATCCACAAAAGACTCCAAGATCTAGATCCCAAGATGTTCCCCTCACTTAGAGGAGAGATGGATTGGTAGGATTGTAGATCTAGATCTCCTCTTTCAAATCCCCAAAGTATATGGAAGAATCAAGGGAGGAATTGAAGGGGGGTAGCAAGCTTCAAAAGCTCAACTATGGTGGGGGAAAACTTGCAAGAGAGCTAGGGAACCATTGGCGAAGAAGGGCCCCTTAAATAGGTCCCTAGAAATCCAACCATTAGGCCCAGGAATCGCCCGGTCCGGAGTCTCCGGACTGGGACCGGAGTCTCCGGTGTACCCAGGCCAAACGGGGACAATTTGGAGGACGTACTGGACGCGGTCCGGAGATTAGACCGGAGTCTCCGGTCTTACAAAAACTGGCAGAAAGACCAATATGAAAACATCCATAACTTTTGCATCCGGACTCCAATTTTGATGATCTTGGGCTCATTTTAAAGAGGAGAATAAGCTCTACAAGATCATATAGAAAAACATAATAGTCCATAAAGGGAGTATAGAACCAAATGACGAAAGGTTTAACCTCTCTCAAAAATACAAACCAGTAAAACCTCCAACATCGAAAACGTAGTAGAGAATGCATATGAAATCCGTTTTTGATGAAGTAGAGCTTGTCATGGAGATTAAAACAAGCTCTAAATCCTCACATGAGTAAGAACGAAATAATGGAAGGTTTTACCTATCTCTAAAATACAAACCGGTAAAACCTCCAAGATCAAAAACGCAATAAGATATAAAGGGGAAATCCGTTTTTGATGAACTAGGACTTGTTATGAATATTACCACAAGCTCTAGAACCTCACATGGATAAGATCCAAATAACAACCAAGAAAGGATGATGCTAAGTATGCAAAGGTTTGAGCTCTCTCTGAACGATATGATCGAGTTACTCACTTGGAAGCCCCTCTTGATAGTACGGTTGTCTATCCTATAAACCGGTCTCCCCAACTAACTCCACGAGACCGGTAAGAAATAAACCCTATCTAGATTATACCTTTGCCTTGAGCATATTCCACTTGATTATGATTTATACGGTCTTGTCCTTCTCAAGATGGAACACCTTTCTTGATTTCTCTTGTACGAACTTGCTTGATGAACACTTGCAAGTTACTCCCCCATAAAACATGGGGAAACCTTTACTTTGACCTTGTCTTCATCGATCCATAATCACCGAGGATGGCAAGCTTTAAGCATGAGATCTTCATAGGTTTAACTCTCACATGACCAATCTGTGGATCACTCTTTGAACACCTTGGTCACCACTTGATCCTCTTCACTTTTTTCTTCTCCAAACCTTGAAGCCAACATATGGTTCAAGCATTGCCTATGGACAATTCCTACAAGTACAACTTGGTATAAGCATTAGTCCATAGAGATTGTCATTAATTACCAAAACCACACATGGGGGCCCACATGTTCTTTCAATCTCCCCCATTTTGGTAATTGATGACAATTCATTTGAGAGGGTTTATATAAGGAATTTAACACATAAAATGGTAGCACCAATATCAAATACTACATAAGTATGTGATATTGGTAACTATATATAGAGCAAACTCCCCCACAATCTATGCATGTGTGATGAACTTGAATTTCATTTCATATATTGCCAATCATTATCATTGGTGGAGTTTCCTCTATATATCCCACATGCTAAGAAACAACAAATATGCAAGAGCATGAAAGGCAAATGCTTAGAAACAAACTCAAGGCATAAACCATTTCCCTAAAACCCTCTAAAACTTCTCCCCCTAGCATCGATTACCGAAATGGGTGACAAGTTCTAGAAGGCCAATATAGTGATAAATCCCCAAACGATGTGCATTCGCACATATCCAATGATGAATACTTGGGAGGAAGTAGAACTATATCGAGGATCCAAATATTGCCAAAAGAAATAAAATAAAAGAAGAATCAGCAAATGATGTAAGCAATCACAAGATCCGACAAACCAATTGAAAGCAACAAAAGAGCAAAAGAATGTTTTTAAATAATAAATGTAGAATCTCCCCAAGATTTGTGCACAATTTAAAAATAAATGCATTAGAATACATAATGCACAAATATGGAATCCTTGCTCCCCCATAAACATTTAAGGCACAACGAATGAGAAAGAAGACAAATGAGCATTATTAAATGAATTAGATGAGCTCCCCAAAGATAATGCACCAATTATGATAATTGCATTTGGGAACAAAGTGCATAATCATGGAATCCTCACTCATACAACTCCATTTAAACAATACAAGGCATAACAAATATGATAAGCACAAAGTGATGCTATAAATAAAATTAGGAAGCTCCCCAAGGTATGTGCAACATTAGGTTTTTGTATGTGAATACAATGTGCACAACATGGAATCCTCACTTCCTCTATTTTACTTATAAAACATCTTTGTGCAAATGAGCAAATAACAAGGCATAAAATTTGCAAGAAACAAATGGTTGAGCAATAAGTAAGAGACAACATATTAGCGGGCTCAACCACAAGGATGTGTGAGATGCATGACAAAGCATATTATAAGACTAGTACAAGGATGATCATTGTGTATCCACATAGTCTTCAATGAATGATATTGCTTAGTATGACCATACAACACACATGAAACAAGGAAGATATCAAGAAAAAATTGAGTAACCTCTTTCATGTGTATAAGTTTCTAATTAGACAATCTTGCAAAGATATTGATCCACAAAGAAACATGTACACACAAAGTAGATACTTAAAATCAATAGAGAAAGATATCCAAAATGAAGTCATGACAATACCAATAAGATTTTTCTTGAAAGCATGGCCAAAAGGCTCAAATATCTTATTGTACATCGATGAGCTTCAACAACCAACACACCCCATACATTACAACTATCACCAAGGGAAAAGGAGAAAGTTGGAATATATGGAGAAAGGCAACAAGTATCACAAGGAGAAATCAACTAGCAAAATTTCACTATTGCACATGAGAGAAGTTGAGGAAAAGATTGGCAATAAAATTGCTAGATTGACATATTTGGGATTGGTGGATCATATGCATGATTTTGTATAGTCCCAGTTATATGCACTCATCTCAACTTATGCACATTTACAATAGAGAGTTCTTTTAATACCATGGCTAGAAATACAACAATAAATACAATAACAAGAATTCATGCCAAGATGCAACCTACAAAAGGTTGGAAGTAATATAAATATGCATGAGCAAGAGATACTTGTTACCGAGATATAATTGGTAGGATGTGGAGGATAGGAATTCGTTGATCATCCTAGAGCTTGCCTCAAATTTTCTTGTAAGCACTACTTCTTTAAAATCGAGAGATAAGCATCCAATATATCTCCAATGTACCTAAAACACAATTAAGTACAAATTGGTCCCCAAACTTATTGGGTCCAATGTAGTTAGTGCAACTACAATACATAGGAGAGACTCCACATAAATATGTGCATATTGATATGAAATTGAATTTCATGCACAACTTAGCCGATGGGATTTGGTGGAGTTTTCCCTATATATTGGATCAAAGAAAGCAAACATGCCATAATATAAACATGTAGGCTATGTTCGGTTAATCCTCTACTCAAGAGGATTGGGGTGGAATGAGGTGGATTGGGGTGGATTTTGACTTGCATGGAATTTGATCCACCCAAATACCTGCCTATCCACTTTAACCCCAACTAAACCGAACAAGGCCGTAGTAAATATGCCTGCACGAGGCTTTCAAGAACCAAAAAGGAGATACAATTTGAACAAAAGCACCAAGTAAACCGAGATGTCACACACAAGAGTGAGACATGACAAATGGTGTCCAAATTGTATCAAAGAACCAATTCAACACATGAAAGATTCACAAGTTCAACAAATAAACTAGGCAAAATCCAAAGAGCAAAAGCTATATAAGGACACAAATGCTCAAGGATTTATCTCATTCTAAAAATAGACAAAACATGAAACAAGGAATGAGACAAAACCAACTCCCAAAAAGAGCAAGGTTCCAACAAGAAACCAAACTCCCCAAACTTTTCATGATGGCACAAAATACCAAAACGAAAAGATTGAGCTTCCAAGCATATAAAACATGATATGGAACAAAACAAGAAGCATAAAAGGATTGTTCTAGATAATATAGGAGAGCTCACCCATAAGTAGTACATTATATATAATTTTATTTTGAATGCAAAATGTACACAAATGAGATCATCACTACTACCTATATTAAATAAAACACAGGAGGATATCAATAAAATAAGAAGATTCATAAGAGGCAAGTAAGGCATGGGAGCAAACGAAACATTTACTTGGCCATAGATAGGACAAGATTAATCAAGGGCCAACGTGAATATGATCAATAAATTCTACCATAAATTGAGTATTCATTGTCCAAGGACAAGAAATATTGGGTATACTTTTCCCAAGGTAGCTTGCATGGATATCCAAGATCATAGTCACAACAAGAAGCATATAACAAAATATAAGAATTACAATTGATGCTTCGAACACGATTCTTGGTAGCTTCCAATAGTCACACAATCACTAGTGATTAGAGTAGCTTGAAGAAAATGGTTTCCATGAGGATATATATATCTAAATATGAGGAAACACATACCAAGAAACATTCTCACATACAAGATCCAAAATATGAGAAATAAAGGCATTCAGGCAAATTGGAACTTGTATGAGCAAAATGTGTCACATAGGAGCTAGATAATTATCAATATCAATTCTAAGTGACACAACCTCGAATGTTCACTTTTTCTAGGATTGTAATATGCACTAAGCATATGACTCCCGCATAATGTGATACTACCATGAAACCAACATGAGGAAAAAGGATACAAATAGAGATAATTAATGGACCTTATAAAACTTAAATTTCTCATGAGAATTATACCACATAGAGACTAGACAATAATCCAATATAAATACTAGGTGGTATTACTCATGTACACACAATTTTAGGATTGTGGAATATGCCCAAGCATAACACTCCCCCAAAATGGGATAATCCATTAATCTCTCACAAGAGCTAAATAAGATACCAAATGCAACCAAGTAAGGCTCAAACACAAGAAACACACATACATGGTGTGACACCTAATCATACACAAATATGCTTGATACCTCAAGGTAATTAGGTGGAAAGCACAACATGTATAAAAGCATGGAAGATACAAAACCAACACATGCACAAGGGGGCGAGTAACTTTCAATGTAATGAGTTAAGCATATGTTACCGCAAGGAGGAACATTGGATATATAATATAATCATGATAATCCAAATGGCTTGGCTTGACACAAATAATTGATGAAGATCCCTCAATTCTTCATAATGTAACCAAGTCTCCAATGCCCTCCATCAATACCTATTGATCAAGTTTTGGCTTGTTGGTCCCTAACCAAGTTGGGTCCTAAGAGGTTAGTCACAATAGGCATGGCAACCAAAATGGTTCTTTTCTTAAACCCACATTGAGCACCAACAAATTTGGCAAACACATTGCCAACCTCATCCTTACAAAGAGAATAAGCATCATCAATAATGATAGGGTTGGATGAGGAGATACCAATAGTGCATAAGGAAGAAATATGCCCCTTTGCACGACATATGTAGCAAGTTCTTCTCTTGCCATCTTTCTTCTTAGGTGAAGCCACAACTCAAGGAAGAGCTCGAGTAGTCCTCTTAGGAAGAGGCGCATTAATGACTTGAGGTGGAGCTTGAGGCTGATTCCCTTGTTGCTTCACACTAAGAGGCTTTTTCTTCAATGGGCAAGATCTAACATGGTGCCCTTCTTCCTTGCACTTGAAGCAAACAATGTTGGCTCGATTCTTGACTTGATCTTGGCCATTCTTCTTGTTGTCCTTGTGCTTCAACTTGATAGTGGACTTGTTCTTGATATTGGAGTTGAATCCAAGCCCACTCTTGTCATTGGGGGATTTGTGCACACTCAAGATTTTGTTGAGTGTGACCTTCCCTTGATGACCCTTTTTCAAGTCATTCTTCAAAGAAGTGATTTGAGCCTTGAGCCTTTTGATTTCCTCTACATGGTTAGTTTCAACAAAAACACTAGAGGAAGTAGATGCTACATTGTTAGAGCAACAAGGCATGGAATGTAATTCATCACGAGATATATCATGGTTGTGAGAGGATGAACTACAAGGACTAGCACATGGCAATATAACATTTGGAGTAGATGTAGTGCTAATGTCCACATGAGGCCCACTAGATGTTACCTTTGACACGATGGCCTCATGAGCTAACTTTAACCTACCATGGGAGACTAGAAGATCCTCATGTGAGCTTGAGAGCTTAACATGACTTTCTTCTAATTTTTCGTAGTTGCTATTAGCAACGCAAGTTGAGCCTTTAGCTCAACATTCTCCTCCAAAATAGATGCTTCACAAGAAATAGAGTTAGTAGCACAAGCATCATCATTATTAGCGAGAGGTGAGGGAAACTTGGCAAGCTCTTTTGAATATGAAGCTTTAAGTTTCTCATGCGACTCGGTGAGTTTGATGAGCTCCCTCTTAACAACCCGAGAGCCATTATCAAGATGCTTAAAATCCTCAACAAGTTTAGCATAAGCAACTTCAAGTTCATCATTTTTAAACTTGAAGGAGTTTGCCACCACAAGTTCTCTATCATGGTATTCTTTTACTCTAGATAATTCTAGAGTGAAAGTCTCCTCAAGAGATTCTTTGGTGGTTTGTTCTTCTTCAAGGGAGTCATTTAGATGAGCAATTTCATTAGCATACTTACGCTCATGCCCAAATTGTTCATCAATTAAGTTTTCTTGCTCCTCAATAAGATCATTGCCTTCTATAGCATAATTCAAGATTTCAAGAAAGTTGGAGGAAGCAATTTTGTTTTTGAAGAGAGCGCCATAGACAACCTCTCCCATTTTCTTAATAGAGGTAATATCATACTTACCTCTATAATCCTCATTATCATTTTCAACCTCATCATCATCATCATCATGAGATACAATGGGATCCAAAGAGGTTACCTTTGTTCCCTTAGCCATAAGGCATATGTGAGAACCGGAGGAAGGTGATGATGAGATTGCACTTGTAGCTCTATTCAAGACCTTGTCTTGGTCCATAGAATCTTCGGTTTCCTCTACATGGTTAGCAACACAAGCACTAGAGGAAATAGAAGCATTTTTATCATGGCAACAAGACAACACAAGCATATCATCATGATATTTATTCAAGTCATTTCTACATGATATGCAAGGACTATTAACACAAGCATGTAAGAAGTTTGTAGTGCTAGAAGTGTTAGGGTCCAAAGATAGATCATTGCAAATAGATGGAGATGAAGGATTACAAATAGTAAGCACACTATCCAAATTGCAATTTCTATCACCACTCACCATATCATTACCTTGTGAAAAGTCACATGTTGGTGAAGTGGTAGAGGATGAGAACTCATCTCAACCGGAAGTGGAAGCAACACAATCATCCTCAAAAATGTTGGACTTGCTATATTTATCTTGAAGCTTGGTCCATATCTCACGAGCACTTGAATAAGGCATGATAGAAGAAAGAACTACATTGCTCACAACATGCAAAATAATTTTAGTAGCTAGAGCATCTATATGAGAGTTCAACTTCTCCTCTAAAGATTCGTTTTGGGTATCCATAGGAGAAGAGAAACACACATATAGATATCCTTCGATAATTAGGTGAATTTCCCAAAATAAATTAAGCATGCGAATTTTCCAAACATCATAATTTGTGCCATCGAATGTGAGCGTGTACTTGTGCACTAATACCCTAGCCGACATCTTTACTCTCAAGGCGGTGAAGCCTAAAATGAGAGACCGGGCTCTGATACCAATTCAAAGGATACGGATGTCGCCTAGAGGGGGTGAATAGGCGATTAAAACTTTTCCTAGAGTGGCTCAACAAAGGCGGAAGACAACTAGTGTTTACTTTCTAAAGCACAACCTAGAACAACTAAGGTTCACCTATGTGCACCAATAACTTATGCTAAGCAATACAAGCAACAAAGTGATAGCAAGATATATATTACTTCAAGCACGAAGGCTATCACAATGTAAAGTGCATAAGTAAAGAGCTCGGGTATAGAGATAACCGAGGCACGCAGGGACAACGATATTTTACCGAGTTCCTCCCAACATGGAGTACGTCTCGTTTGGAGAGGGGGTGGTATCAAACCACTAACGCCAGAAAAGGCCTCGCTTATTCTCCGGTGAATCTCACCCTAATGGGATTGATCCACACTTCCACTATCGGTGCACTTGTCGGTGGCAAACCGGAACCTCTCACAAGGTTGGGGCACTTCTCCACAACTTAATTGGAGGCTCCCAACAAACGCCACCAAGGCCACAACCTGCAACACCAACAAACCGTCTAGGGTCCCAAGAATCCAAGAGTAAAAAGCTTCTCAACTTTCACTCACCAAATCCTCCAGGGAGAACTCAAACCGATGCACCAAATGCAATGGCAAGAACACAAGTAGTGCTCAAATCCTTCTCTCCCAAATTCCACGAAAGCTACAAAAGCTTGTGGGGGAATAAGAGAGGACGAACAAAGGAGGAAATCTACAAAAGACTCCAAGATCTAGATCCCAAGATGTTCCCCTCACTTAGAGGAGAGATGGATTGGTAGGATTATAGATCTAGATCTCCTCTTTCAAATCCCTAAAGTATATGCAAGAATCAAGGGAGGGATTGAAGGGGGTAGCAAGCTTCAAAAGGTCAACAATGGTGGGGGAAAACTTGCAAGAGAGCTAGGGAACCATTGGGGAAGAAGGGCCCCTTAAATAGGTTCCTATAAATCCAACCGTTAGGCCCAGGAATCGCCCGGTCCGGAGTCTCCGGACTGGGACCAGAGTCTCCGGTGTACCCAGGCCAAACGGGGACAATTTGGAGGACGTACTGGATGCGGTCCATAGATTAGACCGGAGATTAGTCCGGAGTCTCCGGTCTTACAAAAACTGGCAGAAAGACCAATATGAAAACATCCATAACTTTTGCATCCGGACTCCAATTTTGATGATCTTGGGCTCGTTTTAAAGAGGACAATAAGCTCTACAAGATCATACAGAAAAACATAATAGTCCATCAAGGGAGTATAGAACCAAATGATTAAAGTTTTAACCTCTCTCAAAAAGACAAACCAGTAAAACCTCCAACATCGAAAACGTAGTAGAGAATGCATATGAAATCCGTTTTCGATGAACTAGAGCTTGTTATGGAGATTAAAACAAGCTCTAAATCCTCCCATGAGTAAGAACCAAATAATGGAAGGTTTTACCTATCTCTAAAAGACAAACCGGTAAAACCTCCAAGATCAAAAATGCAATAAGATATAAAGGGGAAATCCGTTTTTGATGAACTAGGATTTGTTATGAATATTACCACAAGCTCTAGAACCTCACATGGATAAGATCCAAATAACAACCAAGAAAGGATGATGCTAAGTATGCAAAGGTTTGAGCTCTCTCTGAACGATATGATCGAGTTACTCACTTGGGAGCCCCTCTTGATAGTATGGTTGTCTATCCTATAAACCAGTCTCCCCAACTAACACCACGAGACCGGTAAGAAATAAACCCTATCAGGATCATACCTTTGCCTTGCGCATATTCCACTTGATTATGATTTATACGGGCTTGTCCTTCTCAAGATGGAACACCTTTCTTGATTGCTCTTGTACGCACTTGCTTGATGAACACTTGCAAGTTACTCCCCCATAAAACATGGGGAACCTTTACTTTGACCTTGTCTTCATCGATCCATGATCACCTAATATTGCAAGCTTTAAGCATGAGATCTTCATAGGTTTAACTCTCACATGACCAATCTGTGGATCACTCTTTGAACACCCTGGTCACCACTTGATCCTCTTCACTTTCTTCTTCTCCAAACCTTGAAGCCAACATATGGTTCAAGCATTGCCTA
Source organism: Avena sativa (assembly GCA_916181665.1). Lineage (NCBI taxonomy): Eukaryota > Viridiplantae > Streptophyta > Magnoliopsida > Poales > Poaceae > Avena > Avena sativa. The sequence continues at coordinate 412,844,024 of OV702282.1, forward strand.
TGGAAAATTCCTACAAGTACAACTTGATACAAGCATTAGTCCATAGAGATTGTCATTAATTACCAAAACCACACATGGGGCCCCACATGTTCTTTCAAATATGCATTGAAAAACGTTTGTTTGTTTCACATACAGAAAACATAGCATAGTGGCAATCATCTTGTCCCTCATAGAGTAGCAAATAAATGCATAGGACACCTTGAAAGTTCACAAGGGTGACTAGAAACAAGTAGCACAAGAACAAGTAATATCACAATATGCATCAATCAATAAGTTTTGGGATACTGCACACAGAATGACAATTATGCTCTCTTAATGGTGCCTAAAGGTAGAAGGTGGAGACTCAAATAATGGTGGAAGAAAGGCTCTTTACAAAGGGAAGAAGGGATTTCAAGTTTCAAAACGAGCTTCCAAAAATTATGGTACTTGTTAGCTTTTAGCCCTCATTGCCCCTATCATAAGCATCTTGAAGTGATTAAGGTTAAAGTGAACAAAGATGGAGTATATGCTTGACAAAGTATAAGTTGGCAATCTCAAGTCCCTTGAATACTAGGGCCACACCTCATGCTACTCAACTTCAGTCACCTGTAAGTTCTTGTCATTGTAAGTACATGCATATCATAGAGAACCGCCAACGGGGTACCCCTTGCACATGGTACAGGAGTTATCCCATAACCAAAATGACAAGGCAAGCAGACAATGAGCATCTCAGCAATCTTTTTATTTACTATATGCATAACTTTTTATTGAGGGTTCTTCATAGATATCTCACTATGGTGATGATACAAGTTTCCACCATGATTAGGCATGGCTTAGGCTAGCGGCCTAGGCATTTCTCTAACACAAAATACATACTCCATGGACTTACAAGTTCCCTCTTTATTTCACACCGGTGACATCCATAGACAAAAGAGCATGATATCAACTGAGTATAAAGTACAAGTGAAATGTTGAAAATGTTCCATGTGACTATACGGTTCTGCTAATTCCAACGTATAAGTGCAAGCATATACAACAAAGATGACACAATGGTTCAAGTTTATTAGGGGCAAAGAAATATAAAGTGTGCCATCAAGTTTGTGAAGGCTTTAATCACTAACTTTTCACATAACAAAATACTTTTTAATTGGAAGATAGATGAAAACAAGAATATACTTGGAATAGTGTAACACACCATGCATAGGAATTTATAGTGGACACTTTGGAACAACTTGGTTTTTGGGAGTTGGAAGCATGAGTGGAGCTTACTCATACAAGTGGAGGCTAGCAAAATACTGGGAGCAACCAACTACGAGAGCAATAATGGCCATAATCATGCAGAGGAACAAAACATTACTAATCAAAGCATAGAGTAGTACTACAAGTCAAGGACTAAATGATCATAGAGGCTATGGTAACTTGTTCATAGTCAAAACATCGTGTGAGCATGTGCCAAGTTAACCCAAACAAAGCATCAAAGGAGAATACCACAATACTATGCTTTTGCATGCTAAAACAACGCATAATTTCTTCAAGGCACACTAAGCAATCCCAATTGTTTGGAACAAGAAATGCTACAGCAATAATCACTAAGCATAAGATCAAAAAAACACCTAGCATGTCATGCTAAAGTCTAAGTCACGGTCAATGCAAGCTCCTCTTGCACTTTTAAGCAAGAACTTACTACTCCTTTCCAACACCAAGCAACTTATTTGTAAAATAACACAGCGAGAGCGGGGTTTCAAACTACTTTATTCAAGCAAGCTAAACAAACTAAGCAAACCAAACAAAAACTAAGACGCTCCAAGAACAACACAACAGTGCATGAAACAATAAAAATGAAGTGTCCAGACAGACCTGAGCTTTTTATTGATGAAGAAGGGGATGTCTTGGGCATCCCCAAGCTTTGACGCTTGTACCTCTTGGATATTTATTGGGGTGACATCGGAGTGGCATCCCCAAGCTTGAGCTTTTGTCCATTCTTCATCTCATTACATCATTCTTTCTCTACACCTGAAATTTTTCCTTCATATAAAACTTCACACAATCTTCATTAGCAACATTAGTGTATTCAAAAGATATTAGACCCTTGGGTAAAGCTTTGGAACAACAAGACTTTTCACTAAAAACGCATTCTACTGTAGCAACTCCTTCAAAAAGCTCAATTCCCCTAAAGAGAACTCAAAAAGGAATCAATAAGAAGCAAATGCAAATAATGACAGAAATCTGTCAAAACAAACTAATGAAAGTTATATAACATAATGGGGGGTTTATTCGTAAATTTTCAGCTCAATCCGAGTTACAGATACACCTCACGAATTTATTTGGTGGAGGACAGAAATCTGTTTCGGGACAGCAACTCCCCAAATCTTACTTCCCTCTCATTAGAGGTCATTCTTGGCACAAAAAGCAAACAAAAAGGATAAGGAGAGGTCATTACTGAAGTAATAACTTCCAAGACTCAAGGAAACTCTTGGGTTATCTCCCAACAAGTACTTTTCTTTAACGCATTTAAGTTAGGCTTGATAGTTTGAGAAGATGCTCACATAAGAATATGAATTGAATTGAATTAAAAGAGAGCATCAAGAAGCAAATTCAAAACACATTTAAGTCTAATCCACTTCCTATGCATAGGAATCTTGTATGCAAATAAATTCACAAAGAACAAAGTGACAGGCATAGGAAGATGAAACAAGAGTAACTTCAAAACTTTCAGCAAATAGAGAGGTGTTCAGTACCATGAAAACTTCTACAACCATATTTTCCTCTCTCATAATAATTTTCATTAGAATCATGAATAAACTCAACAATATAACTATCACATAAAGCAGGCTTTTCATGAGCTACAAACACATAATTTCTATCAAGCTCAAAAATAGTGGGATTAAAACTTTCACAGGTTTTACCCAAAGTAGATATTTCAAAAGGATCCACAGGAACATAACATTCATCCTCTTTTGGTAAGCATGGTGGACAATCAAATAATGTAAGGGATAAAGAGTTACTCTCATTAGAAGGTAGACATGGGTAGATCCATTCTTCCTCCTCTTGACCATCACTCTCCTCCTCTTTTTCATCTAATGAGCTTTCAGTTTCAGCAATTTCTTCTTCCATAAGCTCCTGCAAGGCATTAGTCTCTTCCAAATGTGGAAAACACCTATTAAAATATTCAAAAATATAGCCATTTTCTTCCTTGTAATTATGAAAGCAAAATTTAAGTATCTCAAAAACCTCATGTTTATAAGGTGCATCATCAGTATTTTCAAGAAAACTGGCAAGTTCAAATGCACCCTTGAAGGCAATAAATTCTTCAATTTGTTCCACATCATAAAAGTCATAATTTCCTTTAACATAGGAGGATATGGTAACATTATCATTATACTCACATTGAAAAGGGAGGTGTTTATACCTCCTACAGCAACAGGCTTTATCAAAGCAATAAGTAACAATATAAGTGGAGCACACCTCTCTAGCAATAGTATTCAACTTATCAATATGCTCCCATAAGTGTTTCCCTTTTTGTGACAAACGGTGTTCCTTATAATAATACTTTTATTCTTCCGTGAACCCACCTTGCCAATAAGAACTAGTTTCAAAGAAACCATCCATTGATAGAAAGCATGACCAAGCAAGGCAACAACAGATCAACAACTAGAGTAGGAACTATTTTTTTCATAAAAAGAGGCAAACAAAACCAAGCAAAAGAAACTAATCAAACTAAAAACAAAGTAAAGAGAAAGGTTGAGGAGAACTCCCCTTGTGAAGACATCCTTAGCCTCCCCGACAACGGCGCCAGAAAAAGGCTTGATGAGTGCAGCAGCACTTTGTTGGGAGATCCCAAGCGGAAGGTATGATGCAGTTCAACATGCAAGTTTCCCTCAGTAAGAAACCAAGGTTATCGAACCTGTAGGAGGAAGGAAACGCCCCAAAGGTGCTGCAAGCAACGTGGAGACCTGCACAACACAAACTCAAGACTTTGCCCCAACTAACAGTGAGGTTATCAATCTCACCGGTTGCTGTAACAAAGGATTAAACGTATGGTGTGGAAGGTAATGGTTTGCAGCAGGTAAACAAGTAACAGTGGAAGATGTATCAATGGTAAAGATTGGACCGGGGTCCATAGTTCACTAGAGGTGCTCTCCTTAGATAAACAACATGGTATGAAGGGTAATCAAATTACAGCAAAGCAATTGACAGGAACTGAGCAAGGCATAACAATGCAATACCAGAAAAAAAGATCCTATGAGATTCGATTGGGCAATACAACAATATACATAGACCGTCATCCAACTGCATCTATGACTAGAAGTCCACCTTTAGGTTATCATCTGAACCCCCTCCAGTATTAAGTTGCAAGCAATAGACAACTACTTTAAGCAAAGTGTGTAAGGTAAACAATCCACTTGTTCCATGAACAAGAGACCGTTGTTTTCTCCCTAGTGGCAATAACCCATCTATAACCGAAGAGATTTCTGTCACTTCGCTTGGAAACTAGAGCCATGAACCCACTATCGAGCATAAATACCCCCTCTTGGAGTCACTAGCAACTACTTGGCCAAGATAGCTACTAACAATGGAGAGCATGCAAGATCACAAACAACACAGACATGATAGAATCATAAACACAAAACCATTAATCAATCTGACATAGTAATCTCAATATCCATCAAATCCCCGCAAACACAACATGCATGATTACAAATAGATTAGATCTTGATCATGAACGGAGCTCACAAGATCTATACATGAAAGCACAAGGAGGAGATACAACCATCTAGATACTACATGGACCCATAGTCCAAGGTGGAACTACTCACTCTTCATACCGGAGAGAAGGCCTCCGAGATGATTTCCCCTCCGACAGGGTGCTGGGAAGAACTTCAGATCCCCCCGATCTAGGGACGACAGTGGCGGCGGCTATAGAAGGTTTCGTGGAGTTTTGATCGGGTGCTTAGGGTTTCTGCATCGGGGGCTTCTTATAGGCGAAGAGGCGAGGCTGGGAGGCGGCCAGGGGGCCCATACCCTACCCAGGCGTGGGGTGGGCCCACCCGCGCCTAGGAGGGTCTGGCCGCCCTGGTTTGCTTCTCCGTCTCGTCTTCTGGCTTCGTGTCCCTCACGGTAAAATATTGAATTTGGCTTTTGTCCCGTCCAATTCCGTGAATATTGATTTTCTGCCTTTTTGGAACCAAAAACAGAAGAAAATAGGCAACTAGCACTGTGGCAACTTGTTAATAGGTTATTTCTAGAAAATATATAAAAACACCTCAAAGTGTAGACAAAGCAAAGCAAAGTAGATACTAAACAAGCATGGAGCATCAAAAATTATAGATACGTTTCAGACGTATCATCCACTTGTTTCATGAACAAGGGACCGTTGTTTTCTACCTAGTAGCAACAACACATCTACAACCTTAGAGGTTTCTTTCACTTCCCTTAGATTAAATAGAGGCATGAACCCACTATCGAGCATAAATACCCTCTCTTGGTGTCACTAGCAACTACTTGGCCAAGATAGCTACTAACAACGGAGAGCATGTAAGATCACAAACAACACAGACATGATAGAATCAATAAGACAAAACCATTAATCAATCTGACATAGTAATCTCAATATCCATCGGATCCCCGAAAACACAACATGTATGATTACAAATAGATGAGATCTTGATCATGAACGGAGCTCACAAGATCTAGACATGAAAGCACAAAGGAGGAGATACAACCATCTAGCTACTACATGGACCCGTAGTCCAAGGTGTAACTACTGACGCTTCATATCGGAGGCTAGCATGATGAAGAAGAAGGCCTCCGGGATGATCTCCCCTCCGGTAGGGTGCCGGGAAGAGATTCAGATCCCCCCGATCTAGGGACGATGGTGGCGGCGGCTATAGACAGTTTTGTGGAATATTGATTGGGTACTTAGGGTTTAGGCATCGAGGGATTCTTATAGGCGAAGAGGCGAGTTAGGAGGGTGGCCAGGGGGCCCACACCCTGCCCAGGCGCGGCCTAGGGTGGGCCCGCGCCTGGGGGGTACAGCCGCCCTGTGGCTCCCCTCTGTCTCTCCTCTAGACTCGGTGTTCTCCTCGGTAAAATATTGACTTTGGCTTTTGTCCCGTCCAATTCCGAGAATATTTCCTTACTAGCTTTTCTGGAACCAAAAACAGAAGAAAACATGCAACTGGCACTGTGGCAACTTGTTAATAGGTTACTACCAGAAAACATATAAAAACACCTCAAAGTGTGGACAAAACAAAGCAAAGTAGATACTAAACAAGCATGGAACATCAAAAATTATAGATACGTTTCTGACGTATCAAGCATCCCCAAGCTTAACTCATGCTCGTCCTCGAGTAGGTAAGTGATAAAAAGAATAATTTTTGAGGTGACATGCACCATCAAAACCAAGATCAAACCATTTGCAAGCATTGAAAGCTAGGATCAAAGAACTCTAAACATGAGCATGAAAGATGGAGTTCTAACAGTAAAACAAAGTAACTATGCATGCAACATGAAAGGTTACAAACAAAGATCATGAATAACATGCATTGAAAAACGTTTGTTTGTTTCACACACAGAAAACATGGCATAGTGGCATTCGACTTGTCCCTCATGGAGTAGCAAATAGATGTATATGACACCTTCAAAGTTCATAAGAGTGACTAGATACAAATAGCACAAGAACAAGTAATAACAACAATATGCATCAATCAATAAGTTTTGGGACAATGCACATAGAACAAAGAATGGCAACTATGCTCTCTTAATTGGTGCCTAAAGGTAGAAGGTGGAGACTCAATATAAAAGTGAAAGAAAGGCCCTTCATAAGGGAAGCAGGGATTTCATGTTTCATAAAGAGCTTCCAAAGATTATGGTACTTGTTAGCTTTTATCCCTCATTACCCCTATCATAAGCATCTTGAAGTGGTTAAGGTTAAAGTAAACAAACTATGGAGTATATACTTGACAAAGTATAAGTTGGCAATCTCATGTCCCTTGAATACGAGGGCCGCTCCTCATACTACTCAAGTTTAGTTACTTGCAAGTTCTTGTCATAGTAAGTAAATGTGTATCATAGAGAACCGCCAACGGGGTACCCCTTGCAGATGATATAGGAGCTATCCCATAATGAAAATGACAAGGCAAGCAGACGATGAGCATATCAGCATTCTTCTTATTTACCATGGGAATATGGTGCTTTTTTCTCTCTTTCCTCTTTTCTCATATTTTTTCTTTTTCTCAATCTCTTTTTTTATAAAAACTTCAAAACTATCTTCTTTTTCTACACTTTTCGCCAAAGACGAATACTCTTCTAGTGTATCTACTAAAAAAATGTTCATATACTTTATTCACATATGTTTTGTCTTAAACTTATGTCAGTAGTCACCAAAAACTTAGGAGGCTGAGCTATACCTAATGTGAAAAGTCGTATTTGACTAAAAAAGAGGAAAAAACAATAAAGTGTGGGAGCATTATTCCAAAGACAACCGACTTGTTAAGGTTAAGCTAGAAACTTTAAGATATTTTAGTAAGACTTTTACGCTCTAAATCATGTACCAAGGAATTTATATATATTTATAGAAATGACCACTTATAAATCAACTTTAAAATTTAAGGAGCACAAACTATATGTGGAAGAATGTAATTTTGTGTTTTTTAGTATAGTTATTCAGGAAAAGCAACATTACTAGAAGCTTTTATAATATGTTAACAATAAAAATAATAAGTTAATGAATGATTATGGATTAGGGACTTGGAAATAGTTAGCTAATGACGTGCATATTTGTCTAAGGATCTTCACAACTTCTTCTAGACTTGCGCGGATCTCGTGATTAGATCGTATGGTCCTTCGTGGTGACTTAAACATAGTTATTTCTTAGTAGATATATCAGTAGTCATCATGTCTTGATCTTTGCAATTATTTGGTGTGTCCACATTATATATGGTTCTTATTCTGACTTGGGAATAGTTATTTCTCAAATGAAGCTAATGTTATGTTCATGGAACAAAGGTACAGTTGCATAAAATAAGTATTCAAATGAATAAGAAACCACATTTAGATAGTTGGTTTCAATATGAATAAAAAATACAAGCTTAATTACTACATAATATTGTATTGAGAACAAACACACATTTAGTAAAACGGTATATTGAAGCAAAAGGTAAAAATGTTTAGTATAAATACAAGAGAAATGTTAAAATTTACCTCATTATGAGATATTAAGCCACAATGTTGTGTTTGTGGCGATAATGATGCTTCGATATGCCAACATACTTGGATGGAAAGAAAAAGTGGTCTGACTCGCTCTCATGCCGATCGGTGTGGTTCTCGAGTTAGTAGGAAGGAAGGGCCAATCGGCGTCAAGCAGTGGGTGGCTTATGTGTGAAGCTCACTATTCCACCTGGATCCACAACAGATCGAGCACCGGAGACAAAACCGTAGGGGAAGCAACTAGAATTTTATGGGGTTATCGGTGTTTCATGGAGGTTTTCTGAGATGAGCCCATCACAGTTCACATGAAACAAAGTAATGTACTCTATAATCGGGTTGCTTATTCCACAAAATGGAGAGTTTCACGGTACCAGTTCCTCTTACTCAGGGTAGTAATACATTGATTATATCACTTCCGGTGTGTCTACCCAAGTATCTTTAACACGACACCACTTCTCTATCATGGGCGAATTAGACAGAGAAAACACTCAATCGGTGCAATCAACAGATGGAATGATGCCTTTTTGAAAAATGTTAGGATTTTACTCTGCCACACGTCAAAGAACCTGATGCAACATGGTAGATACGACAAAATGACACGGTTGATAAAAAAACAAAACTACCACTTATATGCATGATGGAAGCATGGGAAAAGACGAAAACCCATTTTTGTTCATAGATGTAGATGGACCAAATTGTCTAATAAAGTTCCGCAAAAAGTAATTGTGATTTGTGTAAAAAGACAAGTTTTGATGCTCTAATACAACAATTCACGAAATATTCTTATATTTTTTTAAAGTACACAATGATGTTCTTTTCCGTGAAACTTTGCATGCGACATGGAATATATGGGCGTGCGTGCGTGCGTGCGTGTGCGTGCGTGTGTGTGTGTGTGCGTGTGCGTGTGCGTGTGTGTGCGTGTGTGCGTGTGTGCATTTACCACTACTAGTTTGTGGATTAGTGGCTTGTCAGACTTTAGAATTTCCTTTATTTATACTCCCTTCCCTCCGTTTCAAAATATAAGATGTTTTAGATTTTTAAAGCAAATGTATCTGGACTATTTTTAGTATATAGGTGCCTATATACTAAAAATAGTTCAGATACATTTGCTTCACAAATCTAAAACATTTTATATTTTAAAACTGGAGGGAGTACCTTGAAACTTGTGCGTACCTAGTTGGATTGCCATGATGCTAGATCAATTAAGGCATGATCGATCAAGGCCTTCAGTCTTTAGCGTGCGTGTCAACTGTCCAGGCTCGACGCGGCGGCCATGCATGCCGCACGCAAACAGACTCGTGAAGTAGAGGTTATGCCTAGGACGACATCGTTGCCGTCCGGCATCCGCGAGCGAGGCTGTACTGAACCCTAGCAGCGGCGTTGGTGCCTGCTTGTGCCATGAACCAAAGGGTCAATGCGGGTGGTAGACCAAACCCGAAAAGAGTTATGTGCACATGCATGGCAACATGAAGGCTGGAGACCATGACGTGATCCACTTGGTGTGTGCAATCTGATGAAATTCATCATCGCACGGACTAAAACACATCACAGTATAGCAGCGTTTGTCTTGTAAATAATTTTGGTCCCATTATGCATTGGGGGCAAAAACGTCTTTTTAGGTCCCCAATTAACACCGTCACTTCTCCAAATATACTAGAGTGTCATTTGAGGAAAAAAATTTACACCTAGTGTCAAATAGGGAACTGAAAAATTTCCGGTGTAAAATAAGGAATCGCATTTAAAAGTAGTGTCAAATAAGAAATTTTCTCGTTATTTATTCATGAAATCTCAAATCGATACCTTGAAAGTGGTATTGCTCCGAAAGACAACATGATATTTTAAAGACAACAGCTATGATACAAGTCAGAAAGTAAACAAACATATACTCCCTCCGTTCCAAAATATAAAATATTTTAGACTTTTTCCAAAATATATGTATTTAGACACGTTTTAGAGTAGTTTCACTCATTTTGATCCAAATCTACACACTAAAAGACATTTAGATATATATGTTATATAAAAAGACAAAATATTTTATAATTTAAAACGAAGGGAATAGTATATAGTTTTAGACACATCAGCTTATGGAAAATGAAATGTTCTCCTCCCAGATTTGAAATGTTCGCTTTTTTGCCAAGGCCAGAATATGAAATTTTTTCTCATCATTTTTTGCATGCGCGTATTATAAATCATTATCTACATCACGATATTTTGTGTATTTTTTGAATCCTTAAATTTGAAATTTTCAAAAGAAAAGTCCACCGGTGGATCCTGTTCACTGAATCGACGCTCTCCATCAGCTTACTGCTTTCTACGTGTTGTTTAATGCTCCTTGCAACCGTGTTGGCTCCTCTAGGGCATCTCCGCTAGGTCGACCCATCCAGTCATTCCAAACGGTCCATTTGGATCGGCTGCAGTCGATTTGGGGAGGGGGTCCGGTTTGTCCGTCCACCCGCGCCTACTGGCGCAACCCATCGCGGCATTTTTTTGCAAATTCAAACACAAATAGTTTACGGCATAAACTGGCAAAGTTCATACTTAGTTTACATTTAAAATATAAAAACAGAATTTAAACTACTAACCCTAGCTACCAATCTTCGCACGCCGGCGCCGCCTCGTCCATCTACGGGTCGAGGTCGATGTACTCCGGCGGCGTCCAGAGGTTGGACGGCGGCAGGGCCGGAGCGGGAGCGGGAGCGGGCGCAGGCGGGTTGATCACCTGCCCAGGCCACGACGCCCAACCATGCTGGAGGTACGCCAGCTCCATCCCCACCTTCGGAGCGATCGGAGGCGCCCATCCAGGCAGTGGAGGCAGCTGCGTGTTCCTCTGCGCCACCATGCCAGTGAGCTGGAGGGCCTCCTCGTAGCCATGACACAAGGCATCGTCCTCGCGCGCGCTTCCGCAATGGCCTGCTCGGTGAAGGCATCCTCATCGCAGCCCCGTGCCAGCACCTCGCGGTACTCCGGGGGCAGGTTCGCAGCAACGTCATCCACCGCCTCCTGTTTGACGACGACGTCGTCGTCCTCGTTGTTGCCGTCCTCGCTGCCGAGGTCGGCGTCGGAGTGGTTGTGGGCACCCTCGTCGTCCGATACGATGCCGGGGCTCTTGTAGACCTTTCCCGGCTGCAACTCGCAGCGGATGGTGGTGACGCACCGCACCTTGTGCTCCCACTCGAGGAACTTGATCCAGTACGACTCCGAGTGGTAGCCCCTCTCCCACTGTTGGGTCTAGGGAAGGTTGCTGATCCGGCGGATCTCCTCCGCCAGCCCTCTGCCCGCCTTGGGCGCTGGCGGCACCAGGACACAGTCCCAGTTGAGGTGTCAGCCAGTGGTAAGGGAGACATCCTTGTGCTGGATGCCGCGACCCTCCCTCCACCAGTGCTCGCAATCCCCGACACGGTAGTACCGTCGGGTGCGGCGGTCCCACGGTGGCGGGTAGTCCCCCACAGGCTGGCTCCAGAACTCCTCTGGCCGCGGCGGAGGCGGCAAGGACGTCCCGCGGAGGAATGCCGACAGCTGAGAGCGTTGGCTGCTAGAGCCGGGCGCTTCGTGGTCGTTCTTGCTCCTCTTTAGCCACAATGGAGTATTCATTGTTGGTGGTGATGGTGGCGGCTAGGTTTTGTGATGGCGAGAGGTGAGGACGCGCGCAGTTTCCCGCTCATTCGCCATCAATGTAGGTGCGGGAACACATGCGGCGCCAGGTCAGCATGCCGTCTCGTCGTCATTGATGCGCGCAGGCTGTCGCCGGCCAGCCTTCCGCGCAGCGCCTCTGAATCGCTGTCGTGATTGCGTCTGAATCAATGCCGCCTGTAAGCGGTGGCTGATGGGTGGGCCAGTGGACGAGTCCGCGCGTGTCCGGGCCGACGCAACCGTTGCCTAGATTAGATGCACGGATAGGTCGAGCCAGACGCGTTTGTCCGGTGGATCGGCCCGCAGGAGCACCGCACACACCTCGTGCGTCCGTGTGGACAAGTTTGGACACGATCAGACGGATACGTCGGCCTGATAAAAATACCCTTATTGCAACCCAAAGTGTACATAAAGAATTAGTGGAGTGCGGAGGGGTTCTACCTTTCTGCGCCAACTAAATAAGAATGCAATCGTACGAAACAGCCTAGTAGCAGATACAACACATACGATACTCCTCAATCCTTAGCAAAATTTGAGTACATGCAGCAGCGCAGTAAGACCACATATGAACCTAAATGATCTCCATTTCACAACCAAAAGATGAATTTATAGATCAAGTTTTACCTGCTATGTCGCATAACAGCATTGTACATGTATTTATTTCTGAAAATTTGAGCACATAAATCACCTTAGGGGCACTAATAAATCACAATAAAGTCAGAAACCTGAAAATTGGCAGCGCCAAAGTATAGGTGACCGGCGGAAGCAGATTGCTATGGCAAAAGAAATCATCCGGCGTTTCGATCTGGTGGAAGAATCCAGACCTTTGACAGACGAGGAAAGAGATCTGAGGCGACGTCTAAAAGCAAATTACATCGGATTGCTCACCATTCAAAAAGTTAAGCTTCCACAGAGATCGAGGCTAACCTGGATCACGCTGGACGACGCGAACACGAAGCTCTTTCATGCCAGAGCTAATGGGCGAAGAAGGAAAGTCTACATTCAATCTCTGACGACTGGTACCAGAACGGCTATTACGACGCAGGACAAAGAGGATATCCTGCTTCAACATTTCAAGGATCAGCTTGGGACAAAAGCCCAGAGGCAGGCGAGCCTCAACTGGGAAGGACTGAACTACGCCCCCCATGACCTAGCTGACCTCGACGCCCCTTTCAATGATAACGAGATAAAAGAGGCTGTTTTCTCCTTGCCCTCGGTCAAGGCCCCAGGTCCTGATGGTTACATTGGAGCTTTCTACAAATCCTGTTGGGATATCATCAAGAGCGATGTCACCAAAGCCATCATCGCATGTCCGAGCTGCGAGGAAATTGCGTTAACCTCATAAACTCCGCAAACATCATTCTCATCCCGAAAAAATCTGACGCCACGGCTGTCGGAGACTACAGACCCATTAGCCTGATCCATAGCCTATCAAAGATTTTCTTTAAAGTGCTCGCCAACCGGATGACCCCGATTCTTCCGGATATTGTCTCCAATTGCCAAAGTGCGTTTGTCAAAAAGAGAAGCATTCACGACAATTTTATGCATGTGCAAAACCTGATCAAAGAGCTACAGTCATCAAGGACCCCAGGCCTATTCTTGAAGCTTGACATCTCAAAGGCCTTCGACTCGGTCGGTTGGGCCTACCTGCTCGAGGTGTTGGCCGCCCTAGGTTTCGGTCCAACTTGGCGCAATTGGATCTGCCTCTCTCTGGCTACTTCATCCTCGCGTGTGCTCCTAAACGGAAATCCTGGCAAGGCCTTCAGGCATGCCCGTGGCCTAAGGCAAGGCGACCCGCTATCCCCGATGCTCTTCATCCTGGCCATCAATCCTCTTCAACGCATTTTGTCCAGGGCTACTCTTAGCGGAATTCTAAGTCCCATCCGTTTTAAATCGACGACCTACAGAATCTCCCTCTACGCCGATGACGCCGGAATTTTTGTAAACCCCGTCAAAGAGGAGTTGGATGTTATCTCCGCCATCCTAGCTTGCTTCGGAAATGCCAGTGGCCTTGTCACCAACATGACCAAGACGGAGGTTTTTTCGATTCAGTGCGGGCAAATCAACTTGGATGAGGTGTTGTCCTCCTTCCCCGCCAAGAAAGCTTCTTTCCCAGGAAGATACTTGGGCCTCCCACTACACATCCGCCGCCTTCGCAAAGTGGACTTTCAGCCTTTACTCGACAAAATCGCAAAGAAGTTGCCTGGCTGGTTTGGGAAAAACATTGCGAGACCCGGAAGATTAATTCTGGCAAAGAATGTCCTAATGGCCACTGCAACATACCACGCCACCTCCATCCCGCTCTCGAAATGGGCTCGCAACCAAATTTCTAAGATTGTCCGCACTTTCGTCTGGGCAGGCGACGAAGGGGAGCACGCATCAAAGGGCAAGGCGCTCGTCAATTGGAAGACGGTTTGTAGACCAAAGGAGCTGGGTGGACTGGGAATGCCAGACCTGGAACACACAGGGAGAGCTCTGAGACTGCGATGGCCCTGGCTACAATGGACCCACCCCGAGCGCACTTGGGCTGGGTCAAAGCTTCCCTGCAGCTCGGCCGATATGACACTTTTCAGAGCCTCGATAAAAATAACTCTAGGAAACGGTGAAAGGGCCTCCTTCTGGCATGACAACTGGAGCAATCGGGGCCCAATCCGGTTGTGGGCACCTGATCTATACAAGATCGCCACTAGAAAGAATAGGACTGTTGCGAAAGAGACCAGCAATAACAGTTGGATCCGCTCCGTCGCTCGCCTCAACACGCCTATACAGCTAACCCAATACCTGCAGGTTTGGGACCTCACATTCAGGAGACCCAGCTGACCCCCCCTATAGCCCGACTCGATCAAATGGACATTGACTATGGACGGAAACTACAGTGCTGCTTCGGCTTACCAGGCGCAATTCAATGGAAGTTTCCCAAAGTTCAAAGCACAAAAGATTTGGTCGGCACATGCGGAGCCTAAATGCAAGCTTTTCTCCTGGCTCGCCCTGCATTGCAAGCTCTTGACCGCTGATATGCTTGCGATCCGAGGATGGCCTCATGCCCCCTTTGTCCTCTTTGTGTCTCTGCCCCCGAAACAGCCGACCACCTCTGCAAAGACTGCCCATTCACAACGGCAATCTAGAACACCACGCAATCTTGGGACAATGAGGGCACGGGCAAACAGGGACAATCCTTCAACTCCATCTCGGAATGGTGGGACGATTTAATAAAGGGGAAGACAAATGCCGAACAGCGACGTCTTAGCGGCCGCCTGCTTTATGTCCTCTGGAATGCTTGGAAGGAGCGGAATCGGAGAATTTTCACCGGGAAAAGACTCACCTACATTGAGGTGGCCTCCATTGCTAGAGACGACATTCGCCAAAGGGAGTGCGAGCTGCTGCATCCTATGTGCCCAACATTCCGGCTGAGCCCGATTAGGCTCTAGGTTTTTCTTTTTGCTCCTTGGTGGTTTTTGGCTTTTTCCCACCTTAACACAAAATTGCCTTCTTTGTACAGTAAACTATGGTTTTTTTCCCCTCTTCTAATAGAATTAGGCAGTGCTCCTGCCGGTTGCCCAAAAAAAAAGAAACCTGAAAATAAGGTAAAAAAAGGGAAAAGTCCATTCTAAACCTTAAACTTGTAGAGCTTAGATATATTGAACCCTGAAGTCGGAATTCCGGTCGTTGATACCCTGAACTTGTAAATCCCTGTCTATTCCAAACCTTCGAACTGTTTTTCATGGCAAAAAATAAAATTCAGCATCACTCTGACTGTATTGGCCCACATGTCATATCTATCTTCAACCTTTGTCCTCTCTTTAATATTTTCTCCATCGTTAACATACACAGCACCAGACTAGCATAGCGGCCGAGACTAGTGCAAGCCAATTTAGATTGTCCATATGTTAGCACAATTGAGCCTGAGGTTCACTAAGCAATCTCTGTCTTCCCAAACAACATTTCCGTAAATTTCTTGATATTAAATTAATTGGCCTCTCAAGAGGGCAGAGGCACCTAGTCACGCGTACAGTGTCAAATTCAACACGGTTCCTTCTGATTTTTTACAAATATGACCCTCTGCAATTCATTATCGCCAAAAATAACCCCTTCGCGTCACTAAAGCCAAAAATGCCCTGACGGGAGGCTGAAAATGCGACACGTGTCACCTCCCGCCACGGTCGGGCCAACAGGGAGGTTCGACTTGGCGCTGGCGGGAGGTTTGACTTCGCGCTCGCGCTGGTGGACCCCACGGCGTCATTCCGCCACCGCCAAAGGCGGAAGGAACATCCCGCCACCCCCCGTGGCGGGAGGTGACACGTGTCGACTTTTCAGCCTCCCGCCAGGGCATTTTTGGCTTCTGCGGCGCGAGAGGGGTATTTTTGGCGATGGCGAATTGCAGAGGGTTATATTTGTAAAAAAATCGTTTCTCCTTGTTCTGAAATTTTCTGCAGCAGCGTCAGTTATCCAGCGCGGGGTCGTGGAGGTGATGTGGCGTTGGTCGTGCGCCCGCTTCAACGAGTGGCGTCGATGATGCAGTCGCGTCAGGTGCTCCTTGGTTCATAGGACGCGGCTCCCTGCTTGGACTTCCCTACGATTAGCACTACGATGGAGCTTTAAACGGATCCAATCGATGCCGCAGTTGCCCCGAATCCGGGCCGTCGCTCCCGACGATCGATGCGGCGGCTTAGAGCTGCCTGAGCGTGAGAGCACGGCGCATGGCGGCATCCAGGACATGGCCTCTCCATGGAGCATGGGTTGGAGAGCCCCAGGAGAATTTTTGCAAGCTGTCGTCGCGGAGACGCGTGACGAGTTCCAAGATTGCTCGCACGGTCATGTCCGCCACGGGGTCGTGCTACTCAAGATGCCGCCGCTTCTTCCTTCCGTGGCTCCGGCAACCGGATCGCCATGGATGCAAGCTATAACCGAGACGTAGAGTGAGGGGAGTGATGAAAAATAGAGGAAATCGTACCGGCGGTCGTAATTCTTTTCTCCGCCAGTGAATTTGGTCCTAATTTTTTAAAATGGAACATTCAGATCCTAATCGTTTATTAAGTGATTCATCACAGGTTCTAAACTGGTCTGACTCGGGTTAACCGCTGCCACGTCAACCAGGAGACGGTTGGCGGGAGATTTCCCGCGGGAGGCAGTTGGTAAAATATGCAAATAAACCCCTATAAGTACGCGCCTTCTAAATCCTCTGTCCCTATGTCCTCTTTCCCACCTCTCTCCTCTCTCGCCTCCATGAGCTCGTCCTCCTCTGTTTCCAAGCGACCGAAGAAGAAGACGGCTTCAACAGTGGCTCCGTCCTCGCTGATGCGCCCTCCCCCAGCGGCTGTAGCTCCTCTCACGCTTGTCCCCGAAGGGACGCTGCCGTTGGTGCCATGTCCTTGCTGTCGATTTCGCCGGACCATTCGTCTAGTCTCTCAATCAGAGACCAATCCAGGGCGTGTGTTCTACAAATACCCTAACCATCGTGTGAGTCCTCTATCTTTAGCTATCGATTTCACCTGACCATTCTCCTCTTTAGCTTGTTCTAATTTGTTTTATGCGTCGACAGATAAATCCCAATCCTTGCAACCACTACTACTGGCAAGATGGTGAAGATAGTTACGTTGATTTCCTGTCTAGGAATGGTTACTACGCTTTTGATTCGGTTGCTGATGTAGCATCTCAAGTTACAGAGGAGGTTGAAGAACTAGGACTGAAGAAGATGGACTATCTAGTGCAGAAAATGGAGCATGTAGTGAAGAAGATGGATGAGCTAATTAACATCTGTAGGAATGTGTTTGCTGCAATGATGTTTCTGATTGTAGTGTTGGTTTATGTAGCTATTGCTAAGTAGGATGCTTTTTATGTAATGTTGTGAATGGGACAAGTTATTAAGCCTTTGCTGCCAGTAAAGCAAGTTATTGAGCATTTTCTACCAGCTAAGCATAAGTAGTTAATAGAAACGACATCAACTCCAGTTTACAACATTGTCTTGTTTTAGTCAAACTAAACAACTGACAGCTCCAATAAGTGTAAACAAGTTTGCACTTACATGATTTGATTGAAACCAGGGCTACCCATGAGCATCAGGTTTCTGTCAAACCTAGCCAAAATATGAACAAAAGCTGTCCAAAATATGCAGATACTACCCACCTTCTCAGCTTCACTTTCTTCTTCATCTTCTTTATTCCTTGCTTGTCCACAACTGCTACTTCTTCTGCTGAATCAGCTGCTTCAATGTCTAAATCTTTCAGCTCTTGGAAATCCTCATCTGTATCATAATCATTGTCTACCTCCCATTTGGATTTCTTCTTTTTTGCTGCCTCAAAATCCTCATCTACCCACTCTTCAAACAAATCATCATCATCTGCTGCTAATTCATTATCAGAATCCACCCAGTCATCATCCAATTCATTGTCACTATCATCACCTGAACAATTGTGTGCTTCTTTTGCTTCTTCTTCCATATTAAGCTTCCTCCTACTTCTTCTCAGCT
This sequence comes from Avena sativa, assembly GCA_916181665.1. NCBI lineage: Eukaryota > Viridiplantae > Streptophyta > Magnoliopsida > Poales > Poaceae > Avena > Avena sativa. Next base: position 412,862,307 of record OV702282.1, read on the forward strand.
CATGCCCATTCCTATGTTGTTGTCTTGTTGGAAAACTGCCACTGCTTGCTGCATCTGCTGCCTTGCTGCCACAAGTTGGGCTCAACACAGGAGGTAGACTAGGAGAGCCACTGATCAGAACATCATCAATTACAATATCATCAGCAAAGTTCATATCTTTGTGGTCCACAAACATCTGAAAGTACTGAAATTTTGGAACAACTGAGATCATATGCATTGTGTCAATATCTCGGTCTACAATGCGAAGTCCAGATCCTAGATCCTGTCCAGGAAGAAGCCAGTATAGTGAGTACTTGTCTCGATCAGGGTAACCTAGCTGCTCCATGAAATCATACAGCCACAGCGGGGACCAAGTATCTACTTCACAGCCATCAAATCTAGCTTGCTTGTCATCGACATAGCTCTTCGCATTCCCAAATCCACACAAAAAACTGCCATGATTGATTTCTACTGTGAATTCCTCCTCAAGCGATCCTAAATAGCATGCAAATCGTCATAATCGACCTACCTACAAATCTACCAGGGCACTGTGGCTACACGACATGGGGATTTAGGGTTAGGGTTACTCACCGTAGCGCGCTGGAGGATCGTTCGGTCGCCGAAGCTTTGGCCCCTCGCTCCTGTTCTCCATCCAAGCCGCGGCGGCCGCCGCCGTCGCTCTATCGCCTCCGGTCATCACCGGAGCAGCACCGTCGTCGCCAAGTCGCCTCCAGTTTCGCGAGAGAGGATTGGAAGAGGAAGAGGAAGCGATGTATGATACGAATGAGACCTGCAGGGGCTAATTGCAAGATTTCACCTCCTGCCGTTAGGCTACGTGGACGCACTGGTTGACGTGGCAGCGGTCAACCCGAGTCAGACCATTTTAGGACCTGTGATGAATCACTTAATAAACGATTAGGACCTGGATGTTCCATTTTAAAGAATTAGGACCAAATCCACTAGCGGGGAAAAGAATTAGGACCGCTGGTACAATTTTCTCTGAAAAATACAGTATTGGATAACAGGGCCCATATGTCTGTGGGAGTAGCCTATAATCCTGGCCAGGGTCAATTTTTTCCCGGTGTGCCAAACAGGTCCAGGGTTCAAATTAGACCGGGATTCATAAATTCAGGGTACCAATGACCGGGATTCCGACTTCGGGGTTTGATTTATCCAAACTCTACAAGTTCAAAGTTTAGAATAGACTTTTTCCATAAAAAAAATTGGTACGGATCCGCCGATCCACGAGTATGGAGGAAGCAGGCGCACCACCGCGGAGCTCCACCGAGCGCTGCCGTCAAGGAGTCGCACCCCTGCAACAAAATCCACACCGGCGACCGAAGCTCCTCCTTGGCGCCGCCGGTGGGATGCCCAGCTAACCCTACCTTATTTACACCCGTGAGACTGGGATCCCCCGCCCTCCCGCCGCCGAAGAGGCCGCCAGAGGGCGAGAGATCCGGTGAATCGACGGGGAAGAGGTGGTTCAGACGGGAGGATCTAAAAATCGCCTCTCCTGCTACAGTGGAGGGAGAGAGGAGACGTCCTTTTGGGTTTCTCCCTGGAGTGCTCCAACTCATCTGACAGTAGCAAGTCACACGATCCAATACTCTTCCCGTTCAAAGATTCCATCTCGATCTCGATCGATCCCCCGAATCCATATCCAAAATACCTTATCGGCGTGGAATAAGCACGGCGTGGCAGAGGATTCCTTCGGTGCGTGCGTTCCCTGAGCATGTGAAACTAACCATCCCCACACCCACCTGAAAGAGAGGACCAGTCATGGCGATTTGCTTTCTTCTTGAGCTTCGTATTTCACAGCCCAATTAGTTTAGTTTCGTTAAGCACAAAATGCGGAGCCTGCCATGCGAATTCATCCTGTCGTTCAAGGAAGTAGTACAACACACTGATTCCGCCTTGCTGCCTGCCATCGGAGCTGTAATAAAGCTAGGCCGTATCTGTAGCGCGCAGTCTCTCTCACGATCTCACCGTAGATTGGAACGTGAGCGACGCATAGGAGCTGCCCAGTGCCCACGACACGACGACGAGCATTTCTTGGCTCCGGCCGGGGAGAATCTCGCGGCGAGGAGCTGCGCAGAAGGACCACTCTCCTTGTCCACGTCAAATAGCACGGGCCAGCCAGGACGACGAGGGGAGTCCTTCCTCGGTTCAATCGACGACAGGTAGTGAGAGAAGCGAGTACTCTTGGGCATGGAGAGAACCTGATGCGGGACCGATAGACAGTGACGCGGACGAAACGAGTCGCGCACTGAAAGCTGCTTGCACGCGGCTCCGATCCTTGACACCGATCCGTGCGTGCGTGACGGAGCACTGTTCTTATCTCTGTTTCATTTGCAAACATTTTTCTTATCGCTGTCGTCACTGTTCTTAACAGCGACGGCGACAATTTCCACATCCTTTCAAAAACAATTTCCACATTCTTTATAGCATACGTGCTTAACGCATGACGACGGCGGCCGATATTATCATGGATGTTGACGGTGCTAGCTCCTCCAGAAAATCAGAGAGATCTGAACGAGCTGGAGAATGTTGAGTTCGATTGTTGCATCTTTATTATTCTTTATATATCTTGCGTTTTATTAGGTGGTCAACTTGTGTAGCGCGAAGCTAAGCTATTTTTCTATTACTACCACATCTCAAAATCGCTCGTTGATGAATCGGTTTAAAGAATTTATGAAAGAAAAATCAAGGAAGTAAAAAAAGGACAATTATGAAAAAAAAACCGGCAAGTAAAAGGAATATTGCGGATGTGTCAGATCATTACACCTCTTCAGGTGCCGTTTAATAAGCCTCTTTGCAACCGAAAATTTTCTTCTTGCACATGAGCTCTATATTTGAAAACACCAATATGTGGATTACTGTTGCATCTTGTTTGGGTGCTAGTACTCAATCCTCTTGCTTTACCCAGTATTTTGGTGGATTGTGCAATTTCTTCCCTTTGGGTATGATGTCTATATTGTTTGTGTTGCTGCCCTCTGTTGGGCCTTGTGGAAAACTAGGAATCGTGTTTGTTTTGAAGGAAAGTTGGTTTCTTCCCCTCTGGGATTAATCTGCTGCAGAATGAGAGGGACAGGGATATGCTGGTGGATGGAGCTGATCGTCTGGAACATATGGCGACACGGATGCATGAAATGACCAGGAAGGCTGCAACGCTGCGGGTCAAGAATGGGGAGATGGATGATGACATCGACGTGAGTGGGTACTTGCGTCAAAAACATGAAGAAGCAACATTAAAAACTTTATTATATCTGTGTTCGGGGTTGTTTCGGAGGTTTCCGTGGCTATGTTCTTATACGTTAAACTTGTTTAGTTGTTGTTTATGTTTTCCTCTTGTTTCTTCATTGTCGTTTTTCGGGGTACACAAAGACATATGTTTTGTTATCGTGATGGTAATGGAACCCGACTCAAATGGACTCGTATGGAAAAAATTGAAAACACCAAGAACGTGAAAAAAATATTGAACTAAGAAAGAAGAGACAAACAAGAAAGTGTGGGAGCATCATTTCAAAGATAACCCACTTGCTTATGTTAAGCTCGAAACTTCAGTCAAGCCTCAAGATATTTATTAGAATTTTAAGCTTTAAATCCCATATCAAGGTTCAAAAATATATGAATGGACATGATAGGTTGTAACTAATCTTTAAATATTTAAGGAGCCCACGTTGTTTGTGGAAAATGGTATTTTGTGTTTCTCGGTATTGATATTCAGAGAAAATATCAACATAAGAGCTTTTATAATAAGTCCAGAGCTAAAAAAAATCAAGGGAGTGATCATAGATTATACATCTTAGAAATAACTATATCTTAGTCCACATAGGTAGACGTCTCAAGATATTCACAACTACTTTTGTACTCGCAAGTCTCATGTTTAGTTTTAGTGTTGAATTAGAAATAGTTATTTTCTAGAACACAATGATAGTCGTCCTTTCAAGATCTTTATGAATCTTTTTACACTTGCATGAGTCTCGTGTCTAAATCATATGGTTCTTAGCGGTGACTTAGCAGTAGTTATTTCTCATGTGTCAAATTTATAATCTAACTTTACGTCTATGGAACAAAAACATGGTTGAGTGGAACAATTATAAATGCATAAGAAACCACATTTTGTCCTAGTAGTTAGTAACATGGCTAGTTTTGGTAGAAATAATAGAAAGGTTACTAGCTAGTGTTATATTAAAAGAATACACATTTAATGACAATATATACTAAACCAAAAGGTAAAAATGTTTGGTATAAATACCTAATAAATATTAACTATATATTTGTACATATGGAGCAATTGCTTGCATTCAGAAATTGGATGGAGTTCTCTTTGTGGTGATCATCTAACTTAAAGATAAAAGTTGTTCTTTCTAAAGTTGCTACAGACTGACTCCAGACATTGTTTACAATAACAAGCTGTTCACGATTTCCGGAATATCGGGGCACCCGCACCTGCACGATTTTCGAGGCATGAGGCTCCTCTGAGGTGACCGTTGGTCGGCCTCCGGCGTTCGCCGGCGTCTCGCCGGCAAAGGCTCTGCATGGATTCCTCAGGGGGTTGTTGGAAGATCACCTACTCTGGTGTGACCATGGGTGGTAATTTTCTTGAAGGCTCTCTCGTTCTCTCGGCAGATTCTTGGCTGGTTCTTCTCAATGCCAAAGGCTCTCCCCTTGAGGGTCGATGTTTGGAAAATAGGGAGAAGATCTCTATTGGATCTGTTTTGAGGTTCCCCTCTCATCTCTCTCGTGTTAATGATTCTTTGGATCCCTCATCTGGATTTCTTGGTAGATCTCCTACCATCTCTGGATCAGATGAGGACACTGGTCTTAAATGGCTCCTCTTTGCCGACTAATGATCTTGAGCCTTCTAAAGGATTTCTGATGCTTTTTCCTAGTTCCAAAAGGCTGGTGCTCCTCAACCGTAATGAGGTTGTGATTGATGCTAGATACTTGATTCAAGGTGAGGTGGTGGCCTCAGGCATTTTTATTGATCTCCAGGTGAAGAGGGTTGTTGTCGGTGCACAGATTTTGCCTAGCCCTTTGGTTAAGAAGTTTTCCACCAATATTGAGAAGATTGTGCCTAGATCTCTGGATTTCACCGAGAACCTCCCCTCGGTGTGTGCTCCCAAAGATGTTTCTTTGAGTCGGCCTGCCCTGGATTTTTTATTAGGGCGGGATTTTGAGAAGAGGATTTTTGATAAATTCAGGCATCAAGTTAATTTCATTGGTGGTTTCAGGAAAAGACCTTTTTATCTGGTTTGTTCTTTTGGAAGAGCAAATTTTAAGTTGGATTTTCATATGGTTGGTCTTGCACTCCAGGCTTGTTTTGGTGGTCAGGCTACAAAATTCCAGGTGAAGCTTCTGCAAGATAGAACTTTTCGTTTCTCGGTTGCTTCAAGGGCAGTGGGTTTTGAAATCTACAATATTTCAAAGTTTTCATGTACCTCTTTTGTGATCCATGTCAACCTTTGGGGTAATGGGGGGCAAAACTGGATTCATGAAGAAAGGGAGTTCTATAAGGAGTCTGCTGGAGAATGGAAAGTTGTCACGTACAAAAAAGAAAATCCCAAAAAATAACCTTTGTTGAGGCCTTCCAGTAAAGGTGGTTCGATTTTCCAGCGTCTCAAATTTCCTGCACCTCCTGCGGTTTCTTCGCATGTGTCTGCGAAACATATTAAAGGCGATTTCAAATCAGGTATTCAAGACAGATCTTATGCTCAGGTGCTCGCTGATGGCGGATTTAAGTCGATTGTAACGCCGGTCGGGTCTTCTGGAGGCGCCAATCGCGCGGCATTTAAACTGCCTGGTCTCCTTCCTTTTCTGAAATTCCCCTCTTTCCCAAAATGTATTTGGCCCGACAATTTTTACGAGGGGTGGTTCAAAGCCCAGGCAGTTACACATTCTCGGCCCATTATTCACAACAGTTTTCATGAGTTCACCACTTCTTTGCAAAAAACAACTGCTATTTCCCCTGTCTCCTCAACTCCCCCGTCCGCTGAAACCCCATTCCCCTCTTGCTCGTCGCCGGCGAAGAGTGTCGTAATGGCGAACATCCTGATTGATCCTGCTCCTTTCTTGCCGAATGGCTTCCAGATTATGCAGGTGGCTGGGCGGAATCGTGTCAAAAGGGTGGTGGTGCCTCGGAGGTCGAGGTCTCATGAACAGTATGCCATTGCTACCATTAATCCCCTCCCCCCTGGTCCAGTTCCGTTCTTGAATATTCGTGATGTCCTGGTTGATTTCCTCAATAATGAGGTTAGAGTTCACTTTAGAGATGTCCAGGCTTGTCCCTTTGGGTCTGCTTATGTGCAGTTTCATCATGTCAGTGATCGGGATAGGCTCATTGCGGCTAGCCCGATTCCGTTTCAAGATGTGCATGTCTCTTTTGTTAAGCACAATGAGGGAGATAACTGGAGGATGGCTCAGTTTAATAATGAGTGCTGGGTGATGCTAGTTGGGCCTCCTCTTGACCACTGGCATACGGAGGATCTGAATGCTGTCTTTGCTGATATTGGGAAGGTTCTTTTATGGGAGAGGGACCCAGACCAAAAGGGTAGGATTCTTGCAAAGATTCGTGTTACTGACCTGGTAGACATACCCAAGAGTGTAAGGTTTACCATTGGCGACTTGGTGGAGTCTGAATCATGGACTTTTTCTGTTGAAGTGTTACAAAGTGACTTGCTTGGGGGGGCACCTGATGAGGACCCACTTCCAGATGACAATGAGGACCCACATCCTGTTCCTGTTCATGGCCCTATCTTTGGGCCCCAAATTCCACCTCCTCCCCCTCCCCCACCTGCTCCTGGGGGTGGTTGGGGACAGTGGTTGGCCCCTGTGCAAGATCCTGCCCCTGATGGTGGTAATGATGAAGGTTGGGGCCCCTGGGAAGCTGCTGCTGCTCCTGTTCAAGGCCCTGTCATTGCTCCTGGTGAAGACATGCCTGTTGACAATCAGCATCTTCCACCTCAAGATGTTAACAGTGGAGTTACAGGTGCTATCATTGTCCAAGACTGGGAGTCTGATGATGATGAGTCTGTTAATGAGCCTGAGGCTGCTGAGGAGCAGGGTGTGGCTGTTGAACCACAAGGAGTTGGCATTGGTGAAGGCCTACAGAATATTTTCCAGAACTATTTGGCTGATGATGATGAGGCAAACTCTGATGCTGAGGAGGGGGTGGGGAGCCCTATGGACTCAAGTACTGTGGCTGCTGATAATGGTGATTGGATTTTGGAGGATCAGCACCTTCTTTCTCCAAATGAGGCTCATCTTCAGGTAGGAATGGTGAGAGCTTTTGTCTCCATTCCTGATGTGCACATTGCTAAGCAGGGATTTTCCCAACAAGGCTTGGAACTCTGGGAGAATTATTTTGCTCCCCATATTCAGAAGGACACTTCTTCAATGGGCTCTCTCAAGTGTGATATCCCTGTAAGTTGGTTTAACTTTATTACTCTCATGCTTGCTACCCCTGAGAAGTTTAATTGGGTCAAGGGCTTCCTTACTTCTCCTTTATGGGAAATTATTAAAGAACCTATTGCTGAGGAGAGTTCCATTTCTTTCATCATCCCTAATGAGAGCTTTTCACAGATGGCTCCTTCTTGTCTGGGTATTGAAGCTAATAAATCTTCCTGCTCCCCCTCCACCCCTGCCAGAAAGAGAAAGGGCAAGGAACCTCTTGTTGACACTGAGGTGAGAAGAAGTCCTAGAATTGTTGAACTGAATGGGGGCTTTAAAAGTCACATAAATTGTCTAATTTGCTAATTGTCTGGTTTGTAATGCTGTTCCTCCTTGCTTGATTCCTAAAGTGGTTAAAAATCTTGCTGCCTCCTTCTCCAAGGTTAAGGATGGGGCCCTGGAGAAGAGGTTGCTCAAGAAAGGGAAGGCCAATGAAGTGGCAGTTAAGGCTCCTCCAAAAGGCAACATTAAAGGAAGTGTTTCCTCTAGCTTGAGCATTGGAGGCAAGAAGAAACCTGGGGCTGCTGGTACCTGTGGACAGCAAGCCAAAAAGAAGCCCTCCTCTTAAGTGATTAATGTATCAAACTAAGTCTTTTGCTGGAGTCTTGTTGACTCACTGTCATGTGATCTGTTCTTGTGATCTTGTCATGTGTTTGATACTTGTTGTGGAATATGTCTGTGGTGCCTTGATATGGATTGCCTTTTGCCTATGTGATTGTTGTTTCCACTCTTGGGTGATTACATTATTTATATCACCCCATATCTATACTTTCTTTTGGTTTCTTAATGAATAACAAAAGAATTTGGAAGATATTGAATTGGAATATCAGAGGAATTAACTCTGAAAAAAATGGAATGCGCTTAGAAATAAAATTGAGGAGTCTGGATGTGACATTATTTGTCTCCAAGAAACTAAGAGAGAGGATTTTGACAGCTCTTACATCAAAAAATTATGCCCCCCCCCCAAATTTACCAATTTTGAATTTCTTCCCTCCAGAGGAGCCTCTGGAGGTCTGATCACCATTTGGAATGGTTCCTTGTTCTTTGGGCATCTTTCCTTCCACAATGAGTTTTCCATCTCCATCACCTTGACATCTCTCTTGTCCAATGAATCCTGGATCCTTACCAATATTTATGGGCCATGTTTACCTGAAAAAAAGGCTGAATTTTTGGACTGGTTTGGAAACATTGATATGCCTGATGATTTGGACTGGCTCATTGTGGGAGACTTCAACTTCTGTAGACAACCTTCTGATAGAAACAAATTGGGTGGAGATGTGAATGGTATGCTTCTCTTTAATGAAGCCATTAATAATTTGGGTCTCATAGAGTTACCACTTAAAGGTAGGAAGTTCACTTGGAGTAACATGCAAAAAGATCCCCTTTTGGAAAGGTTGGACTGGTTTTTTTACTTCTGCTTCCTAGACTTAGAGTTTTCCTCAACTTTTATTGCTCCTCTTACAAAACCTACCTCTGACCATCTTCCTTGTGTCATTTCCATTGGCACAATGATTCCCAAAGCCCAGGTGTTCAGATTTGAGAATCATTGGATGCATCATAGGGAATTTAAAGCTATTGTTCAAAATGCCTGGAATATTCCTGTGGGTTTTCAGGATTCTGCAAAAAAAGTCAATGCTAAATTCAAAAATGTGAGAAGGGGGCTAAAGCTCTGGGCCAAAAATCTGCCCTGCCTGAAATCACAACTCTGCAATGTTAATGCCACCATTGATTTTCTAGATGTCATGGAGGAAATGAGAACTCTTACTGTCCAAGAATGGAATCTCAGGGATCTCCTGAAAAATCTTATAATCTCTCTGTTACAGGATCAAAATACTTATTGGAAACAGAGGGGGGAAATTAAATGGGTTAAGCGGGGTGATGAAAACACAAAATTCTTTCATTCCAGAGCTACCATAAGCTTTAGGCATAACTACATTTCCATGCTTAAGGATGTTTCTAATCTTGAGGTTTATGATCATGATGGCAAAGCAAATCTCCTTTGGAATTCCTTTAAATATAGAATGGGTACTTCTGACAAGCCTGAAATGCACTTCAATCTTAATGACTTGGCTGGGGAATGCTTAAGACAAGAGGAAAGGGATGCTTTGGAAAAGCCTTTCTCTGATGTGGAGATTGATGAGGTCATTAAAGATCTGCCAAATGATAAATCCCCTGGCCCTGATGGTTTTAATAATGAATTTATGAAACATTGCTGGCCTATTATTAAGGAGGATGTGAAACAACTCCTTGTGGATTTCTATGAGGGGCAAACTTCCTTGGAAAGCATTAATGCCTCTTTTATCACCCTCATTCCAAAAATTGCAGCTCCTTTGACTCCTGCTGATTTTAGGCCTATTTCTTTGCTAAATAGTGTCTTTAAGATTATCACCAAAATCCTGGCTAATAGACTGCAGAAGGTCATCCTTAAACTTGTTCACAAGAATCAATATGGTTTCCTCAAACAAAGATCTATCCAAGATTGTTTAGGTTGGGCATTTGAATTCCTTGATCAATGTCACAAGTCCAAGGAAGAAATTTTAATTCTTAAGCTTGACTTTGAAAAGGGTTTTGACAGAATTGAGCACTCTGCAATTATCAATATCCTTAAAGCCAAATGTTTTGGTGATAAATGGATTTCTTGGATTCAGTTGATCTTTGGTTCAGCTTCTTCCTCTGTGCTTTTAAATGGAGTGCCTGGGAAAAAAATTATTGCAGAAGAGGTGTTAGACAGGGGGATCCTTTATCTCCTCTACTGTTTGTCTTGGCTGCTGATCTCCTTCAAAGTATCCTCAATAAAGCAATGAATCTTGGTCTTCTTTCTCTTCCCACTGAAGATGTGTTCTGTCCTGATTTCCCTGTGGTTTAGTATGTAGATGACACTTTATTAATCTTAAAGCTGATTCTGAGCAACTTCTGTGCCTTAAGGCCATTCTTCAGACTTTTGCTCTCTCCACTAGACTCAAAGTTAATTACTCTAAATCCAGTATGATGCCAATTAACATGGACTCTGAGAGGCTTGGACACTTTGCTAATACTCTTTCTTGCCTCACTGGCTCTTTGCCTTTCACCTACCTTGGTCTGCCTCTAAGTTTAAATAAGCCTGCAGTGGAACATTTCCTGCCTATTGTTCAGAGAGTTGAGAGGAGGTTGTGTGGGATAGCTGATTTTCTTAATTATGGGGGGAAACTGCAGCTAGTTAAATCTGTTTTGTCTTCCCTTCCCATATATTACATGAGTTGTTTTGATCTTCCTGTCACTATTAAGGAACAGTTGATTAAATATATGAGGCAATGTCTGTGGAGAAATAAAACATGTGATGTTCAAGCTAGAGGTAATGCTCTTGTAGCATGGAAGAAAGATTGTCGGCCCAAGAACCAGGGGGATTGGGAGTTCTTGACCTTAATGTTCAAAACTCTGCACTTCTTTTGAAGAATTTGGATAAATTTTATAATCACAAGGATATCCCTTGGGTTCACCTTATATGGAACACTTATTACTGTAGTGGTAAACTCCCTGGAAGAAGTCTTGAGGGATCCTTCTGGTGGAAAGCTCATCTGAAATTGATTGACATTTTTAAAGGAATTGCAAAGTGCTTGGTGGGAGATGGAAAATCCACACTTCTCTGGTCTGATATGTGGAATGATAGTTGTCTTCAACATAAGCTTCCTCATCTCCTCTCCTATGCAAAAAACCCACACATCTTTGTCAGTGAGTTCCTGCAGACAGATAATACTCAAGATCTTTTTTACCTCCCTCTGTCACAGCAAGATTACCAGGAATATCAAAGTCTTGAGCAAATTATTAATACTGACAGGCAGGGGGAAGCTGATAACTGGAGTTACATTTGGGGCAGTAATTTTTCGGTCAAAAAGGCTTATTGTTTCTTATCTGGTTACCAACCTGTACAGCCACGTTTCTCTTGGTTGTGGAAATCCTCTTGTCAACAAAAGCATAAATTCTTCTTCTGGCTCTTACTGCTTGATAGGCTAAACACAAGAAACCTTCTGAAAAGGAAATGTTTTTCTCTGGCATCATATGAATGTGTGTTCCATGGCTGCATCGGTGAAGAAACCATTCTACATTTATTTTGGGACTGCCCTTTTGCAAGAGCTTGCTGGGCTGAAATCTCGCATGTCCAAGTGGCTGATCAAAATCTTTTTGAAGCTTTAGACAGTATTAAAAAAGATCTTAAAGTCCCTTTTGCAATGGAAATTCTTGTACTTGGAGCTTGGGGCATTTGGATTTGCAGAAACAATGAAATCTTCAACAACAAGCATGCTTCGCTTGAGGAATGGAGAGTTATTGTAGCTCAGGAATTAAGATGGGTCATGTATAGAATTAAGAAGAAGTATTATCAGGGCCTCAAAGATTGGATTGAAAATAATTTAGACAGGAGATAGCTGCTTAGAATGTTATCCCTCTTTTGAGGTGGATTGAGTTTGTAAATATTTTTTGTAACACTCTATGATATATAAAAAAAATTGCAGTGGGGCATTTTGCCCTACTGTTTTACCCTTAAAAAAAATAACAAGCTTAAAATGAATAATATATAACCTAAGTCGATTTTGAGAAGAACAAGGTGAAATTTTGAGGGACGATGGATTCATCTTGAAATAAAATGGTTGACTTATTCCAAGAAAAGTATGCATGTGTGGTATTTATGCTAGGCCACTAGAGTTGTTAGAACTTTGAAAATTATTGTGCTACTAATTACAATCAGAAACAATGTTTTGTTTGATTGGGATTATATATGTGATCTTATAGATCAATATTAAAGACACAACATGGGTGTTTCTATAAATTAAAAAGTAGTTTGAAATATAAGGCATCTTACTTGCGAGTGATTACAGTACTTGGTAGTGAGGTACAATTTCTTAATATACTTGGTAGCGCGGCCAAATTTTCGTGCTTCATGCAAATAAAATTATAAAAACACCACATGATAGGCTAGGATTCAGAAAATAACCACTCTGTGCTACGGTTTTTAAAAACTGCCACCTCGGAGTTGATACGTAGATAGCATTGATAGATCTTTGATGCTCGTCTAGTGACAAAATTGGCGAGTGGGTCTCTGTTGTGAGGTTGACGTGGAAGTAGATGGCGAATAACCGTCAATGGTGCGGTCGGAACCCTAACCCCATGTCCCGACACGCTTCAAGGCATTCCATCTCTTTTCCTCTTCAGTGCGCGCACTAAAGCGATGGCAGCGGTGAATTCACCCGATGGTAGATCTCTGGCCAGCGACAGCACTGGCGCCGGAGACGGCTGCGGCGAGGGACGCAATATGGCGCTGGGGACTATGTCGAGGTGCCCGGCTTCCTCTGGCGGAAGGAGATTGCTGCAGGAGCTCAAATCCGGTTGCGGTGAAGGTTGCAGTTGCCGTGGTGAAGAGCTGGAAAACCGGATTCAGCGGCGGCGATGGTGGCAAGTAAGTTATTCCTCTTGTCTGTTACTCGATTTACAATTTTGGCTATTTTTTCTAAATGAAAATTTAGATGGCCACGACAATTTGAAGTGCAATTTATGCCAATTAGACACCGATCCTGAAAGTTGCTTGCACGGCTCCGATTCTTGACACCGGTCCGTGCGCGACGGAGCACACCGGGAAAACAAGGCCAGACCTGTGTCATTTACAAACATTTTTCTTATCATCGTCGTCACTGTTCTTGACTGTGACGGCGACAATTTCCACATTCTCTATAGCATACGTGCTTAACGCATGACGACGGCCGTGATATTAATTAGCAAGGATGTTCACAGTGCTCCTCCAGAAAATCAGAGAAATCTGAACGAGCTGGAGAATGTTGAGTTCCATTATTGCATCTTTATTCTTTATATATCTTGCGTTTTATTAGGTGGTCAGCTTGTGTAGCGCGAACCTAAGCCATTTTTCTATTACTCCACATCTCAAAGTACGCTCGTTGACAGAATCAGTTTGAGAAAATTATGAACAAAAAACAAGAAGTAGAAAAGGACAATTATGAACAAATTTGACAGCAAAAAGGAATATTGTGGACGTGTGAGATTATTACACCTCTTCAGGTGCCGTTTAATAAGCATCTTTGCAACCAAAACTTTTCTTCTTGCACATGAGATCCATATTTCAAAACACCAAGAACGTGAAAAACATATTTGACTAAGAAACAAGAGACGAACGAGAAAATGTGGGAGCATCATTTCAAACATAACCCACTTGTTTACGTTAATCTCGAAACTTCTGTCAAGCCTCAAGATATTTATTAGACTTTTATAAGCTTTAAAACCCATATCAAGGTTCAAAAATATATGAATAGACATGACAAGTTGTAACTAGTCTTTAAATATTTAAGGATCCCACATTGTTTGTGGAAAATGGTATTTTGTGTTTTTTAGTATTGGTATTCAGAGAAAATATCAATAGAAGCGCTTTTATAATATGTCCAAAGCTAAAAAAACAAGGGAGTGATCATAGATTATACATCTTAGAAATAACTATATCTTAGTCCACAAAGGTATATGTCTCAAGATCTTCACAACTTCTTTTGTGCTCACAAGTTTCATGTTTATTTTTAGTGTTGAATTAGAAATAGTTATTTCCTAGACGACAATGATAGCCGTCCTTCCAAGATCTTTAAGAATCCTTTTACATTTGCACGAGTCTCGTGGTTCTTAGCGGTGACTTGGAAGTAGTTACTTATCATATGTCTGAGAAATAGCTAAATATATAATCTAACTTTACATTTATGGAACAAAAACATGATTGTGTGGAACAATTATAAATGCATAAGAAACCACATTTTTCCTAATATTTAGTAACATGGTTAGTTTTGGTAGAAATAATAGAAAGGGTACTATCTGGTGTTGTATTAAAAAGAATACACATTTAGTGACAATATATACTAAACCAAAAGGTTAAAATGTTCAGTACAAATACCTGATAAAGATTAACTATATCTTTGTACATATCAAGAGAAAAGTTGTTATTTCAAATGTGCATAATGAAAGTGCATTTGGGAAAAAACAAGGTGAAATTTCGAGGGACGATGGATTCATCTTGAGAGAAAATGTTTAACTTAGTCGAAGAAAAGTATGCATGTGTGGTATTTAAGCGGGGACACCGGAGTTGTTAGAAGTATGGAAATTATTGTGTTGTTAATTACAATCAGAAACAATGTTTTGTTTGATTAGGATTTTGCGATCTTATAGATCAATATTAAAGACATAACATGGGTGTTTCTATACATTCAAAAATAATATAGTTTGAAATATAAGGCATATTACTTGGTAGTGATTATAGTACTTGGTAGTAAGGCGATAATTTCTTAATATAGTTGGTAATGTGGAGAAAATTTCCACGTTCTTTATAGCATAAGTGCTTCATGCAGAGAAAATTATATAAAACCACCACATTACAGGCTAGATTCAAAAAATCACCACTTTACACTAGTGTTTTAAAAACAACCACCTCAGAGTCAATACGTAACAGATAGCATTGATAGCTCTTTGACGCTGGTCTAATGACAAAACGGGCGAGTGGGTCCTTGTTGTCAGGTTGACTTGGTAGTAGATGATGGATGACCGTTAACGGTGTGGTCCAAAACCTAACCCCATGTTCCGACACACTTCAAGCCAATCCAGCTCATTTCCTCTTCCGCGTGCACTAAAGAGATGGCATCAGCGAATTCACCTGGTGGTAGATCTCTGGCCGATGGCGGCGCTAGCACCGGAGATGGCGGTAGTGAGGGATCTAATCATGGCGATGGGGACAATGCGAGGTGGCCGGCTTCCTCACGACGGAAGGGGATTGCTGCGAGAGCTCGAATCCGGTGGCGGTGAAGGCTAGCGTTGCCGTGGCGAAGAGGTGAAAGGAGAACCCTACGTAGAGCACCCATTGGAAAACTAGATTCGGTGGCGGCGGCATCGAGTAAGTTATTCCCCTCATCCGTTACTTGATTTACGATTTTGGCTATGGTTGAAAATGAAAAATAAACAATTATTGCTTTTCTGAATATTTGTAGTTTGAATGATGATATATGGGATGCACAGATAAATTCAGATGGCCACGACAATTTGAAGTGCAGTTTATGCCAATTAGACATCATATTCCTTAGTTTGTTAGCTCTATTTGAGGGAGAGGGGTATGGAAAGAAAGACTGCATGTATTATGTTAAAGAAGAGGAAAGCACCAAATACAGATGTGTGGTAGGTGCATTACAGTATCTCACTCTGACAACAGTTAATAAGGTTTGTCAGTATTTACATGCTCCCACTACTCTGCACTGGGCATATGATAAACGCCTTATGAGATATGTTGAACATACAATTGGTACAGTGCTAACATTTCTGAAGTCCAATTTTACATTAGTCAGCGACTTTTTAGATGTTGACTGGCCAGGATGAGCAGATGATCGTCGATCTACTAGAGGCTTTGTTGTCTTCTTTAGACCAAATCTTATTTTTTGGAGTGCTAAGAAGCAAACCACAGTCTCTAGATCTAGCACACTGGAATAGGGTATAAATCTATGGCAAATGCCACTACGGAAGTAAATATGGATACATATATTGCTTGAAGAACTTGGAGTGCCACCATGTTTTTGGTGTGATAATATGGGAGCAACATATTTATCACCAAATCCTATCTTTTATGTCCGAGCCAAACATGTCCAGATAGACCTTTATTTTATCAGAGAGAGAGAGAGAGAGAGAATTGTCACCTAGCAAGTAGAGATTCTATTTGTTCCTTCGAAGGATCAAGTCGTTCATGGATTTACAAAGCCTCTTCATGTTCATAACTTTGAAGATTTTAAATATATAATCTTAACTTGAGTAAGTTATGATTAAATAGGGTGTTAGAAATAGTATGGTACTTTAGTCCTATACGTGTACTATGTATCTACCTTCTACTTGTACCAGCTAGCACCACAACGTGCACAACATAAATGGACAAAACAACATGAGGGTCGGGTTATATCCGAGTAGAACGTCGATTTGACATCCGTGAGTTTCGTGTCTCTGCAATTTTGAGTTTCTCCCGGTAGTGCTTGCTCCAACTTATATGACAGAGCAAGTCACACGGTCCATAATCTCTCTATTTGTTCAAAGATCCCATATCGCCGTCGAATAAGCACGCATGGCGTCGCGTGGCGTTTCCTGAGCACGTGAAAGTAACCATCCCCACACGCATGACGCATCCGAAAGAGGATCAGTCATCTGGCGCTTTGCTTTCTTCTTGAGCTTCGTACTTCATGGCCCAATTACTAGTTCGTTTAGCAAAAAAAAATGCAGAGCCTGCCATGCAAATTCATCCATGGTTCACGGAAGTACACGCTGCCACACCGAATCTTTGGCACGACACCGCCACAGTACTGAACCGAACTCGTGTAAAGCTAGGCCGCATCTGTACCAGTATCTCTCACGATCTCGCCGTAGATTGGTACGTGAGCGGCGCATACGAGCTGCCCACGACACGACGCGAGCATTTCTTGGCTCCGACCGTGGAGAATTTTGTCAAATACTACTATCACCGGCGAGCCAGACGACGAGGAGTCCTCGGTTCAATCGACGACAGTGAGAAGCGAGCACTCTTGGGCATGGAGAACCCGATGCGGCACCGATAGATAGACAGAGAAAAGCGACGGCGCGGTGAAAGCTACTTGCACGGCTCCGATTCCTGATACCGATGCCTGACGAAACTAGGCGGAAACAAGGCTCTGGTGTTTGATTTGTAAGTTTTTCTTTGTCTTATCTTATGGTTATCGTCACTATTTTTATTTTGAATTGTGATGGATGGAGACAATTTCCATATCATTTCGGCATGGATGTTGACAGTATTCCTTTAGAAAATTTGGCAAATGTAGTACTAGTATATAGGTAGAATGAATGAACGACCTGGAGAATGTTGAGTTGGACTGTATCTTTTAAACATAAGGAGCCCTGCGTTAAATTAATAACGCCGAAAACAGCAGGTACACAATGCGATTACAAACAGGCCAGGCCACCGGGATTACAAGCAAGTAAAAGATGAACAACACAAGCACAACTTGAAACACCTAAGCCACTACTCGACACCGAGAGCACCAGGGAAGCCGAGATCAAAGAAGACACCGCCGCGAACCACCAACTGCGCCAACCGGACACCTAGGCCCATCCTCCGCCATCTTCGCCTTCGGAGAAGGGACCTGATGCAGCCCAACATATGGCAAACACC
This sequence comes from Avena sativa, assembly GCA_916181665.1. Classification (NCBI taxonomy): domain Eukaryota; kingdom Viridiplantae; phylum Streptophyta; class Magnoliopsida; order Poales; family Poaceae; genus Avena; species Avena sativa. The sequence goes on from OV702282.1 coordinate 412,879,924, forward strand.
ATTGGCCCACATCATGTCACGCCAACCATTCCTACAAAGGTGACATCCTTCCATATTTCACCCTCCCTTGGTTATCATGAGAATGAGATCCTACTTGAGATAAGTGTCAATGCTATGACCAGACCCATGGCCATGACGCCAAGAGGAGAAGACAATGATGCCCCAGAAGCCGAGGCGCTCAAGAATGAGGCATGGAAAAGAAGAAGAAAGAAGCAGTCCGGCGCCGCCGGCCCCACCACCGGACCAAACCGGCGCCCCGCCGAACGACTCCTCAGTACACTCTTTTGTCAGCCCACGGACGAACCGGAACCGTGCCGGAGCATCCGGCGCCAGATCCGGTTCACCGACTTAGCCGCCAAACGAACCGGCGCACAGGTCGGCGCCGCCAGATTGATAGCCGAAATGCCTAGTATGTGCACTATTTAGGGTTTGATGCCCAGGAATATTCCTCCTACCTACCCCTTCGCCCCTAGTACTATAAATAGCCCCCTTGTGGCTCAGATCTGATTGGAGTTAAAGATGAATGAAGGTTTGTGCCTAACCCTAGATGGGAACCCCTCTCTATAGTTAATATATGAGTTGTACAAGGCATTGGAGTTTGGTGTTCGTCTCCAAGTCATCAAGACCCTCCTCAAGTGTTTTGTCTCTTCCTATCTAGGATTCTAATAGTGCTAGGTCTCCCCCCTTTGGGATTCTACTTGGTTGCTACTCTCTCCTATGATTTGGATTCTATCATCCGCTTGCTAATCTATCCTTTGGTGATTCTACCTCACGGTCTCTCGCTGAGGATTCTATTGGATTGGTTGTTCGAACCAATGGGAGCAAATCGAATCAGGCGTGTTTACGTGTGTTTGTATCTTTACCTTGAATTTGGCTGCATCTGTACTGGCCAGTCTCTCTCACGATCTCACCGTAGATTGGTACGTGAGCAGCGCATCCGAGCTGCCCACGACACGACGCGAGCATTTCTTGGCTCCGACCGACGAGAATTTTGTCAAATACTGTACTATCACCGGCGAGCCAGACCTCGGTTCAATCGACGACAGGTGAGAAGCGAGAACTACTGGGCATGGAGAACCTGATGCGGGCGGCACCGATAGATAGACAGAGAAAAGCGACGGCGCGCTGAAAGCTACTTGCACGGTTCCGGTTCCTGATACCGATGCCTTGACGAAACACGGGGGAAAACAAGGCTCTGGTGTTTGATTTGTATAAGCTTTTCTTTGTCTTATCTTATGGTTATCGTCACTATTTTAAATTGTGATGGATGGCGACAATTTCCATATCGGTTATGCATGGATGTTGACAGTACTCCGGCCCTTAGAACATTTGGCAAGTGTATTACTCCCTCTGATCCATATTACTTGTCGCAGAAATAGATGTATCTAGATATGTTTTAGTGCTAGATACATCCAAACCAGTGGCAATTAATATGGATCGGAGTAAGTATATAATATGTAGAATGAATGAACGAACATGGAGAATGTTGAGTTTGATTGCCTCTTTATTCTTTATTTATCTTGCATTTTAGGTGGACAACTTGTGTAGCACGAAGCTAAGCTATTTTTCTATACATCAAACTCAGCTCGCGGATGAGTCGGTTCAAACATGAAAAAAAAAGAAAGTAGTAATAGCACCAAATGATTGGACCTATATCTTATTCCATGACATGGATATCCAAAAGTGGTGAGATTCCGAAATTTGTTAAAAAAACACGAGATTCTAATCAATTCTAACAAAAATTTCAGATACAACAGCTTATTACTTTCTAATCATGGCATCTCCTCTGTCGTTTAAGGTTCTTTACGGTTTTCTTGGTTCCTTTATTGCAGTTCAAAGTTCACATATTAAATTAGTTAAGTGCAGAGGAGCTCTATCTTTTCAGATTTGCCTCATCCTAACATTAAAGCAATTAATTAATCAATCATATGGCGTCTTATTTTCGCGTTTCACAATGGCGGTTACTCTTCCATTGTAGGGACTACAAAGTTATCATGTAGTATATGATTCACATATATATCCCTTATAGTATGTCACTAATCCTAAATATGACCTAGAGGGCTAGGATACACTTTAAGACCTGCTAACACTTGGTACCGAAAACACCAAGACATGAAAAACATATTTCAAACATGAGAAATCGTGGGACCATCGCTTCAAACATACACACCTGTTGAAGTTAAGCTCGAAACTTCTGTCAAGATATTTATTATAATTTTAACCTTTAAATCCCATATCAAGGTATTTAAATATATGAATAGACATGACAAGTTATAACTACTCTCTAAATATTCAAGGAGCACACAATGTTTGTGGAAAATGGTATTTTGTGTTTTTAAGTATAGATATTGAGAAAAAAATCAATAGAAGCTTCTATAATATGTCCAGAGCTAAAATAACAAGGGTGTGATTATAGATTATACATCTTAGAAATAACTATATCTTAGTCGACATAGGTAGGTGTCTCAAGATCTTGACAACTTCTTTCGTACTCGCAAGTCTAATGTTTAGTTTTAGCAGTGAATTAGAAATAGTTATTCTCTAGAAAATATGGATAGTTGTCCTTTCAATATATTTGCGAATATTTTTGCACTTGCATTAGTCCCGTGTTTAGCTCATATGGTTCTTAGCGGTGACTTATTAGCAATAATTATTTCTCATGTGTCTGAGAAATAGCTAAACTAATAAGATAATGTAATGTTTATTTGGAACAAAAGTATGGTTGACTGGAATAGTTAGTGAAATAGTAGAAAAGGTACTAGTTAATATTGTATCAAAGAACACATTTAGTGAAAATATATACTAAAATGAAAGGTACAAAAGTTTAGTATAAATATTAACTATACATTATATCCAACAAATGTATTTCATGAAAAAATAAACTAGGGTTTTGTGTTTTTAGTCACCATCAAACTTAAAGATGAGTGATTAAACTTTCATAATGTCATCATGGATGGCATAGGCCTCCTGACCCCTAGAAATGAATTATTTTACGATGACAGATTTACTTTATTTTTCACATTTCCTAGCACAAATATATGAAATGACCCCTTCTACATGTGTGTCATTAATGATAGATATTAACATTCATCATGCCACATGTTCACCTTCTCCTGGACAACGTTTGTTAACTAGCAATTGAAAAAAAAGGTGCATTATTATTTTCAGATACATACCGAACGGTACCAAATATACCATAAAAGGTGCATGGAGTCTCCTCCAACAGGACTTTCTTAGCTTAGAACTCAATATGTGACTCTCACAGGGAAGTCGCTCACTTAGGAATTAAGTTACCAAAATTTGCTCATATGAGAAATAAAAGAACTCTTAAGTTAACGAAATAAGTCTCCCAACAACAAGTTTTCATCGTTGATGAAAGAAACAAGAAAGCATAAGTTTAAGGTACCATCTTCCGACATGTGCATCCACATGATACACACAACTAAAATTATTATTGGCAAATTACATGAATTAGCAGCACAAGACAAGTAACCAGTGGCAGACCTCGACCATCATTGTAGGAGGGGCCAAAAGACATTAGATGGAAGTTGAGGGGCCAACTTGAAGTTTTTTTGTTTTATATGGTAAAAAAGGTAAATACTAGGTAGTATTGTGCAATTTTTAATTGAGTTGGGGGCATGGATTTTTTTTGCGTCCACTAAGGGCACCCACAATGTGTAGCCAAAAGTGGTTTCATATTTGCTTTTTGACTTTTGAAACTAGTTCCCTACGCTATGGAGGTGGTTCTAAATTGAGAAAAAAAAGGGAACTGAAGCAAGAGGGTGCTTTGATGCCAAATGTGGTTCCAAATTTCTTAGCCAATCTACGTGTGACGTGTATCCTCTGCTCTCATATCTTAGGCAAAAAAATAAGGCTATTTGTAGGGGTTCGTAGCATGGAAAACAAAAAATTTCTATCGCATACAAACAAACAAGCCAAGATCTATCTACTAGATTGTAGCAACGAGTCGATGGTATAACTTACCCTCGAAGATTCCAAAGCGTTTAACGAGAGCGGATTCTCGTGGGTGATGTAGTCGTACTCTTTCCGATCTCAAGATCGTGTAGACGATCCTTCCGGCGCCACGTTCCGGCAGCGCTCCCGCAGTCGGTCACACGTTCGGTACTCGACGAAGACCTTCCTCTCCCTTGTTCCAGCAGGCAGCGGAGGTTGTAGCACTCTCCTCGCGATTCCGACAGCACAACGGCGTGGTACCGGAAGTAGAGGGGAAATCCCGCAGGGTTTCGCCTTAAGCCGGTGCGAGTATGGTGGAGCTTATGAGAGAGGCTATTAGTGGTCTAGAAATTAGACACACCAATTAGAAGGCTCTAAACCAATTAGAAGGCTCTAAACCGCTGGCTAAAGCAATTAGAAGCTCTAAACCAAAACGGCTCTAAACCGGAGGTAGAAGATAGGAACTTGTGTGTTCTAGGAGGGGAGCCCTGCCCCTCCTTTTATGGGTGGGGAGGCGCGGCCAGGGGAGGGGAGTCCCTCCCCAAGTCGGCCTTGGGCTGGGCGCCGGCTTGGAGGAGTGGGACTCCTCCTCCAAGTTGGTTCCAACTCCTCTTGCTTGTTTCCCACAGTTTCCTGTTTCCCACAGTTTCCTGTTTTAGCCGTTTGACTTTCAAACTGGCAATTTGACTTTCATGTTTTTGGAACAGCAAGAACACTTAGCACATGATGCAATCATTCAATGACACACTCATGTACCCTCCCCCCCGGAGTGCCGGACAATCCGGAACCTTCTAGAACATTCCCGATGAAAACACCGGAATCATTCCCGAACTCCGAAACGGGACTTTCCTTATATGAATCTTATTCTCCGGACCATTCCGGATCACCTCGTGATATCCCGGATCCCATCCGAGACTCCGAACAACATTCGGTCTCTTTCTCATAATACCATAACTACTCAAACAACGTCGAATCCTTAAGTGTGTCTCCCTACGGTTCGTGAATTATGCAGACATGATCGAGACACTTCTCCGAACAATAACCAATAGAGGAATCTGGAAATTCATATGGCTCCCACATATTTCTACGATTACTTTGCGATCGAATGAACCACTTACATACGATACCAATTTCCCTTTGTCTCACGATATGTTACTTATCCGAGGTTATGATCGTCGGTATCTCTGCATACCTAGTTCAACCTCGTTACTGATAAGTACTCTTTTCTCGTTCCCGTGATATGTGATCCCTTGTGACCAAGTCACATGCTTGCAAGCTAATTGGATGACATTCCACCGAGAGGGCCCAGAGTATATCTATCTGTCATGTGGATGGACAAATCCCACTCTTGATCCATGTGTTTCAACCAATACTTTCCGAACACTTAATGCCACCTTTATAGCCACCCAGTTACGGTGTGGTGTTTGATGTCATCAAAGCATCCATCCGGTAAAGGTGATATGCATGATCTCATGGTCGAAGGAATTAGATTACTATGTATCAGAAAGCATATAGCAATTTGAACTATTGAAATGACTTTGATCTTTATGCTACGCTTATCTATAGGAGTATGTCCACCATATCATTCTCCTAACGATATGATCTTGTTGTTGATAACATCTCAATGTTCATGATAGGGAAACCACAATCATTAATCAACCAACAAGCTAGTGAAGTATAGAGGCTATACTAGGGACTTCAAATTATGTTTACAAATCACACAAGTATTAATGGTTTCCTTGTTAATACTATTATAGCATGAATGTAAACATTTATCATAAACACAAAGATATAATAATAACTACATTTATTATTGCCTCTAGGGCATATCTCCAACAGTCTCCCACTTGCACTAGAGTCATCTAATCTAGATTACATGGTAATATACCGAACACCCATGGCAGTTTGGTGTTGGTCATGTTTTGCCCTCGGGAGAGGTTTAGTCAACGGATCCGCCACATTCAGATCTGTGTGTACTTTGCAAATCTTTATATCACCATCCTGGATATGTTCTCGAATAGCGTGAAAACGTAGCTTGATATGCTTCAGCTTCTTGTGTGACCTTGGTTCTTGCGCATTGGCTATGGCGCCCATGTTATCATAGTAGATAGACATTGGGTCCAGCGCACTAGGAACCACACCCAGCTCTGTAATGAACTCTTTCATCCATATCGCTTCTTGTGAAGCCTCCGAAGCAGCCATGTATTCCGATTCAGTTGAAGATCTCGCCACAACGCTTTGCTTTGCACTCCTCCAGCTAACTGCTGCACCATTCAAAATAAATACGTATCCGGATTGTGATTTAGAATCATCTGGATCGGTGTTCCAACTAGCATCGGTGTAACCATTAACAACGAGCTGTTCATCACCTCCATAAGAAAGAACCATATCCTTAGTTCTTCTCAAGTACTTAAGGATGTTTTTGACCGCTGTCCAATGATCCACTCCTGGATCACTTTGATATCTGCTAGTTAAACTAACAGCATATGCAATGTCGGGTCTAGTACATAGCATGGCATACATTAGAGATCCTATGGCTGGGGCATAGGGAGTCTTACTCATCCTTTCTCTATCTTCTGCCGATGTCGGACTTTGAGTTTTACTCAAGGTCGTATTGGGCAACATGGGCAAGAACCCTTTCTTGCTTTCTTCCATTCCAAATCTCTTTAGAACTTTGTCCAAATATGTACTCTGTGACAATGATATTTGGCGTTTCGATCTATCTCTATAAATCTTTATGCCTAATATGTAAGCTGCTTCGCCAAGATCCTTCATTGAAAAACTATTATTCAAATATTCCTTGACACTATTAAGAAGGTCTACATCATTCCCAATCAACAATATGTCATCCACATACAGTATTAAGAATGCTACAGAGCTCCCACTCACTTTCTTGTAAATACAAGCTTCTCCATAAGTTTGTATAAAACCAAAACTTTTGATTACCTTATCAAAATGTTGATTCCAACTTCGGGATGCCTGCTTCAATCCATAGATGGACCGTTGAAGTTTGCATACCTTGTTAGCATCTTTAGGATCGACAAAACCTTTGGGTTGCATCATATACAACTCTTCATCAATGTCTCCATTGAGGAATGCTGTTTTGACATCCATCTGATATATCTCATAATCATAATATGCAGCGATTGCTAACATAATCCTCACAGACTTTAGCTTCGCTACCGGTGAGAAAGTCTCATCGTAGTCAACTCCTTGAATTTGTCGAAACCCCTTTGCGACAAGTCGAGCTTTATAGACAGTAACATTACCATCAGCATCTGTTTTCTTCTTGAAAATCCATTTGTTCTCGACAGCCTTCCGGCCATCCGGTAAGTCCACCAAAGTCCATACTTGGTTTTCGTACATGGATCCAATCTCGGATTTCATGGCTTCTTGCCATTTATTGGAATCTGGGCTCATCATCGCTTCATCATATGTCTCGGGGTCATCGGTGTTGTCCACCACCATGACATTCATAACGGAATCATACCAATCTAGAGTGGTACGAGTTCTCGTTGACCTCCGAGGCTCTGTAGCAACTTCAACCGAAGTTTCATGATCACCATCATTAGCTTCCTCTCTTATTGGTGCAGGCACCACAGGAACTTCTTCCGGTGCTGCGCTACTCGCAATTTCGAGAGAAGGTTCGACAACCTCGTCGAGTTCTACTTTCCTTCCAGTCACTTCTTTCGAGAGAAATTCCTTCTCTAGAAAGGATCCATTCTTGGCAACGAATGTTTTGCCTTCGGATCTATGATAGAAGGTATACCCAATAGTTTCCTTCGGGTATCCTATGAAGACGCATTTTTTCCGCTTTGGGTTCAAGCTTGTCCGGCTGTCACTTCTTTACATAGGCTTCGCATCCCCAAACTTTAAGGAACGACAATTTAGGTTTCTTCCCAAACCATAATTCATACGGTGTCGTTTCAACGGATTTAGACGGTGCCCTATTTAAAGTGAATGCGGCTGTTTCTAATGCATAACCCCAAAATGATAGCGGTAAATCTGTAAGTGACATCATAGAACGAACCATATCTAAGAGAGTTCGATTACGACGTTCGGACACACCATTACGCTGTGGTGTTCCCCGCGGTGTCAATTGTGAAAGTATTCCGCATTTCTTCAAATGCTCGCCAAACTCGTAACTTAGATATTCACCTCCACGATCAGAACGTAGAAATTTAATCTTCTTGTTACGTTGATTCTCTACCTCACTTTGAAACTCCTTAAACTTCTCGAAAGTTTCGGACTTATGTTTCATGAAATAGATATACCCATATCTACTCAAGTCATCCGTGAAGGTAAGAACATAACGATAACCACCGCGCGATGCTACACTCATTGGACCACACACATCGGTATGTATGATTTCCAATAAGTCCGTAGCTCGCTCCATCATACCAGAAAATGGAGTCTTAGTCATTTTACCCATCAGACATGCTTCGCATCTTTCAAGTGATTCAAAATCAAGTGATTCAAGAAGTCCATCGGAATGGAGTTTCTTCATACGTTTCACTCCGATGTGACCAAGACGACAGTGCCACATATAGGTCGAATTATCGCTTGATTTCAAACGTTTAGCCTCAATGTTGTTGATATGTGTATTTCCACTATCGAGATTCAATAAGAATAGACCATCTATCAAAGGTGCATGTGCATAAAACATATTACTCATATAAATAGAAGAACCATTATTCTCAGATTTAAACAAGTAACCGTCTCGCAATAAACAAGATCCTGATATAATGTTCATGCTCAACACAGGCACCAAATAACAATTATTTAAGTATAAAACTAATCCTGATGGTAGATGAAGGGGTAGCGTGCCGACCGCGATCACATCAACCTTTGATCCGTTTCCCACGCGCATCGTCACCTCGTTCTTCGCTAGCTTCCGTTTATTCTGCAGCACCTGTTTCGAGTTACAAATATGAGCAACCGAACCAGTATCAAATACCCAGGCACTACTACGAGTACTAGTGAGATACACATCAATAACATGTATATCAGATATACCTTTCTTCTTGATGTTGCCGTTCTTCAAATCCGCCAAGTACTTTGGGCAATTCCGCTTCCAGTGACCTTCTCCCTTGCAGTAAAAACACTCAGTATCAGGCTTAGGTCCAGCCCTGGTCTTCTTCGTCGGCGTGGTAGCTTTCTTACCACCCTTCTTGAAGTGTCCCTTTTGCTTAGACTTGCCTTTCTTGAATTTGGTGGTCTTATTGACCAACAACACTTGGTGCTCTTTCTTGATCTCCACTTCTGCAGATTTTAACATGGCAAAGAGTTCTGGCAACGTCTTGTTCATGTTCTGCATGTTGTAGTTCATCACAAAGTTCTTGTAACTTGGTGGTAGTGATTGGAGGACACGGTAAATCCCCAAAGCATTAGGAATCACTATACCCAAGCTTTGAAGTTTGTTTGCGTGCCCAGACATTTTAAGCACATGCTCACTGACGGAGCTGCCCTCTTCCATCTTGCAGTTAAAGAACTTTTCAGAAGCCTCATAGCTTTCAATTGCCGCATGAGTCTCAAAAATCAATTTGAGATCTTCGACAATATCATATGGGTCTGAATCCTCAAACCTTTTCTGAAGCTCCGATTCCAAACCATACAAGATAGCACACTGAACTATGGAGTACTGATTCTTCCGAGCGATGTAAACATTCTTTACTTCATCGGGAGCATCAGCTGCAGGTGGGTCACCCAGCGGTGCATCTAGCACATAGGTCAAATTACCAGCTGTGAGGACAATCCTCAAATTGTGGAACCAATCCGCGAAGTTGCTTCCATTGTTTTTCAACTTTTCTTTCTCTAGGAACGCATTAAAATTGATGGTAGGGGCTGCCATTGATCTACAACATATTTGCAATAGTTTAGAATAAGTTTATGACAAATTGAGTTCAAATTAATAATAAAATTAAACTAGGTGAACTCCCACTCAAAACAATATCCCTCACATTGTTTTAGTGATCACACGAACCAAATCCACCATATCAACACCGATCATCACGAGAGTTGACATAGTTTCAATGGCGAACAATCGACATGTTCATCACATCTACTATATGATTCATGCTTTACCTTTCGGTGATCCGTGTTCCGAGACCATGTCTGTACATGCTAGGCTCGTCAAGATCAAACCTTAGTTTCTGCATGAGCAAATCTAGCTTGCTCACGTTGTATACACTTGCAGAATCTAACACACCCGATCATCACGTGGTGCTTCGAAACAACAAGCTTTAGCAACGGTGCTAACTAAGGGTGAACACTTTATGATTTGAAATTGATGTGCATGAGGGATCATCTTATAATGCTACCGTCGTCTACTAAGCAATACAAGATGCATAAAGGATTAACATCACATGCAATTCAATATATATGTGATATGATATGGCCTTTCTTCTTTGTGCTTCCGATCTCCATCTTCAAGCACGAACATGATCTCCATCATCACCGGCATTGCATCAAGGTCAATGACGCTTCTCCATGGTTGTCGTCCACCGGCTTCAACTATTACAACTACTTTGAATAGACACGCGGGTCTTAACATAAATTAAAGACAACCATATGGCTCCTGCCGGTTGCCGACTTACAATAAGGAACATTGCATACATCAAATATAATCACAATCATGGCCATATCACATCACTGCACACCCTGCAAAACAAAGTTAGACGCCTCTACTTTCTTTGCATATTTTACGTGGTTTGGGGCTTTCAATAAGTGTCGTTCTAACTTACGAACAAGAACCACAACATTGATACTAGCATTGTTGATCACCCGTTGTAAATTGGATCTTAACTATGCTAGGAGAAACAGGCACCCGCAAAGCCACTTATGCAATACAAGTTGCATATCAAGCGTGGAGCAAGTCTCATGAACGATGTCATGTAAGGTTAGCCCGGGCCGCTTCATCCCAACATACCGCAAGATGCAAAGTACACAAGAAGTAATCGACAATAAAAGCATCAACGCCCACAATGACCATTGTGTTCTACTCGTGCAACAGATCTACATATAGACACGGCTCTGATACCACTGTAGGGGTTCGTAGCATGGAAAACAAAAAATTTCTATCGCATACAAACAAACAAGCCAAGATCTATCTACTAGATTGTAGCAACGAGTCGATGGTATAACTTACCCTCGAAGATTCCAAAGCGTTTAACGAGAGCGGATTCTCGTGGGTGATGTAGTCGTACTCTTTCCGATCTCAAGATCGTGTAGACGATCCTTCCGGCGCCACGTTCCGGCAGCGCTCCCGCAGTCGGTCACACGTTCGGTACTCGACGAAGACCTTCCTCTCCCTTGTTCCAGCAGGCAGCGGAGGTTGTAGCACTCTCCTCGCGATTCCGGCAGCACAACGGCGTGGTACCGGAAGTAGAGGGGAAATCCCGCAGGGCTTCGCCTTAAGCCGGTGCGAGTATGGTGGAGCTTATGAGAGAGGCTATTAGTGGTCTAGAAAGACACACCAATTAGAAGGCTCTAAACCAATTAGAAGGCTCTAAACCGCTGGCTAAAGCAATTAGAAGCTCTAAACCAAAACGGCTCTAAACCGGAGGTAGAAGATAGGAACTTGTGTGTTCTAGGAGGGGAGCCCTGCCCCTCCTTTTATGGGTGGGGAGGCGCGGCCAGGGGAGGGGAGTCCCTCCCCAAGTCGGCCTTGGGCTAGGCGCCGGCTTGGAGGAGTGGGACTCCTCCTCCAAGTTGGTTCCAACTCCTCTTGCTTGTTTCCCACAGTTTCCTGTTTCCCACAGTTTCCTGTTTTAGCCGTTTGACTTTCAAACTGGCAATTTGACTTTCATGTTTTTGGAACAGCAAGAACACTTAGCACATGATGCAATCATTCAATGACACACTCATGTACCCTCCCCCCCCCCCCCGGAGTGCCGGACAATCCGGAACCTTCTAGAACATTCCCGATGAAAACACCGGAATCATTCCCGAACTCCGAAACGGGACTTTCCTTATATGAATCTTATTCTCCGGACCATTCCGGATCACCTCGTGATATCCCGGATCCCATCCGAGAATCCGAACAACATTCAGTCTCTTTCTCATAATACCATAACTACTCAAACAACGTCGAATCCTTAAGTGTGTCTCCCTACGGTTCGTGAATTATGCAGACATGATCGAGACACTTCTCCGAACAATAACCAATAGAGGAATCTGGAAATTCATATGGCTCCCACATATTTCTACGATTACTTTGCGATCGAATGAACCACTTACATACGATACCAATTTCCCTTTGTCTCACGATATGTTACTTATCCGAGGTTATGATCGTCGGTATCTCTGCATACCTAGTTCAACCTCGTTACTGATAAGTACTCTTTTCTCGTTCCCGTGATATGTGATCCCTTGTGACCAAGTCACATGCTTGCAAGCTAATTGGATGACATTCCACCGAGAGGGCCCAGAGTATATCTATCCGTCATGTGGATGGACAAATCCCACTCTTGATCCATGTGTTTCAACCAATACTTTCCGAACACTTAATGCCACCTTTATAGCCACCCAGTTACGGTGTGGTGTTTGATGTCATCAAAGCATCCATCCGGTAAAGGTGATATGCATGATCTCATGGTCGAAGGAATTAGATTACTATGTATCAGAAAGCATATAGCAATTTGAACTATTGAAATGACTTTGATCTTTATGCTACGCTTATCTATAGGAGTATGTCCACCATATCATTCTCCTAACGATATGATCTTGTTGTTGATAACATCTCAATGTTCATGATAAGGAAACCACAATCATTAATCAACCAACAAGCTAGTGAAGTATAGAGGCTATACTAGGGACTTCAAATTAAGTTTACAAATCACACAAGTATTAATGGTTTCCTTGTTAATACTATTATAGCATGAATGTAAACATTTATCATAAACACAAAGATATAATAATAACTACATTTATTATTGCCTCTAGGGCATATCTCCAACACTATTTTTGTCAGCGGTAGGACCGCATGATGCAGGAATTTAGCATAGCTACATTGTGGAGCTCTAGCCAAATTGCATAATGAAGCCAAATTCGGCTTTTTATTAGATTTAGATATAGCAACATTATGGGTCTATCGGTGCAAGTAACTACAAAAAAGAAAATACATAGTAACTTCAAAGAAACTATTCAAGGGAAACATGTTGTCCAACTAGGAAAAGAATGGAGATGCACACGCACACACACTAGTTTTTTCTTCTCAGCTTCATTGGCTCTTTTATTGCAACTCAAAGTTCACGTTAAATATTTAGTGAAGTGTAAATGATCTCTGCCTTATTGGATCTGCATAAGCTAATTGCATGGAGCTGTCTAGCAAATGCACCACTTATCCCTCGGCAACATGTTGGTTCACGCGACAACACAACAAGAAAGACAATACATACTAACAACAAAGAAACTATTCAAGGAAAACATGTTGTCCAACTAGGAAAAGAATGCACGCACAAACACACGGGTGCCTTCAGCAAGGCCAGTCCTACATTATAGTTTCTCGAAATAGGCTTTCGTCCCGCTATATTAATATAGCAATCACATTGATACAAGAGTTCGAAAACAAAAGAAATGCTGGGGCAACAACACAAACATGCCCAAAAAGAAAAGAAATGGAGACAATGGCAAATCAACAAAGTGATGATAACCCGCAACCAATGCGCCCTCCGACTTGGCCCACCGCACTCCAAGCACCCCGATGTGCCGAGTACCAAGCAACACTTTCCTAAAGGGAAGCACTGTCGACACGGCATTGCTGCCCGGACCATGGTCCTAGGGTTTCCCCCGGCACTCCAAGTAAAGTGGAGACAGAGGATTCCCATGACGCCCTCCAAGAAGGAAAGGTGCCACTCGACGGCGGCACCGCGTCAGGGTCGGACGAGCAGACATTGATTTCTCCCGACCTCCACCCACAAAAAACCCTGACACATCGGAGCACAACCACCCATCTTCTCCGCCCACCAGCATGCACCACCACGATCTTGATGTCACCATCACCGTCTCTTCGAGGACACTGGCATGTGACCTGAATAGCAGAGGCACACGACATCGCCAGAACGAGGGACAACAGTCTCGCTACTGGGGGAGGAACCCCCCTCCACCTCCGAGAGGCAGTCTTCGATCGGACAGAACTGCCAGGACACACCAGGCCCAAACAGGCCTGACCGGACCCATACGGGTCCATGAAGCCCTAGCCGCACTGCTTTAATGGGAAAGCCACAACACCGCCGTCCCCAATCCTTAGCCTTGTCGTTGCCGCCACCTACAGAAAGCTCCACAGACACCGCACACGGCCCTCCCAAGCCCATCTGGAACTGAGATGCCTAGATCTTGCCGGGGACGAAGCCATCAGCGTTGCATATCCATGGTTCACTGCCGTTGCTCGACGCCACCACCAGCTCTCCCTAGCCGCGCCGGACCAGAGGATCCCTAGGAGCACCGCTTGGGGGAAGAAGGGCCCCGACCCGACCCCAAGGCGTGGGGAGAAGTAGGCCACCGCCGTCGGCGTCGCCCGGGCTACGCCTGGCGACCCCTACCAGCGGTGGCGGAGGGAGGAGGAGGTGGAGGGGTGTCGAAGGTGGCCGGAGGTGGCCGGAGGTAGGGACGTCCCCATCGCCCTGGGGGGAGACGGGGCGGGGGTTCTGTTTCCTACATTATCGTTTGAATGAAAGAAGCATCACTCTTTGCAAGTTCGTTGGTTATTTTATTGCATGTCAAAGTCACATTAAAAAATTAGTGAAGTGTAAATGAGCTATGCCTTTTTTTCGAAACTGATTTGTAAAAAATTAGTGAAGTGTAAATGAGCTCTGCCTTTTTTTGCAAAACTGATTTGTATTACTCAAAAAAGTCAGGAAATACAATCATCGCGACATATGCTTAGTAGACCATCAGGTCCAGACCCAAGCCATACTGTCGTGCGAGCATTAGTTCTAGCAAAATTTGCCATAAAATGACTACTAGTATTCTGACTTCTCCTAACATGAGTAATACAGGACTGGCGGACCTTCATCATGGACTTGATCTCTTCTATAACTGTAAAATGAACCGACTGATCCATCTCTCTATTTTTTAAAACATTGACAATATCCAAACAATCAGCTTCAATAAGCAAAGGGTGAGTGCTCCAATGCAACGCCAAGGATATACCTTCATGTAGTGCTTTTAGTTCAGCCCCAAGTGCGTCCCTGCATGAGAATAGCTGACGACACGAAGATAAAATTAACTCCTCGTTGTGATCTCGGAGGACTATACCCCCACCCATGGCCCCATCATTATCAAAAGAACCATCGGTATTTAGTTTGAGCCAACCAGCTGGCGGTAGAGTCCATCTCGCCGCCACAACAGGAGTTTTGAAACTATGCATATGCTGCTCATTAGGGTCTAAAATAAAATTTCCTTTCACAATATCCTCAAACTGAGTGGTGTTTTATTTGCATAATAGACTCCAAGTAGCTCATCAAGAAGCACCTAGAAACCTCCACAAGCGGTGGGGATTTATCATGCACTACTTCATTGCATACGTACCATATCCTCCAGAGAGTCATCAACACCTTGTTAACCATCATGCTAGACAAATTGCTCAGAAAATTCAGGAGCCATTCTGAACCTGTATTGATGACGGAGTCCCGCCCTGGTAGTTGCCACTTCTCCACCATAAAGTTCCAAAGGAGTCTCTCCATGTCACACTTGAAGAATCAGTGAAAATTATCCTCAGGTTCCACGCCGCATACAGAACAAGGATCTGATGGTTCCATATGCCGAATGAATTTGTTCCTTCAGGTTGGTAAAGAATCAACTCTGCCTTGACGGATCTGCATAAACTAAATGCACGGAACTGTCTAGCAAATACATCACATATCCATTAGCAACATGTTGGTTCGTGCGACAACAAGACAAGTTTATAGATTAACTTGTTTTGTCCATTTCACATCCAAAAGAGAATCTTATAAATGAAACGAAGATATGGCCGTTGAGCAAAACTTCCGGACCAAGAATCCCCATATGGGTGGTGCAAGTGATTCCAATCTCATCCAACATGACTCTATACTTAGCACAGAGCATCATATAATACTTGTGGCACTTGGTATGTTAACGTAACAACATCGTACATGCAGGGTGTTTGGTTATCAAAAAATTGAGAGCAGATACCACCTTAGGGTACGATGTCACAAATTCACAATACATTTGGAACCCCAAGATAACATTGTAGAACGTTGGTTAGGTCCTTACAAAAAAAATGCAGTCTCACCTGTGCCAGTTTCCTCTACTGTTCGGGAGTAGCATCACACTGATTTGAAAAACATTGTGAAATCGTGTAGGATGAACCGAATGCGGTCTGCTTTAGACAAAGAGAAAATAATGTTGTTGTTTTGTAGACAGGACGCATCACTGATAGCTATGCACACGGTTAACAATGCATGATGGGAACATAGGGAAACAGAGACATACTTGTTCGGTCTATATTTTTTATTTTATTGTTAATGTCGTTGTTCTTGTTATTGGCTGTTCATCATCGTGCGACAGTGAAATTTTGCAAATTGTCTTTATGCGGTGTGTGCGCCATGACGACAGCACCAATCTTCTCTACGGAGCGAATGGACGAGCTAGAGAATTTTAAGTTCGATTGCATCTTTGTTGTTTATTATTATGGCTTAATATGTCAACGTCTTCATTCTATTGCTCCGTACATGAACCAGTTCAACAAAGAAACCAGAAATCAATAATAACTGAAAAAGTGGTACAGACTCCGGTAGGGATGAAAACAAAGTGAAAACGGACGGAACTGAGTGATGCCACATTTGTTTTCATTTTTTTTTGCGGAAGTGGAAACGAATACAGAAACTCCGGAAACAAAAACAGAAGCAGATTTTGTCGGAAACAGATATGAACCGAATACGGTGCAAACACGGAACAATACAGATTTTACCCGAAACCAAGAGAACTCTGAAATCATGCAACAAATCTCAAGCATTTAAGAAAACCATCAAAGTTGTTCCCTAATTATAGCACGGTGCTAGGTTTACAAGGGAATAATGAAAATATCAAATCATGGAAGCCTACTCGATTGCGTGAAGGGATTACATGGTCGCCGGTTCTAAGATTAGCAGCTTTGCAAGTTTGGTTTGATAAGGTCATGTGATGGGTCTATTAGATTTGTCCATGCACATCAACCCTAAAACAGAAATTCCATATTTACACGGAAACAGAAATTCCGTTTCCGCGTATGTTCCGCCAGAAAACGTTGTTCCGTTTTTGTTTCCGTCAAACCAATTCCATTTTTATTTTTGTTTTGCAAAATTCCATTTCTATTTCCGTATTTTCATTTTGTTTCCGTTTTAGTTTCCGCTCCACTTTCATCCCTAGACTCCGAAAACAACATGATAATTTAAAACCAACAGCTACGGTATAAAGGTCCTAGGAAGTAAACAAGCATAAGTAAAAGTTCAGTCACACACTGTTTTTTATTGGAGTCTCTTCACGTGCCGTTTAAGGCTCTTTGCAACTTTCTTTGCTCCTTTATTGCAACTTGAAGTTTACATTAAAAATTTGTAAAGTGCAAAGGGGGTTCTACCTTTTCAGAACTGCGTCGACTAAACAAGAAAAGCAATCATAGAAACAGCACATATATTCCTCAGCAAGATGTCAGTTCATGCAACAGCACAGATAAACTTGAGTTCTCTCCATTTCAGAAACAGAATTGATGGACCAAGATTTCTGATGACTTGTACATGCCAACTGAATAGTACTCCCTCTGTTCCATAATGTAGTATGCT
The DNA here is from genome assembly GCA_916181665.1 of Avena sativa. NCBI lineage: Eukaryota > Viridiplantae > Streptophyta > Magnoliopsida > Poales > Poaceae > Avena > Avena sativa. The sequence goes on from OV702282.1 coordinate 412,897,656, forward strand.
ATGGCTATGGCAGTTCCCATAATGGGAAACTGCCACTACAATATGGAAACAGAGGATGTACTTGCCAAGAACATAATACTTTTGGCACTTGGTATCTTAAAATGACAGCATTGTACATGTATTCAATTGTGAAAATTCGAGAAACCACGATATCACAATACAGGTTGGAACCTCAAAATAAGGTCACAGATCATGTGGAAAAAGAACACTACCATTAAGGACTTGGTTACTTAATCACATTAAGTGGCACAGTAATATTGAAGGATCTGCTTATTTCTAATTAGAATTCCAAAACAAAAATCCCTACCAGAAAGGGAGGTAGGCACACAAAAAATGCAGAGATATCTTGGGAGTACACCTTGCTCCTGATCCAGATCAGGATACAATTACAATTTGCAGAATTCGAAGCTAGCGCAAAACAATAACCATCTATGCATTCTCCATCAGCCGCAAGACCTCAGTTTCCGTGGGCAGCGAAGGGATTGCACCCTTCTTTGTGGCTGTGATCGCGCCACATGCATTGGCAAATTTAATCGCCTCCTCGAGCTTTTTCTGGTCCTGCAGAACTCAAAACATATCGAATTAGTGAACCAACTATCTTGGCGTCACAGTATTGCTAAAGAAAATGTCTGTGCGCAACTTACTTGCAACGATGATGGATCTTGGACAATTTTTTTGAGCAGAGAACCAACAAATGCGTCACCAGCACCTGTCGTGTCAACTTGTTCTACTTTGTAAGATGGGACAGATCCACGGAAATCCTACAATCAAATATAACAAATTGTAAATCTCAGTTACTTGGCAAAGCCATAACCCAATGAAGGGAGTACTTATGTGAACATAGGGAGAACAGTCAGCAATGAGATAGTTCAAACAGTAACTGGTAAAAGCTTCTGAAAGCATACCGTGGTGTAGTACTTGCATCCTTGGTCTCCAAGAGTGACCAGGAGGAGCTTAAAGGTAGGGCGCCACAGCTTCATGACAACATCATCCTCCACCGAGTTGATGCCAGTCAAAAACTCAAGCTCGACCTCGCTGACCTTGACAATGTCTGCCTGGTCCCAGATACTCAAGATCTTGGTGCGGGCCTCCTCACGGGATGGCCACAATGCCTCCCTCAGGTTGGGGTCATAGGAGAGCAGCGCGCCGGCCTCCTTGGCAACCTCCATGGCGCGGAGGTGTGCCGACCGGCAAGGCTCAGCAATCAAACTTATTGATCCATAGTGGAAGACTGCAGCCTGGGCACAATAATAAGTTGTTAGAGATTTTACCTCAAACATGTAGAACAGTGCAGTACAGCAACTTCACAACAAATCAATAGGTTTAAGGGTTATATCATAAGAATTGCACACTTTCTGATCAATTCAATAAGCAGAGACACAACTCTAACCATGAAAAGTTGAACCATCTATCAGAATCTGACATGTGATAATTCTGGATCATAGTTTTATTATGCATACAGAGGTAGAAAATGGATCCAAATTCGTATCAACCAAACTAATCTGAATCATCTAGCAGCATGATACAGATTGCAGAGGTTCAAAACTGAACCAAGTTCACATCAACTGACTATCTGGCATGCACTTTTCTGCCTAAAGTCTCAGATTACCAAACACCAAACATGCAAACATTGATTTTCTTAAAAGTATGCTAACCAAGGCTAGAAAGGATTTATTTGACACTAGGTTGACAATTTCATTTATTGTGCATCGCTACGAAACAAACTTCCCACTGGACACCATTGTACATGACACGGCTAATAATGATCTATCAGTTGAACTCAGCTATCGTGCATCGCAAGGAAACAAAGTTCAATTGGACAGTATTGTACATGCCACGGTCTAACAATGATCTATCTGGCACTAGTAGACACTTCCAATTATTGTGCATCAGAAAGAGAAAAAAAACTTCCCACTCGACACAATTGTACATGACATAGGCTATAGTATTCTACTTGGCCGGCTCAGGCCTGTGGATCCAAGAACCACAAGATTGACTTGTTCCATAACGGGCATCCCTAGATTAGTAATCTTGTCTCCCCCAAATTTATGCATGTTACTAAGATGAATCGATCAGATCCAGGAAAAGAAGAAGTAGCAATCTTGAACGCACAGCAAGATCCGACCAATATGGAGCACCAAAGGCGCCGTATTTGCCAAGGAATATCTGGATTCCACGGAAGATTCAGCCACCCAATCACCCGAATTTACACGAGACGAAAAGGACACGCTTTAGTAGGTGCGGGAACAGGACAAGGGAAACTCCAGCCGCCGCCACCTAATGCGCACCAGATCAGCAAGTAGTATGTGAAACCTAGCGCTGGCGTCCAGATCCAAGTCGGACGGGGCTGGATGGGATCGAGTGGGGTTCCCCAGATCACGGAGATGACGAGGGCTCGGGCCGGTGGGAAACGGTGCGATGATGAGATCATGATAGTTAAGGAGTACTACTAGGGATTGGCTTACCCTCTTGAGGAGGTCGACGTTGAGCTCGTCGGCGGTGAGGAGCATGTCGGCGCTGGGGTTGCGGTAGAACATGAACTCGCGCTCCCCGTCTGCGCGGAGCGTGACGAAGGCGAGCGCGGTGCGCGCGCCCGCGTCGAAGACGACGGCGGAGTCGTCGACGCCGTTCTCGCGCAGGATGGCGGCGAGCATGCGGCCGAACTCGTCGTCGCCGAGCTTGCCCGCGAAGGCGGCCTTGCCGCCGAGCCTGGCGACGGCGATGGCGACGTTGGCGGGCGCGCCCCCGGGCGCCTTGACGAAGGCCGGCGCCTCCGCCAGCGACACCCCCGCCAGCGTGGGCACGAAGTCTATCAGCATCTCGCCGAAGCTGACCACCAGCTCGCCCCGTCCCGCCATTTGTTCCACCACCGAGAGTAGAGAGGGAGAGAGAGAGGGGCACGGGCAACACACGGACAGAGAGAGAGGGAGAAGGAGGGGGAACGGAACGGGGCGGTGATGATGTGGGCGCGTGTGGGGGATTTTCTCTGGCGAGGTGGCGAGGCGGCCGGTTTTATAGAGAGGAGAGGGGACGGGATCAGGGGATCGGGGTTGTTGCCGACGGTGTTAATCTTGGTAAGTTTTCGTCCGCTAATTAGGGGGAGCTTTGCCTTGTCAAAACTTGGATAAGGATCTTTTTTCTTTGGAAATAGATAATACAAAATGGTATGTGCAATTTCAGATCTTCTATGCTGTATTTTTAGACGAAGGAGATCTCAAATTCTTTTATTACGACTAATAAAGTAGATGTCTAAGAATTTCTTTCTTCCCAAGGCAAATAATAAGGAGTATATTACTACTACAACAAAAATAAGCTATAATATGGAATATGTTTCCGTAGCTTAAAATCTTGGATCTTTTATATTGAATGGTGAATGCAATTTCAGATCTTCCACCATATTTTTCATGGATCTCAAATAAGAATTTCTTTCTTCCCAAGGAATATAAGGATTTGAAGTTCGCATAAGTCCATTAACAATGTTCTTCTTTTAAAATTTCACCGATCTGTTAAGAATTATAAACAATACTGTAAAGAGTCTAAAAATAATAAAAATTACAAATATGTCAATAAACCACCTAGTGACAACTACATATACTAGCACGAGCCGAAAGTGCGTCGCCGTCCTCACCCCTCGATCACCGGGGCTGGGCAAACTTGTTGTAGATGTAAAAAAAAGTTGATATAATTGTTTCAAAATATGTGTAAACTATTCTCAAGCGGACAAGTATAACTGTATAAGCTAGATAACTGAATTTTCTATGAAATGGATTTTTTTCTTGTTGGCATGGATAATAAGGGGACAAAGAAAGAGAAAATAATCGCAATTAAAAAAGGATTTCTACTCTTATGGATAAGAGAGAAACGTAGAGAACATGTGCAGTTTCGTAGATAAGAGGTGAGAAGCCGTATATAAATATTCTTGGACACAAACATGTATAACTTCTACATAGCCATCAACTTCAAGAATATCTATTTTGTGGATAAGCTCATCTAAGAATAGACACCCCTTGTTTTTCTACTGCATTCTCTGTTTCATGTTACAAAAATGTGTGGCGAGGGTTGACGGCTCTCGATCTGGTGTATAATCGTTCGATAATTCCGCATTAGTTTTGAAAGGATGAGCGATGAACTGACAAATGTGAATATTCTGCAATTAGTTGCTCTCGCATCGCATTATTATTGGTCGCACTTCTAAGCTTTTAAACAAATAGTATGAAACACATCATGAACATTGGTTGTATCTTGTGCATCTACAAAATTTTGTTCCAAATATGATCATATGTGTCCTGTGTAAAAAAGAAAAGAACCTAAATGAATAGAATCATGTGTTATACATGCAACATTTATCTATTTTGTCTAAGAATTTCTTTCCCAAGGCAAATAAGGAGTGTACTAGGAACGATGATTTTAAGCTAACCTTGAGGGCATATAGCCGATTTTTCGCCGAGATACAAGGATTTTCTTTTTCTCGTTGTCTTGGATAAGAGAGAGGGAAAATAACCGTCCTTGACGTAGCATTTTATTTTTTACTCTTATGGATAAGAGAGCATGTGCAGTTTTTAGACAAGACATGAGAAGCCATGCATAAAACATAAGCAAGTTGTTCGATGAATGACTGTGTGTAACTTCCACATAGCCCATCAGCTCCAAGAATAGCGATTTGTAGATAAGCTCATCCAAAAATAGACGCTCCTTGTTTTACTGCAGTCAGCTCGATGTTACCGAAATGTGTGGTGGTTTGGTTAGGCTTATTTGTGGATTTGAGTTTTTGGCTTAAAAGTCATGGAAGTATCTGAGTTGGTGTTTTTAATTTTATATTAACAATATCGATTTAATAGCAAAGATCTAAAGGCAAAAATCACCTATGTACATACTTTTGTGGGTTATAATATATAAGCCAAAATCCATAAGCCATAAATAAGCCTAACCAAACAGCAGTCCGGTGGATAATCGTTCAGACGTTTTTGTAGCGTGTTAATCGTGAAGCATGTTTTTGTTGGCTCCTATATAACCGATTTTTCAGCGAAATACAAGGGTTTTTTCTCTCGATGTCTTTGATAAGGGAGAGGAAAAATAAACATCCTTAGCATAGGATTTTACTTTTACTCTATGGGTAAGAGAGCATGTGCCGTTTTTAGATAAGACATTAGAAGTTGTGGATAAAACATGAACGAACATATGTAACTCCGACATAACCCGTCAGTTCTGAGAATATCGATTTGTAGATAAGCTGAGACAAAAATGACTCTCCTTGTTTACTTACTGCAGTCGGCTCGATGTTACAGAAATGTGTGGCGAGGAGATCGAGGTTTCTCAAGCATGGTTGGGCTTATTTATGGATTTGAGGTTTTGGCTTATAAATCATGGAAGTATTTAAATAGGTGTTTTTAATTTTAAGAGCTAAGAGCTAAAGGCAGAAATCATCTAAGTACTCTTCGCAAAAAAAAATCACCTAAGTACATACTTCCGTGGCCTACTCCCTCATTTCGCAAATAAGTGTACTTATAGAATTGTCTTAATTTAAATATTCTAAAATTTGGCATACTCAGCATATATATATGATATCAAATTGATATATTATGGAACTTCACTTCAAAACGGATCTAGTGATACTATTTTGGAAGTAACACTACACCTACTGACGGGTTCTATAGAATTTGCTTACGGACTCACCAACGATCGCTGTATGCAAGGCAGAAAAAAGAGACGTTATCCAATTTTTTAGGAAGGTACAAAATCTTAGCCACAATTTTTTAGGAAGGTACAAAATCTTAGCCAACCAACAAACTGCACGTTCGGTCTGTAGGGAGTACGTAGGCTATTCAGTTGTAAGTCTAGTGTTATTGCTATTTTGGTTTCAGAAATGTGATATGGTTTTTTCATATTAACTGATCAAACTTTAAAAAAAAATTGACCTAAGACAAATCTACAAGTACACTTATTATATGAAGAAAGGAGAGAAGATAATACATGCCAGAATACATAAACCAAAACTAAACTCAACGGAACGGCGGACAATCGTTCGATGTTTTGGTGTGAGTTGAGCGTGAAATGATTAGAGATGAAGAGCCCATGGCATTCGTTTTGCTGCCAACCCATTATAGCACGCCTAACTCGTTAACTAATGTGGAAGAAAAGAAAAAGGCACCTAACCCCAAAGACAACAACCGTCCAGCTCGGAGTCGGGGTCCAGCCCCAGCCCCAGCGCAGCGCAGCCAGGCCGGCTGGGTCCGGCGTGCCATCCAGCGAGCTGCGCCCACAAGCAGGTCCTACCCACAAGCGAAGCCAGCGGAAGTGAAGAGAAGAATGGCACGACGCAGGAGCAGGAATGGATGCACCCACCCACCGACAGCGACCGAGGAACAAAAGAGCGGCTGGACGCCGGAGCCGCCGAGGTTTGGTTTGGTTTGGTTTGGTTTGGTTTCGTCACGGACTCACAGGTCAATCCCGGCCTGGCCCAGCACCAGCAGCCGTCCAGTCCATCGGCTGGGGCTCACCATGTCAGGGTCAGGATGAGGGGACACCGAGCGGGCCAGCTGACGGTCACATGTCCCTCCTGCGCTGCGAGGCGTCGTCACGCGAAAATAACACGTTCTTCTTGCTCCCCCCATCCCAATGCCGGAATATGCTCAACTTGCAAAGGGAACTTGTTTTTTCTTCAAAATAAACCCTAGCAATCGGTGCTTAGTACTAGTACTAGTACTAATCAGGAGTATCTCTCGGTGTATATATATTCATTCTTCTGGGGCATTGGAGACGTACCAGGGGGCGATCGTGTAATAATCCTGTGGACATGCGGTCAAATTCGAGCGTAGCAGTCCTCCCTCGCAAGGTCCAAACCATGAATGAATGAATGGCAAAAGGGTCGCGCGCGGCCACACGCAAGCGGCTGCACGAGCGGTCCTGTTACTAGCAGCAGCAAACACCCTGGTGGAGAGGGAACCTTGACGCGCGCACTCGCTGCCCAAATTTTCTGCTCTCGTCGGGCCGGCACGGGCATCGTATGTCGCATCAGCAACGTGCCTAATTTTTAAAGCGGATCGAGCAAGGCCGGTGCACGCACCGACTCACGAGACCGACCGAGGGGCATCTCCACCTCCGCCGGGCACGAACCAAACTGCGGTCTGATAGGTCTAGGGCTGCATGCGGCACCCGCTTTCCTGCCCGCAAAACAGAAATCAAGGCAAAAAAGGCTGCAGCAGCTAGCAGAATTAACACATGATTAGTATAAATATGCAACCCGTAACCCGCCCCGCTTGCAGCCTAGATAGGTCCCGACCGTGGACGCGCTCTCTTCAATCACGACGATCTACTCCCTCCGTCTCGGTTTATAAGACCTACGGTATTTCTAGGTCGATAAATTAACCAAGGTACATAAGATAAAAACTATACTATTAGAAACTTTAAATGTTATATTTTCTAATGATATAATTTTTATATTATATAGCTCATGCGGACGACCTAGGTATACGCGTAAGTCTTATAAACTAGGATAGAGGTAGTATTCGAATAGATCTCACGTTACCCATCAGCGCACTAAATTTAGGCAAGGTTTGCGTTGAAGCGGATAGCGGGCGCATCCTCCCGCCTAGGCCAAGGGACCGCATGGCAGCGGCCCGACGGTTCTTCTACTAGCCATCAATGAAGCGATGTAGGTGTTAGATGTATGTATTTGTATATTATAGTTTCCTCATATGTTAGGAGGCTTTCTGCATATTTGTCTGTTACCTGTACTATATATTGTGGCCTTTGTCCCCTAAAAGAATACAAGTTGCATATTCCTGACATGGTATCAGATCTAGGTTAGCCTCCTCCTACTCTCGCAACTTCGTCGATGTAGCCGCCACCGTCCCTGTCGCTAACGGTCTTGCCGTTGTCGTCGCCTGTCCACGCCTAGTTTCTGGCCGTCTGCCGTCGTCGCCCGTTCCGTCTCGCGATACAGATCCGATCCAGAGTAGGTTCTCAGTCTCCACGCGCGGAACGATTCTACAGATCGATCTCCAGATCGCTCACGCGTCCTCTGCGTGGATCGATCTCCAGATTAGGTTCTCTGCTCCTCGATCGTTGACATGGTTATACCCTACGGGTACGTAACTTCAGCATACCTGGTTCAGCCCAAGGAAGGCCCACAGCAAACATACGCTGGCCCATGAAGATTTTCGGGTGGCCAAGGCCCATGACGCCTTCGGATCCTTGGAGAGCAAGACTAGCATAGATAGGAAATTCAAAGGGGTAAAACCCTAAAACCTGTAACCGACTAGGACTACGCCCGGGACCTGCCTAAGTCTATATAAAGGCCAGGAGGGCACGTCCTAGAGTTGTCGACTCATACTCTCGCATACGCACCTCACGCCAGATCGAATCTGCGTACCCCTGTAACTTTCGATTCCGCCGTAATCAAGAACAGACAAGCAGGAGTAGGGTTTTCCCTCCGGGGCCTGAACTTGGGTAAATCTCGTGTCCCCTGGTTGCTTGTCTGTTAACCGTTCCACGATCTCCAGCATCCCCATCTTCTCCAAAACCCAAGCCCATAACAATGGGCATTGATGAGATTAAACCTCGTCAATTGGCGCCGTCTGTGGGAATCGGGGCTGCTGATTGTGCGATCGTGACGGTCCCGACCCGATCGATCTACAACTCTGCGGCGACGGAGAATCACCTCCTCTTCGGCGCTTTCAACTTCACCGCCCACTCGCCGGCCACCATGAAGGACTTCGAGCCCGTAGGCGACGGACTCGAAATCTTGTTCGGAAGCTTCTGCTTCCAGGTGGGGCAAACTGGCACCCTCCGCCTTCCTGAGCGGGTGCCCCTACCATCAATCAGGCCCGCCTCGTGGGCTCCGCACCCTGTGCTACGCACATCACGACAGATGAGTACTATGACAGCAATAGCTGCAACTCCGATCTGTGCGATCCACCTTCGGATGAAGGGACCTACGGTTCCAGATCCGAAAGCTGCGGCAGCAACGGACCAATCTACGAGCGCTACCAATGCGCCGCAGTCATCCAGGAGCAGCAAACGCCTAATCCGCCGCCCAACACGAACCCCAACCCGCAGGACAGAAACGGCGAAAACGGCGGGAACAGAAGAAGCCAGTCCCCCCACCCAACGGGGAAACAACGGCCACCTCATTCAACTCAGCAAAGAAGGATGGGTCCAGGCACGCCGCGCCGTAGCAGGCGACATAGTCCTGCCTGTGGACTCCCCACGTGAACTACTGATGGCATACCACTACCTCCTCATCGAGGAGCACAAGGAGTAAGTCAAGATGCAGGAGACGCTCGACAAACGCAAGCAAGCAGCCTCTGAGTCCAGCGCGCGACGAGCTGCGCTCTCCGCCATGGCACCCGGCTCTAGCACAAACGAAAACCAGGGAAACAAGCACCGCTCTCGGGTGGGGAACATGGATCCCAGAGAACGCCGTGATGTGACCCGAACTCTCCACACATCGTTCATGGAGATGGATGCCGACGGCAACATCATCCCGAAGACACCGCAAGCTACAATCATGGCAGCCACTGCGTATCTCGCGGCCCACCCACCTCTGGAGGGGGACCCGAAAAGAGCCATGCATAAGTCCGCACTCACCGGACTCGGACTCGTCGGAGCTGCGCTCCACGAAGACGCTCCTGCGGAGCCGAAGAAGAAAGCTCCGGCCAGGAGCGACCGGAGCCCCACCCCTTCATTCGAAGAGGAAGAGGAACACGACCTTCCTCGAAGGAAGAAGATCTCGCATCGCCATAAACGAGACTACGACGCCAGAGACGCGCTTACACAGCGCAAAATCGACAAAGCACGCGCCAAACGCGCATGCTCGTCCGAGTCCGAGATGGATGAAGATGAAGGAGAACTCTGCGGAGCTCGATGCTTCAGCAGATCTGTTCGGCGAACACAGATGCCACGCAATTTCAAGCTTCCTTCGGATACTCCGAAGTTCAACGGCACGCAAGATCCAAAATCCAGTCTCAGCGACCATCTGTCATCCGTCAAGCTGCACGGCGGTAACAAAGAAACCGCCATGCAATGCCTTCAGCTGCAACTGACAGGCGCAACGCGGGTTTGGCTCAGTAGCTTATCATCAGGGTCCATCCGAAGTTGGGAGGAGCTAGCTTACAGCTTCATCCGAAATTTCAAGGGCACCAGCAAGAGGCCCGCCTCAATCGAAGAGTTGCGAGCCTGCACTCAGAGAACGGGTGAATCTATTCGCTCGTACATACTACGCTGGTCTACCACCAAAAACTCCGCAGCACACATCTCCGAAGAGAGAGCCATCGACGCCTTCAGGGACGGCGTTAAACGCCAAGATTTCAAGGAGGAACTTGGGCGCGTCAAGCCCAAAACACTCGACCACCTCATGGACATCGCCAACAGGTGGGCCGACGGCGAAGATTGCATCCACCGAGCACAATCGGATGAAGAGGACGACTACGGCCGAAGACGGGAATGCCGCAGCAAGAGGAGATCGCGCGTCTACGAGGACCGCGACGGACCCGACATGGTCGTGGCCGGCTACGCCGACCGCCGCAACGACAACAGTCGCAATAGCGGAGGATACCGCGGAGGAAACTTCCGCGACAGCGGACGATCAGCACAGTCGTGGCAACGCCGCGACCGCAACAACGGACCCTCAGCATTCGACAAACTTTCGGGTCCATGCACCATACACTTCTACATCGACAAATAGGATGGCAAAAAGAAAGCCAGCCACATGCTCAAGGACTGCCGCGAGTTCTAGAAACTCAGCGAAAGCATGGTGCAGATGAGGCAACAAGCCCCAATCCCTGCGTTCGGAAACGCACCTGCGCCAGGTGAAATAGCACACGGAGCTCCTCCACCGCCGCCTATTGGAGGCCCAAACCAACCAGTCGCACCAGCGCAAAACAACGTCGGGATCGGGTACCCCCCCACCAAAAGGAGCACTAAATATGATCCAGAAGGGATGCCCACAAATAGGGTGCAGAAGAAAATCACCCGACAAATCAACTTGGCCGTGGCAACTCCGCCTGCAATCCCTGAGTACCTCAGCGGATCGGAGTCCTGCATCACATTCACTCGCGCGGATCACCCTTGCCAGATACCTCGCCTAGGTTATGCTGCCCTGGTGCTGGAGGCGCAGATCGGAGGCTTCGAGATGAGTCGCGTCTTCATGGACGGCGACAGCGGCATCAACCTAATGTTCGCAAGCACTCTAGCAGCAATGCGGATCCCGCAATGCAGCCTGGAACAATCAGACACAACGTTCCACGGCATTGTCCCAGGGAAGGGCATATTCCCCCTAGGCAAAATAGGGCTCGACGTCATCTTCGGGAAGCCGGACAACTTCCGGCAGGAGCGACTCGAATTTGAAGTAGTGGACTGGCCGTCGCAATACCACGCCATCCTAGGGCGTGTAGCATTCGCAAGGTTCCTGGCTGTCCCACACTACGCATACCTACTACTCAAGATACCAGGACCGAGGGGCATCATCACAGTCCACGGGAGCTTCACCCGATCGGACCAATGCGACAGGGATTTCATCAAAATCTCCCAGTCTTTCGGCATGCAAGACGAGCTTGTAAGGCTCCGTGAGGTGACGGACAATGGGGCACCCCCAGTCACAAGGCAGAACGCACCTGACATGTCCTTCGACTCCACCGTCAACACCAAGAAAGTACAGGTCCATCTGACGGATGCCTCCAAGATGGCCCTGATCACCAACGACCTAAGCTCCGCATAGGAAGGCGCGCTCGTCGAATTCCTCCGTGAGCGCTGGGAAATCTTCGCCTGGTGTCCTGCGAACATGCCAGGAGTTCCCAGGGAATTTGCCGAGCACGCACTCAATGTCTTTCCAGGCACCAAGCCAGTCAAACAGTCCACCCGGAGACTGTCGGAGCCACGAGCCGAAGCTATCGGCAAGGAAATCAATAGACTACTCGCTGCAGACTTCATCAGGGAAATCAAGGAAAGCGAGTGGCTTGCAAATACAGTGATGGTCCCAAAGAAGGACACGGACATCCTGCGGATGTGCGTGGACTTCACGTCACTAAACAAGCATTGCCCAAAGGACCACTTCCCTCTTCCTCGGATCGATCAGATCATCGATTCGACTGCAGGATGTGAGAAACTCTACTTCCTTGATGCCTACTCAGGCTATAACCAGATTCGACTCAAGGTCGAAAATCAGGAGAAAACGGCGCTTATCACATCGTTCGGAGTATTCTGCTACAACACAATGCCCTTCGGGCTAAACAACGCAGGTGCCACGTACCAGCGATGCATGCAGGCCTGCCTCAAGGACCAGATCGGTCGCAACGTCCAAGTCTATGTTGACGACATAGTAATAAAAACCAAGGAGGCAAGGACACTTATCGACGATCTCCGCGAGACGTTCGACAACCTTGATCGCTACAGGATCAAGCTCAACCCCGAAAAATGCGCCTTCAGCGTCCCATCGGGTCAGCTGCTTGGGTACTTCATCTCTCAGCGAGGGATCGAGGCGAGGCGATGGAGAAACCGAAAAACATCAAAGGCGTCCAGCAGCTCGCAGGACGAATAGCGGCGCTAAGCAGATTCATCAGCCGCATGGGCGAGAAGGCTCTGCCATTCTACCAACTGTTGCGCAAGGCAGACAAGTTTGAGTGGACACCAGAAGCCAATGACGCATTCGAAAGCCTCCAGCGGCTCCTCTCCACCTCGACCGTCTTGGTCACGCCAAAGGAGCGCGAGCCTCTTCTGCTGTACATAGCAGCCACACACCAAGTGGTCAGCACCGTGCTCATGGTCGAACGACCCGAAGAAGGAAAGACCGATGGGGTCCAGCGCCCAATCTACTACCTCAGCGAGGTACTGACACCAACAAAGTGTAGGGGTTCGTAGCATGGAAAACAAAAATTTTCTATCGCATACAAACAAACAAGCCAAGATCTATCTACTAGATTGTAGCAACGAGTCGATGGAATAACTTACCCTCGAAGATTCCAAAGCGGTTAACGAGAGCAGATTCTCGTGGGTGATGTAGTCGTACTCTTTCCGATCTCAAGATCGCGTAGACGATCCTTCCGGCGCTGCGTTCCGGCAGCGCTCCCGCAGTCGGTCACACGTTCGGTACTCGACGAAGACCTTCCTCTCCCTTGTTCCAGCAGGCAGCGGAGGTTGTAGCACTCTCCTCGTGATTCCGGCAGCACAACGGCGTGGTACCGGAAGTAGAGGGGAGATCCCGCAGGGCTTCGCCTTAAGCCGGAGCGAGTATGGTGGATTATGAGAGAGGGCTATTAGTGGTCTAGAGATTAGACACACCAATTAGAAGGCTCTAAACCGCAGGCTAAAGCAATTAGAAGCTCTAAACCAGAACGGCTCTAAACCGGAGATTAGAGGTGGAAACTTGTGTGTCTCAAGGAGGAGCCCTGCCCCTCCTTTTATAGGTGGAGGGGCTAGGCGCGCCAGGGAGGGAGGGAGTCCCTCCCCAAATCGGCCTAGGGCTGGGCGCCGGCCAAGGAGGAGAGGAACTCCTCCTCCAAGTTGGTTTCAACCTCCTCTTGCTTGTTTCCCACAGTTTCCTGTTTCCCACAGTTTCCTGTTTTCCACAGTTTCCTGTTTTAGCCGTTTGACTTTCAAACTGGCAATTTGACTTTCATGTTTTTGGAACAGCAAGAACACTTAGTACATGATGCAATCATTCAATGACACACTCATGTACCCTCCCCCCCCCGGAGTGCCGGACAATCCGGACCCTTCTAGAACATTCCCGATGAAAACACCGGAATCATTCCCGAACTCCGAAACGGGACTTTCCTTATATGAATCTTATTCTCCGGACCATTCCGGATCACCTCGTGATATCCCGGATCCCATCCGAGACTCCGAACAACGGTCTCTTTCTCATAATACCATAACTACTCAAACAACGTCGAATCCTTAAGTGTGTCTCCCTACGGTTCGTGAATTATGCGGACATGATCGAGACACTTCTCCGAACAATAACCAATAGAGGAATCTGGAAATTCATATGGCTCCCACATATTTCTACGATTACTTCGCGATCGAATGAACCACTTACATACGATACCAATTTCCCTTTGTCTCACGATAGTTTACTTATCCGAGGTTTTGATCGTCGGTATCTCTGCATACCTAGTTCAACCTCGTTACCGATAAGTACTCTTTTCTCGTTCCCGTGATATGTGATCCCTTGTGAGCCAGTCACATGCTTGCAATCTAATTGGATGACATTCCACCGAGAGGGCCCAGAGTATATCTATCCGTCATATGGATGGACAAATCCCACTCTTGATCCATGTGTTTCAACCAATACTTTCTGAACACTCAATGCCACCTTTATAGCCACCCAGTTACGGTGTGGTGTTTGATGTCATCAAAGCATCCATCCGGTAAAGGTGATATGCATGATCTCATGGTCGAAGGAATTAGGTTACTATGTATCAGAAAGCATTTAGCAATTGAACTATTGAAATGACTTGATCTTTATGCTACGCTTATCTATAGGAGTATGTCCATCACATCATTCTCCTAATGATATGATCCTGTTGTTAATAACATCCCTATGTTCATGATCAGGAAACCATGATCATATATTAACCAACAAGCTAGTTTAACAAGAGGCTTTACTAGGGACTCTTATTTTAGTTTACAAATCACACAAGTATTAATGTTTCCGGTTAATACAATTATAGCATGGTATGTAAACATTTATCATAAGTGTGAAGATATGATAATAACCACTTTATTATTGCCTCTTGGGCATATCTCCAACAGTCTCCCACTTGCACTAGAGTTAATAATCTAGTTTCAAACCTTTGTGTATTCAACACCTATGGCTTTCCGGTGTTGTATGTACACGATTGCTAGTGGTCAACTGATCTCCGGATCTGACACTTCCAGGTCCGTGTGTAATTGCATGTCTTTGCGTCTCTACGCATCACTCATTCTCTAATGAGATGGCTTTGTATAAATTTGGTCTTTCGGTGTGACCTTTAGCTCTTTGGGGTTAAAACATGTTGATAATATTGTCGCACAATATATCTTCATAGTATTATCCCACTGTGAACTACACCTAGTTTGATAACAAACTACTTGACACAAATGCCCTCTTTTGCTGCTAAAATAGCAGTCATATACTTAGCCTTTTGTTGTAGTATCTGTCACAATGTCTTAACTTTGGAACTAATCCAAATTCATTATGGAACTCACTTTCCATTATATTGTGCCACCCTTAGTTTAGATTGAGATAAACTTAATTTGTACTTTGTGACAAAACTAGTATCAATGTAGTACTTTTACAATGAACTAACCATCTATTTGTCACTTCTACAAATAATATACTCTTAGTTCTTCCAAAAGATCATAAGAATATCCTTACTATTGTCCAATGATCATCTTATGAATCATTCTGGTATATGCTCATAACATTTAGAGCATAGGACATATCTGGATTTGTACACATCACAGCATGATTTGATATAAATATTCTTTGTGATTTCATACATCAAGTATCAATCTATACTTGAATCTTTGTTTCACTTACCCAGTGTCATTACACTTGAATATATCATCAATATTGAACTCATTCAATCCTTTCTGTGCAACAAGAACCTTTCTTGTAGTTTCTATATTGAACTCATTCAATATATCATCTATGTATTTTTGGCATAACCATATTAGCGTCTATTGATGCCAAATATTTGGGTTTTGCCTAAGTCTTTCATCGGGATGAAATTCTTAATATGTGTTAATAAAAGATACATTATTTCCAATCAACAATATGTCTTCCACATAATGTATTAGAAACATGTCTTAGCGCTCCCACTTAATTTCTTCCAAATGCAAGCATCTTCATCATCTCCGACGAATTTAAACTCCTTTAACAGTTTCATCATAGTGAAGATTCCAACTCCGCAATGCTTACTTTAACCATTGAAGTTTGCATATGCTTTTAGCATCCTTTTGAATTAACAAAACCCTATGGACCGTGTTATGCACATGTCCTAGGTAACGATTCTATTAGAAGAACTTGTTTTGTTTATTCAACTACCATATAACAAATTATATGTAGTGGTTGCTACATTAATCCGTCTAGACTAAATATCACTATGAAAGATCAAATCTTGTCATAGTCAACCTTTGAACATTTTGTGAACTCTTTCCCAACATGTCGACTATTTCATAGATGTAAAACATCCATGTCTATTTCTTTATAGATCCAAACACAACTGTAAGGTCTTACACCTTTCTCGAGGGTCCTTCAAGTTCAAAACTTGATTTCTCGTGTATGGAACTATCACGGATTTTATGGCTTCAAGCCATTTGACGGAGTCAGAGCCCATCATCGCTTCTTTGCATGTAGTACGTTCATTATTCTCAAATAATGATTCAACCCTCAAATCTTGGTATTTGATTGTTTACTCGACCTACTTGGTTCAATAGAAACTTTGACCTTCGTAATCACAACCTTTGAGGCACGTGAGCCATGAGCATTGTTGCTGCCTCCGGAACACTTTTCGGTGCTGCGCAACTCTGCACATATAGCTAAGGTTCTTTTAACCATATCAAAGTTCTATTGTCCTCCCACTTAACTCTTCACGAAAAATTCCTTCTAAAAGAAACTTGACGTTCTAAGTGACAAACACTTTTGTCTTCGGTGTTATGGAGGAATACTTAACAAAGACAAGTTCATCCGACTTTGGTTGCAAACATCTTTCTTATGCATAGCATACCAATGTTTAAGAAAGGACAACTTGGGTTTTATCCCAAACCATAACATATGGTGTCATTTCAACGGATTACGATGGAGCTCCTTTTAGTGGAAAAACGGTAATCTCTAAAGCTTTTAATCTTTAAAATACAATGGCAGTTTTATGATTTACACCTTTGATCTTACCATGTCAAACAAGGTTTAATTACATATCTCGAACGCCCCATACTCTTATGGTGTTTCGGGAAATGCAAATCCACGGAACGATTCCTTAAATCTTAGGTATTATGCTAAACTTGTAACTCAAATATCTTCTTTTATGATCTTATCATAAACTTTCTATATTCTTGTTACAATGATTTTGCACTTCATCTTGAAAATCTTTGAACTTTTCAAATATTTCACACTTCATCCTTATTATGTAAATATTCATATATTCACTCAAATTTTCGGAGAAAGCATATGAAGTTGAAATCCATCGCTCTTGACTACACATAATGGATTTCGTACAACAATATGTACAAGTTCCAATAAGCTAGTCATTCGTTCCCTTTTGGCCTATGAACAAAGTTTTAATTATCTCTAGGAAAGTTTCACAAGCGTCATTTGATCAAAAATCAGAAGACTCCAAAATTCCATCCACATGGAGTTTCTTCATGTTTTCTTTCCATTATAATTTAAACGGCGATGTCACTTCCTAAGTGATCTTTCAATCAATTTGTCTTTCGACATTTTTAGCACTAGTTTTATGGATGTGATTTCTCCAACGAGATTTGTGAATCATCCATATTTTATGGATTACGGCAATTATTTGAACAACCCTTTTGTTCTCATAATACCTGATAAAACAAATCTTGAAGGCAAGCTTTGATGTTTAACGAGCAACACAATAACCCTTTATTTGTTCTCGATGAACATCATCACATATTCTTTTGCTAGTTACTTAGGCCATTGTAGTTCATGAATTGTGTTGTTTTGTATGACGATTCACACCAACAAATTCAGTATCAAATACTTAAGAACCACATTGTTTAATAAGCAAAGAATATAGCCATAACATGTATATCATCTATATACTTAAACTGAACGATTCTAGTCTTTTCTTTTCTGCCATATATTTATGAGATTCTCTTTCAGTATTTCCTTTTCAGTTTGAAAGAATCTATCAATATCAATAGTGGAGTCATACATATGACACATAGTCCAAAGCGTGTATAGTTAAATACCAATGTCTTTGGACTTGCACTTTGAAGTAGATCACCATCATCAAATGTTTGGTGTTCTTTCAAATTCTTTAGTAATCTCTTGGTGTAGTAAACATTTTACCTACATCAAATATTCACCCTTATCATGGATTTATCCATGATCAAGTTACTTTTAGCTTGTAACGCTGAATCACGAGTATAATGTTGCTCTCCAAAACCTTTTGGAGGATTAGGACAACTAGTGTCTCCAACCTTTTGCAAATTCTCATCAAATATGAGAACATGACTTTTGTCATATTATACTCTATCATGTTGCAACCAAAACTTCGTTTCAGATATCACAATATCTTCCACACATCATGGTTTCTGAAACAACTCTTTCAGATCCTAGATAACCTTGATATTAAGACAATCCCTTGAATATCAAGAATCATGGAGACAAACATGATACTTATATACTAACATTGGAATTGTTACTCTTGATTTTAATACCAATTATTAAACTTCATGGAGTAACCGGAACTTACTGAAAGTTTGCAATAGGACTTTTAAACTTTAGATTAACACATCAAAAAAACAATACGATACCAGTTCGTAAAGTAACTAACCAAAATTCTATAGTTCTATCATCTCAATTATAACTAAGCGCAAGGTGGTAAACGGATGCCAATGACTACAACAACTATGCAAATTCACTTTGATTTAGTTTATGATAAATTGAGTTCTAATTAATAATTAAATTAATCTAGGTGAACTCCCACTCAAAACAATATCCCTCACATTGTTTTAGTGATCACACGAACCAAATCCACCACATCAAAACCGATCATCACGAGAGTTGATATAGCTTCAATGGCGAACAATCAACATGTTCATCATATCTACTATATGACTCATGCTCTACCTTTCGGTAATCCGTGTTCCTGAGGCCATGTCTGTACATGCTAGGCTCGTCAAGATCAAACCTTAGCTTCCGCATAAGCAAATCTGGCTTGCTTACGTTGTATACACTTGCAGAATCTAACACACCCGATCATCACGTGGTGCTTCGAAACAACAAGCTTTAGAATGGTGCTAACTAAGGGTGAACACTTTATGACTTGAAATTCATGTGCATGAGGGATCATCTTATAATGCTACCGTCGTCTACTAAGCAATACAAGATGCATAAAGGATTAACATCACATGCAATTCATAATATGTGATATGATATGGCCTTTCTTCTTTGTGCTTCCGATCTCCATCTTCTAGCACGAACATGATCTCCATCATCACCGGCATTGCATCAAGGTCAATGACGCCTCTCCATGGTTGTCGTCCACCGACTTCAACTATTACAACTACTTTGAATAGACACGCGGGTCTTAACAGAAATTAAAGACAACCATATGGCTCCTGCCGGTTGCCAATTTACAATAAGGAACATTGCATACATCAAATATAATCACAATCATGGCCATATCACATCACTGCACACCCCTGCAAAACAAAGTTAGACGCCTCTACTTTCTTTGCATATTTTACGTGGTTTGGGGCTTTCAATAAGTGTCGTTCTAACTTACGAACAAGAACCACAACATTGATACTAGTATTGTCAATCACCCGTTGTAAATTGAATCTTAACTATGCTAGGAGAAACAGGCACCCGCAAAGCCACTTATGCAATACAAGTTGCATGTCAAGCGTGGAGCAAGTCTCATGAACGATGTCATGTAAGGTTAGCCCGGGCCGCTTCATCCCAACATACCGCAAGATGCAAAGTACACAAGAAGTAATCGACAATAAAAGCATCAACGCCCACAATGACCATTGTGTTCTACTCGTGCAACAGATCTACATATAGACACGGCTCTGATACCACTGTAGGGGTTCGTAGCATGGAAAACAAAAATTTTCTATCGCATACAAACAAACAAGCCAAGATCTATCTACTAGATTGTAGCAACGAGTCGATGGAATAACTTACCCTCGAAGATTCCAAAGCGGTTAACGAGAGCAGATTCTCGTGGGTGATGTAGTCGTACTCTTTCCGATCTCAAGATCGCGTAGACGATCCTTCCGGTGCTGCGTTCCGGCAGCGCTCCCGCAGTCGGTCACACGTTCGGTACTCGACGAAGACCTTCCTCTCCCTTGTTCCAGCAGGCAGCGGAGGTTGTAGCACTCTCCTCGTGATTTCGGCAGCACAACGGCGTGGTACCGGAAGTAGAGGGGAGATCCCGCAGGGCTTCGCCTTAAGCCGGAGCGAGTATGGTGGATTATGAGAGAGGGCTATTAGTGGTCTAGAGATTAGACACACCAATTAGAAGGCTCTAAACCGCAGGCTAAAGCAATTAGAAGCTCTAAACCAGAACGGCTCTAAACCGGAGATTAGAGGTGGAAACTTGTGTGTCTCAAGGAGGAGCCCTGCCCCTCCTTTTATAGGTGGAGGGGCTAGGCGCGCCAGGGAGGGAGGGAGTCCCTCCCCAAATCGACCTAGGGCTGGGCGCCGGCCAAGGAGGAGAGGAACTCCTCCTCCAAGTTGGTTTCAACCTCCTCTTGCTTGTTTCCCACAGTTTCCTGTTTCCCACAGTTTCCTGTTTTCCACAGTTTCCTGTTTTAGCCGTTTGACTTTCAAACTGGCAATTTGACTTTCATGTTTTTGGAACAGCAAGAACACTTAGTAAATGATGCAATCATTCAATGACACACTCATGTACCCTCCCCCCCCGGAGTGCCGGACAATCCGGACCCTTCTAGAACATTCCCGATGAAAACACCGGAATCATTCCCGAACTCCGAAACGGGACTTTCCTTATATGAATCTTATTCTCCGGACCATTCCGGATCACCTCGTGATATCCCGGATCCCATCCGAGACTCCGAACAACGGTCTCTTTCTCATAATACCATAACTACTCAAACAACGTCGAATCCTTAAGTGTGTCTCCCTACGGTTCGTGAATTATGCGGACATGATCGAGACACTTCTTCGAACAATAACCAATAGAGGAATCTGGAAATTCATATGGCTCCC
Organism: Avena sativa; assembly: GCA_916181665.1. Lineage (NCBI taxonomy): Eukaryota > Viridiplantae > Streptophyta > Magnoliopsida > Poales > Poaceae > Avena > Avena sativa. The sequence goes on from OV702282.1 coordinate 412,918,561, forward strand.
ACATATTTCTACGATTACTTCGCGATCGAATGAACCACTTACATACGATACCAATTTCCCTTTGTCTCACGATAGTTTACTTATCCGAGGTTTTGATCGTCGGTATCTCTGCATACCTAGTTCAACCTCGTTACCGATAAGTACTCTTTTCTCGTTCCCGTGATATGTGATCCCTTGTGAGCCAGTCACATGCTTGCAAGCTAATTGGATGACATTCCACCGAGAGGGCCCAGAGTATATCTATCCGTCATATGGATGGACAAATCCCACTCTTGATCCATGTGTTTCAACCAATACTTTCTGAACACTCAATGCCACCTTTATAGCCACCCAGTTACGGTGTGGTGTTTGATGTCATCAAAGCATCCATCCGGTAAAGGTGATATGCATGATCTCATGGTCGAAGGAATTAGGTTACTATGTATCAGAAAGCATTTAGCAATTGAACTATTGAAATGACTTGATCTTTATGCTACGCTTATCTATAGGAGTATGTCCATCACATCATTCTCCTAATGATATGATCCTGTTGTTAATAACATCCCTATGTTCATGATCAGGAAACCATGATCATATATTAACCAACAAGCTAGTTTAACAAGAGGCTTTACTAGGGACTCTTATTTTAGTTTACAAATCACACAAGTATTAATGTTTCCGGTTAATACAATTATAGCATGGTATGTAAACATTTATCATAAGTGTGAAGATATGATAATAACCACTTTATTATTGCCTCTTGGGCATATCTCCAACACAAAGCAGAGGTACCCTCACTACCAGAAGCTCGCCTACGGCGTGTTCATGACGGCTCGACGGCTGAGCCACTATTTCCAGGAGCACCAGGTGATGGTCGTCAACGAGGCACCCCTGAACAGCATCCTGAATAATCCAGAGGCCACAGGACGCGTGGCCCTGTGGGGCATCGAGCTGTCACCCTTGGACATCGTCTACGAGAAACGACTCGCAATCAAATCTCAAGTCCTTCCGGACTTCCTGGTACATTGGATGGAACTGCAGCTGCCAGACACCCCAGATATGTCACAGTCATGGACGATGCACTTAGACGGCTCCAAGCGCGAAGCCGGAGCAGGAGCGGGGGTCATACTGACCTCCCCGCAAGGCGACACGATGAAATACGTCCTTCGGATGAAATTCCGAGCTTCTAACAATGAGGCCAAATACGAAGCCCTCATCTACGACATGAGGATGGCAAAGATATGCGGCACAACGCGCCTGGTCATATATGGTGACTCCAACCTCGTCGTCTAGCAGACGATGAATGAGTGCGACGCACACGCCGAAAACATGATCGCGTACCGCGCGCTCTACAACGCACTCAAAGGAGAATTCGACGGCTGCGAGCTTTGACACGTCGGAAGAGAAAGCAACGAGGAAGCCGACAGACTCGCCAACATCGGCTCCACTTGCGCAAAGGTGCCACCAGGTGTGTTCCTCGAACAGATCTGCGTACCATCCATCAAGCAGAAATTCCCCAAGGGATCACCCGAAGAAGCAGAACACTCGGGGGCTACGCTGCCCGAAGGACACGAAGGACCCGAAAAGCTGGACACAGAGGTAGCCATGGTCAACCTAATGCAGGTCATGGCAGTCGAATAAACTTGGACGCGACCATACCTCCAGTTCTTAATAAACGGAGAACTACCTGACAGCCCGACAGATGCCCGGCGCATATCTCGTCGGTCAAAAGCCTTCACCACCATCAATGGCGAGCTGTACAAGCGCAGCATTATGGGTGTATTACAAAGGTGCGTCACCATCGGTGACGGAAAAGCCATCCTCCAAGACATCCACGAGGGCATCTGCGGCCATCATGCAGGCAGCCGCTCCCTAGTCGCCAAAGCTCTACGAGCAGGATTCTACTGGCCAACGGCCATGAGCGACGCAAAGGACATCGTCCGAAGATGCAATGGATGCCAACGGTTCGCCGACAAACCGCACGCACCTGGGTCCGAGCTCAGACCCATACCCATAGCTTGGCCTTTTGCTCAATGGGGCCTTGACATGATCGGCAAACTGCCAAAGTCCTCGAAAGGGGGACACGTTTACCTCCTGGTCGCAGTCGACAAGTTCACCAAGTGGATCGAGGCCATGCCGGTTACCAACCAGAAAGGCAAAACGGCTGTCAAGTTCTTCGAGTCCATTGTCTACAGGTTCGGCGTACCGCATAGCATCATCATCGACAATGGATCGAACTTTATCTCCAAGGAATTCCAGGACTTCTGCAAAGGCCTCGGGATCAACATCACGTACGCCTCAGTAGCACACCCGCAAACGAACGGGCAAGTGGAAAAGGCCAACGGCCTAATCAGCGCGGGCATCAAAAAGCGCCTCATGAGTCCACTCGAACGGAAAGCAGGAGCCTGGACAAAAGAGCTACCATCCGTCCTATGGAGCTTGCGGACCACGCCAAACAGCTCCACAGGCTACACACCGTTCTTCATGGTACACGGAGCCGAAGCCGTGCTGCCAGCCGAAGTATGCCACCAGGCCCCACGGGTCGTCGCATACAGCGAAGCCGAATCCACGACTGCACTAGAAGACGTCGTCGATACACTCGACGAAGCAAAAGACATAGCAGCAGCTCGATCAGCGGTGTACCAGCAGAGTCTCCGCAACTATCACAGCCGCCGGCTGCGCCCAAGGTCCTTCATCGAAGGAGACCTCGTCTTGCGACTCAAGCAAGAGCGACCGACGAAATTCGAGTCACCATGGGAAGGACCCTACGTCATCACCGAAGTCATCCCAGGTGGCGCCTACCGCCTCAAGCACGTGGAGTCCGGAGTCGCATACTCCAACCCATGGAACATCTCGCACCTGCGACAATTCTACCCCTAGCTACCTACCCCCTTTACTTTCAACAAGGCTTTCAGCCAAGGCTACTCAGCCGAACAATGTACTTCCTCCATTACGATATAAATAAAGCTAAGTGTCTCGCCCCAAAACTTCAGTTCGCTATTTTGCAACTTTACTTCATGCTACAAACACACTCGGGGGATCCCCCACCTCACGATTTCGTCGACTGAGGATCAAACGTGTACACCAGAGTAGCTGACAACGTCAGGCAAATGAAAAGGACACGTACTCAATCAAAGCACTGCGTGCTCACAACAAACAAACCTTTACAACAAAGGGCACAACACGCCCAGCCGAAATATACAAATTTTACATCTATCTCTTTTTTTTCGGGTACTACCTATTCTGAAGAATAACCCGAGCACGCTGCTCAAACAAATCTACGACCTGTTCGGCATACTGCCTTACAGCTGCGTAATGTGGGCGCATGTCCCACTCACCACCGTTCGGCCGAGGAGGTGGCCCAGCTGCCACAGCAGCCAAATCTACGTCAGGCCGGTGCAGCCTCACAAGAGACAAAGCAGCCTTCACTCCTGCAACGCCGGACCAACTCCTTGACATTGCTCATGTTCTGAAACTCGACAGAAGACCCGCAAGGCTTGTCGGTACGGCATCCAAAGGGAACATGACGTGCAGCACCGAGGCAAGCGACGTCTGCACTTGGCGAATCACTCGAGAAACCTGGTGCACACGATCCTGCACCGTCGCCAGAGCTATGGCACGGTCACGATCCATCCAGAAGAAGCCACCAGCCTCCATGTCCTGTTGAGTCAAGAAATTGACCCGAACAGCGACACACTCCTTCTCTTCCCTCGGAGCAAGGTTCGCACCTGCGACAACAGAAAAAATAAGAACAAAGGCCAGCAGGCTCACCCGAAGAACTGATCTACAGCTCGAAACAAGGAACAACTTACATTGAAGCTGCTCATACAGCCAAATAAGTTCCGCCATCAAGTACTCCTCCCTGGCTGCACCACGATCCGCCTTAGACTTCCAAACATCGGCATGTCCTCGCAACCCGAGCAACTCCCTCTCCAGACTACGCACGCGATCCCGAAGAAAAGCGAGTTGAGAGGAAGCATCCAAAGATGGTCACAACGGCATTGCGGAGGAGGTGTCAACAGGGTCAGCACCCGAAGGAACCTAGAGCAGCAGGAAAAGAAAGGGACATACACATTCAGACAATGATAGAGCACAACTCAGAAGAATTCATTAAACATATAAAGCCACTACGTGGCACAAGGATGGTGTTCTTCAAGATATTTACAACAAAAGTAGACTACAAACTACCCTACGTCTACAACGCCTAAGATGCGGCACCCTGAGTCACCTCGGAGCCGGACTGCCTAGCTTTGGCCCCGCCCTGCTACCGCAGCGCATACTCAGACAACAAATCAATGAGCTTGGGCCCATATCGCTTGCAGCGAGAAGAGTAGGCAGCAAAGGCTACCTCGGATCCATCTGCGGTCGTCGGCATCCGGGAGGTGATCTGGGGCAGATCCAGCTCCGCTCCAGCCGCCAAGGCCATTGCCAGCCCGACGGACGCGCCGATGCCCTTCTGCTTGCGTTTATACGTCGCAGGTGCTTCGGCTGACAAAGCCTCCGCCAGAGCACATCATCGAGGGCTACACCCTTAGGGACAAGCTCCTTGTAGAAGCGGCCAAGGACCTCCTTCGCCTTGGCAAGGGAGCTGACGACGGTGCTGCAGCGATCTTCGACCGCCACAGTAGCATCATCTAGAGCACTCCCGTGCTCTAGAGCACCGCGGTCAAACTCGATGCCTGCGGCATCTGGGACAAAAATAAAAGAGAAGACATGAAGAAAAGCAGCACAGAAGAAGATAGGAAGCACGAAGAAACAAGCACAAATACAGAAACTTACCCGAAATAGCCTTGGCAGCAACCATGAGCTTCGCCGCCACCTCTCTTTCTTGAGCAGCCGCAACAGTGGCCAGCTGCTCCTCACGATCCGCGGCCTCCTGCTGCAGACGCTCCTTCGCTTCGGTTGCCTTAGTCAGCTCTAGCTCGAGGCGTTCTTTCGCGCCAACGGCGGCCTCGGCTTTCTGCTCCGATTAACCAAGGCTCTTCTTGAGAGCGTCGACCTCACGGAGAGAAGTATTGTGCTCCTCTGCATTCAAAACAAGCAAACTTCAGCAAGCAGGACCAGAATAAACGAAAAAAGCACCAAACAGAAAGTAGGTACCTTGAAGTTGCCGAAGGCTAGCCTCCAGCGCTAGGCGCTCCTGCACCAGTCGCTTGGCTTCCTGAACAAAAGGCTACAGAAAAAAGAAACACAAGTAAGGAAAAAGGACTTGGGGGCTGCGTCCAATACAGAAGAATAAAGGTAAAACTCGCACACGAAGAAACTCGGGGGCTCCCCTGAAGATCCGAAAGAATAAGAAGACAAGAAATTTTCATACACCTGGGGGCTCCCCCCGTGGCATGAAGTAGAGGAACTTACATGCTCTGATGGCGACTCCGAAGGACCGCCCGCGAAATTCTGAGGCGCAACCACCTGCACCTCCTGCACAGGAGGATCTGGAGCGGCGCCTCCCGAAGTCACCACCGTCTGAGGAGGAGGAGACGCAATCTTCGACTCCCCCATCATTTCCCGCGCACCATCACTAGAAGAGTCGCGGGAGGAATGCCTGCATACGAAGCAATCAACACAAGTGCAAAATCAAGAAAAAAAGGGGAACAGCAATATAACAAGAATCTTACGAGCCCAACGAGCTCAGGTCGAAGACAGGAGGAGTCCTTCGGGCTCTCTTCTCCTCTTTCTTCTCTTCCTTCTTCTCCTCCTTTTTTCTCTTCCTTCTTCCGCTTCGCTGGCGGGTGCGGTGCGACAGCCCGCACAGGAACGACAGGAATGGGAGAGGAAGAACCTCCATGACCGTCATCATGACGATCCAGGCACAGAGGGTTTCTGGGAGTCGGAGGAGTCGAGGCATCCGAAGACTCGCTGGAGCTCCGTGATTGTTTGCGCGTATGGTCCTCACTCGACTCATCGGCATCCTCCGCCGGAGATCGCGCCGACGGCAGCTCGGACACGGACTCAACCACTTCATTATCTGGGGCATTCGGATACTTTTCGGGCAATGGCGGTACCATGCCCGGCACTTTGAAGCTCTGCAAAATCAGAAGGAACTTTGTTGGCAAACAAAAGAAATAAATACGCAGCCGACAAAAAGCACTACGTGCACAAGTCTACACCTGTGGCACAGACAACGCCAAAGAAAACGGCGGAGTCAGCGACTTCCCAGGGATTTCCTCTCCGGCCTTGAACTTCAGCAGCGAGCGAAGGGCCCTGTCAAGATCCCCCTCGGAGATTTTCTCAGCCGAAACCCTCATCGGATCACGGCGCCCAGAATAAAGAAACATCGGGTGCGCCCTCGCTTGGAGAGGCTGCACCCGGCGCTCAAGAAACGTCCGGATGATGTCCACGCCGTTCACCTCCTTCTCCGGAATCAGCTGGAGATCCTCCACCCGACGGTAAAGGGCCTCTATCTCCGCCACCTCACCATCCAAGATTTGGTTTTTCCAAGAACTTTTTGGCTCAATCATTTGGGAGGGGTCAAAGGGCACAAGACCAAAATCTTGCCCGGGCACTACGGAGTCGCGGATATAAAACCATCGCCTCCGCCAGTATTGGACAGATTCGGACATAGAAAAAGAAAATAAGAGAAGATTGGGACTAAGGGAGATGATGCAACCTCTAATGGGATAAACACTATCCGAACCAGACTGCCTCTTCACGGGATAAAGCTTTTGGAAAAGGCCAAAGTGCGGCTCAATGCCAAGCCAGCACTCGCAAAAAGTGATAAAACAAGCAATGTGAAGAAGGGAGTTGGGCGAAAGATGATGCAGCTGGATGCCATAGAAAAAGAGCAGCCCACGAAGGAAGTCGTGGACTGGGAAGGAAAACCCATGCATAACGAAGGCAAGAAACATAACCCGAAACCCAGCCGGGGGACGGGGGATTACCTCGTTGCCGGGGAGCCTGACGGCCTCCCTATCTTGTGGGATCAGACCCCGCTCGTGAAGCTTGCGGAGATTGCTCTCCCGCGTTTCTGATCGTCGCCAGCCACCGTCGGTGACGCGGGTAGCGGCGGCGTTTTTCTTTCCTCCGGCGGCGCTAGTACCAACGGCAGACGAGGATTTCTTCGATTTCCCCATTGCGCTACGGCGGCGCCGGCGGTGAAAACGCAGAAGAGATGGAAATGTGGAAGGAAATCCCAGCGCGCAGCAAGAATCGCTAGAGCACAAGGAGGCAGTGAAAACAACAACTGATGCGGTGAAAACAAAACGCGGATTTCCCCAATGATTATAACAACGAAGATGACGCACGGTAGCCGTCCATCCAGAAGACCTAACGCCAACGGTAGATCTGACCATACACATGTCAGCATCACAACGAACCGTCGTTACCACGCCGTCCACAACGCGCGGAAATCGAGGAGATGCCGTAATTATCTCCACGACGCGCGTGACCGGTCAATTCAAAGTCAGCAAGTGGGACCCACGTTCGTCCAGTCATGTCATCTCTGGCGTAGCAGACGCTTGAGGTCATTGATCGTCAGCACTGAGGTCATCAAAAGCTATACTAGCACCAACTACAATTCTCCGGCTCCACAGCTAAGAGTACTTGATGGGGATATGCCTATTGGGGTATACCCAGCAGGGCGTTTCCGACTGGCCCGTGAGCTGGCGAGTGGGCCTGCAGAACGGCGAGTGGATTGAAGCCCAGCAAGGTACCGAGCGACTGGAAGCTGAAGGCCCAGGCGAGTAGATAGGCCCAGTCGGGCTAGGTTAAACGACTACTGAATCTGTAACCGAATCGGTTGAGATACGTAAACCCTAGGGGAGGTGAGCCTATATAAACCTCCCTATGGGGCGAGTAGAGACACGTTCCCTCATACACCCAAGCGACTCGCCGTCTAGCCGCCGAGCTCGCCCATTGTAACACCTCCATAATACAATCTAGCAGGAGTAGGTCTTTACCCTCCGGGGGGCCGAACCTGGGTAAAACCCTGTGTCTTTGCCCTCATCTCGCACCGCAGATGGCTGGTCGCCCTTGCCCCTCGTTCTACTACTCGCTGCCGATTGCAGCATCTGCCGTGACCATTCCCACGATAGTGGCGCCCACCGTGGGGCCTGGCCGGTCTGGCCGGTGTTCTGCGGCGAGATCCAATCTGCCCATCAACGAGACGGTCGCCACCGGCCGCATGATAGCAATCGGCGAGATGCTCCAGATCTTGCCGAGCAGCTACGTCCCGGCGGCGCGACCCGTCACGCACAGCATGATCCTGCCAGTCGGCACGATCAGCCTCTTCGTCGGCCTCACCGACGTCATCGTCTCGGAGGACTCGGCTCGCATCCGCGAGTCGCCGCCACGCGATCGGCTCTCAGAGAGCCAGGTCCGCATGATCCACCGCCTCGCCTCCGAGTACAACTCGGCCCACAGCAACGTGGCCGGGAATTCAGCGGCCGCAGAAGATGCGGCCCTCACCGACGACGCCGACTCGGCGACCCCGGCGTCACTCGCCGGATCCATCACCGCGGCCTCGTCCGCGGGCTCCATCGCCCAGGTCTCCAACGCGGGAGACTTCGAGGACCCCTCCATCCTCGGGATCTTCGAATTCGATTCCGGGTCAGAGAACTCCGCCGACCCCCGCAATGGAACCAGTCGCCACGCCGCGGCTTACATGGCCACCGGCACCGATCCGCCGGAGGATCCTTTCTCCACCCCAATCCCTCCTAACGCCACGACGACGGAGGTCGAGGAACTCCGCCTGAAACTGGCGGAGGCGGTGCGCAAGGAGCAGGCCGAGCGCGAAAAATTTCGCCTCGAGCAGGTAACAGCGCAGGAGCTGTCGCGCTACCACCAGCAGCGGATCAGGTCACGTTTGAACCCCACCGTTCAAGGGCGTGCCCTGAACTTCGACGACGAAAACGACCCGGCCCGCATAGCCGAGCGCGCAATTTGCGAGAACGCGCCCCCAGGAGGAAGCGCCCGGCCCCCACCAGGATCAACGGCGATGGGTGCCCCACCACCACCCAACCGCACCCCTCCCAGGGACCAGCCGCGGATAGTTGTCTCCTCACGGGAACGAGACGCAAACGGCCTCCCACTGTTCTCCACCCCGATGGACAACCTCGTGGCAGGCCGAGCAGCAGCCGACAGCTTCACGGCCACTGGAGACTGCGCCCTACAGATCCAGTACGTCAGGGCCCTGCTCGCGAAGGCCGTGGAGCAGCAAAAAGCGGGCGCCGACTCGCAAGGTCGAGTATACTCGCGTTCCTCGGGAAGCAGAGCGGCCTCCAGCGGCCGCCCAGCGGCGGCAAACACCCTCAATTGCCCGCCACCAGAGCCACTGCAGCTCCAACACCGACCCGCGAACGCGACACTCTCCACCAACGACCCCAGGCCGGCGACCAACTTCGTCGCCGCTAACGGACAACCCATCGACGCCCGCACCCACATCATCAACAACCAAAGCTGGCGCGCACGCCAGCCCGACGACTTGCGGCACACCCTAACTAATCGCCGCGACGGCGAGCCTATGGGGTCGCTCAGTCGACTCGGGCCCAAGTGCTTCGGACCAATGATCCGAGGCGAGAAGTACCCGCCAAACTTCAAGGCACCAAAAGAGATAGAAAAGTACGACTCCTCGTACGACCCCGCAGTCTGGCTCGACACATACCTCATGGCAATGGGGATCGCGGGTCACACTGACCTACTCGCCGCCCGTTACCTCCCCCTGATGATGGAGGGGACGTGCAGGCAGTGGATCAACACTCTTCCCCAGGACAGTATCGACTCCTGGAAGGAAATGCGCGACGCCTTCGTCAGGCACTTCGAGTGCTCCTACACCCGCGCCACCACTATTGAGGACCTGGAACGATGCGTCCAGGGACCCCGTGAGTCGACCCGCAACTGGGTCCAACGGTGGCAAGAGCTTTGGTACAACGCGGTCGGCATCCACCCGGACACCGCGATCCATTGCTTCAAGACCTCGTGCCGCTACGAGCCTCTAGTTGCCAAGCTCAAGCGACACTCCCGCACACTCGACAACATCCCCGACCTCCTCGAGATCGCCAAACGGTACACCGAGGAAGATCCAAACCAGGAAACTGACGACGAGTCAGGAGGGCAACGCCGCACGGGCGGCAACGACAGCGGACGCCGAACCGACCTACGCTATAGCGGCACTCGCCTCACTGGCAAGCGCCGCAGTGACGGGCGAGTCGACTTCGTCGCCAACGCCGGGCACGCACAGCGTGAGCCCAAGAGCTACCGCCGCGACGGAGGGCAACGCCGCGATGGCGGCAGTTACAAGAATAAGCCAAGGTTCGATCCCGCGGCCCTCCTTAACCAACCATGCGCGTTCCATAGCAAGGAAGGAAAACCTGCAACGCACACCACCGCCGACTGCCACACCCTCAGGGAAATCGAGAAGGCACGGCAAGCGCGGGAGGACACCGACAACGACCCGCCAAATGGCGGAAAATTCGGCAAAGTGGCCGGCTCGCTCCACACCTTCACAGGCTTCAACACGAAGCGCGAGAAGAAGGTCATCGCCCGCGCCGTCGCCGTCAATGCGGTGGCCCAAACAGACGTCCCCCAGTTCCTGAACTGGTCGGAACAGCCCATCACCTGGAGCCGGCAAGACCACTCGCCGCGCATCGAGTACCCAGGACGAGTCGCCCTGGTGGTCAAGCCCAAGGTTGGTGACTACTGGCTCCCCAAGACACTCATGGACGGCGGTAGCTCCATCAACATCCTCTACCTCGACACCTTCAGGCGGCTGCGGCTCCCGCAGTCGATGATCGAAACGACCCACACCACGTTCCACGGCATCGTCCCCGGTCGGAAGGCGTATCCGATCGGTAAGGTCACGCTACCAGTCACGTTCGGCACACCGGCAAACTTCCGCACCGAGCGGATCGTCTTCGAGCTGGTGCCCTTCGACAGCCCTTACCACTGCGTCCTGGGGCGCCAGGCGTTCGCCAAATTCATGGCAGCACCCCACTACGCGTACAACGTGATGAAGCTCCCCGGGCCGTGCGGCGTCATCACCATCAACGGCGACCCCGACATGGCCGCCGAGTGTGAGGCCAAAGGAGCCGAGCTCGCCGACGCCGTCATCGCGACAGAGACTAATCACGCCGACGAGCTCGCCAAGTACGCGAGCGGGGTCAACAATGACGACCCCACAATACTCAAGAAGCCCAACTCAGAGGGCGCAAACACCTCAACCTTTGAGGCCACGACGCACACTCGCACCGTCGAGCTGGTACCAGGCGACTCCAGCCAGACGGTGACGATTGGGACAGGCATGAGCCCAGCATAGGAATTCGCGCTCATCGAGTTCCTCCGTGATAACTGGGACATCTTCGCATGGAAACCCTCCGACATGCCTGGTGTCCCTAGGGAGCTCGCTGAGCACAAACTAAACGCCGACCCCAAAGTGCGACCTGTCAAGCAGTCGCTACGGCCCTTCAATGAAGAACGCCGTCGAGCAATCGCCGAGGAAGTGCAGCGTCTACTCGCTGCCGGCTTCATCCGGCCAATCAAGTACTCCAAGTGGCTGGCAAACCCAGTCCTGGTCGAGAAGAAAAACGGGACCTGGAGGATGTGTATCGACTACACAAACCTGAACAGCGCCTGCCCAAAGGAGCAGTTCGTCCTCCCGCGGATCGACCAGATAATCGATTCAACCGCGGGCTCGGAGTCGCTATGTTTCCTCGACGCCTACTCTGGGTACAACCAGATCAAAATGGCTGTCGAAGACGAGGAGAAGACGGCATTCATCACGCCATTCGGAGCCTTCTGCTACACCGCCATGACCTTCGGCCTCAAGAACGCCGGGGCAACCTACCAGCGGTGCATGCAAGAATGCCTCGCGAGCCAAATTGGCCGCAACATCCACGTCTACATCGACGACGTGGTCGTGAAGTCCGCTCGCCAACGCGACCTACTCGCCGACCTGGCAGAAACCTTCGCCAACCTGCGACGGTACAAGATAAAGCTCAACCCAGGCAAGTGCACCTTCGGTGTACCCGCCGGACAACTACTGGGGTACGTCGTCTCCAAACGAGGGATTGAGGCGAACCCAACAAAAATCGACACGATCGCCCGGCTCGGCAAACCCGAGTGCCTGCGCGACGTCCAGAAGCTGGCCGGGCGAGTAGCGGCTCTCAGCCGCTTCATCCCCCGCCTGGGCGAAAAGGCGATGCCCCTATACCGCCTGATGCGCAAGAACCCCACCTTCCAGTGGGACAAGGAGGCGGAGGACGCGCTCTGCGATCTCAAAAAGGTGCTACTCGCCGCACCACTACTCGCCGCCCCCGCCGACAAAGAACCTATGCTGGTTTACGTCGCGGCGTCCGAGCGCGTCGTCAGCGCTGTGATGGTCGTCGAACGACCAGAGGAAGGAAAGGAGCGCCCGGTCCAGCGGCCGGTGTACTACATCAGCGAGGTCCTCACCGAATCGCGCCAACGGTACCCACAGTACCAAAAGCTAGTGTACGCGGTCTTCAGGGCCCAGCGGCGCCTGCCGCACTACTTCCAGGAGCACCCGATCACGGTCGTCTCCTCAGCGCCACTACAAGACATCATCCGCAACCGCGAGGCAACCGGGCGGGTCGCCAAGTGGGCCGTCGAGATCGGCGTCCACAATATCAAATACGAGCCACGAAAGGCGATTAAGTCGCAGGCGCTGGCAGACTTCATCGCCGACTGGGAGGAGGCTCAGCAGCCAGAGAAGCTGCCGTACCTCCATTACTGGAGCCTGCACTTCGACGGCTCCAAGAACGCGGACGGTGCAGGAGCAGGGATAGTGTTGACTTCACCAAAGGGCGACAAGCTCCGCTACATCCTCTGCCTCGACTTCACGCCCTGCACCAACAACATGGCTGAGTACGAGGCCCTACTCCACGGCATGCGAGCCGCCAAGGAGATGAACGCCAATCGCCTCCGATGCTATGGAGATTCCGACCTCGTCGCGGGGCAAGTCGCCGGCACCTGCGACGCCGTCTCCCCCACCATGGCAGCGTACCGTCAAGCGGTGGATAAGTTGGGCGGCCACTTCACCGGCTACTCCGTCGAGTGGATCGACAGGCGGAAAAACGAGGAGGCCGACGCCCTCTCTCGCATCGGGTCGGCTCGACTCGCACCACCCGCCGGCGTGTTCCTCGACACAATCTCCAAGCCATCAGTCTCTCCCCCGAGGGAGATCGACATCGGAGTCCCACTCCAACCAGAGGCATCCTTGGTCGCACTCATCACCGAGCCAGACGATTGGACCAAGCCCTACATCGCCTACCTGGAAGCCGGCACCCTGCCAGCAGACGAGACAGACGCTCGAATGATAGCTCGCCGATGCAAGTCCTACACCATCATCGACGGCGAGCTACACAAGCGCAGCGTCACCGGCGTGTTCCAACGCTGCGTCCAACCGGCTGAGGGGCGCAAAATCCTCCACGACATTCACTCAGGCGACTGCGGCCACCACGCCGCCGCTCGCTCCCTGGTCGCCAAGGCTATGCGACACGGCTTCTACTGGCCCACCGCACACGCCGACACCGTCGACATCGTCCAGCGATGCGCCGGGTGCCAGAAGTACGCCAGTCAGACGCACGTACCGAGCTCGGCGCTCAAAACAATCCCTATCACCTGGCCATTCGCCGTATGGGGCATGGACATGGTAGGCCCCTTCAAGAAGGCCCCCTCCGGCTACACCCACCTGCTAGTCGCCGTCGACAAATTCACTAAGTGGGTGGAGGCCAAGCCAGTCCGGAAATGTGACGGGAAGACGGCCACTAAATTCCTACGCGAGCTAATATATCGCTACGGGTTCCCAAACAGTATCATCACGGACAACGGCACCAACTTCGCCAAGGGAGCCATGGCCGAATTCTGCGAAGAGCACCACATCCGGCTCGACCTCGCGTCAGTCGCCCACCCGGAATCCAACGGCCAGGCGGAACGGGCCAACCAAAGCATCCTCCACGGCCTGAAGCCGCGACTCCAAGTACCACTCGAGCGCACCGCTGGGTGCTGGGTCGAAGAGTTGCCCTCCGTCATCTGGGGAATCCGTACCTCGGTTAACAGATCGACGGGATTCACTCCCTTCTTCATGGTCTACGGCGCCGAAGCAGTCATGCCCACCGACCTCGAACACGACTCGCCGCGAGTCGTCCATTATACGGAGGCTGCAAACGAGCTGGCCCGCCAAGATGGGGTCGACCAGCTCGACGAAGCACGCGACCTCGCCCGGTCACGCACCGCCATCTACCAGCAAGGACTCCGCCGCTACCACAGCCGACGGGTGAAAGCCCGCACCTTCCAGGAAGGCGACCTGGTGCTACGCCTCATCCAGGACAGGAAGGGCATGCACAAGCTCTCCCCTCCGTGGGAAGGACCATTCGCTATCGGGCGCGTACTTGGCAATGACGCCTACTACCTCATCGACGTACGCGGGGACGGTGAGCTCGACGTCAAGCGACCATGGAATGTAAACCTCCTCCGGAAGTTCTACTCCTAGAACCCCACACATGTACTCTCCAGTCGCTATGAAATAAAAGAAACGGTTACCGCAAATTGCGCCCACTCTCCATGACTTGTGCCACTCGCACTCGTAATAACAGCGGTATGCTAAAATGCAGAAGTCAACCTTTGGTACAGCGATCGGCACGGCTAAGTAGTGCGGTGCAAGAGCACTGAATCACTTCAGGTCTCGCATCGTCCACGAAAAACGCCAACCCGGAGCACCATTGGAGTCGCCTAGCTCGACTGGTTCTACGAGCCAAGACAACTGTCCTCGCTTCTCACAGCGACCTTGGTCCTCCGCATCCTCGGCATAGCGACTCGAACGGCTAAGTACCACGCTCGGGGACTGAATACCAGTTCGTCAAGAGCGGTCAGGGAAAACGCCAAGTAAGAGAGCATGCCCAGGACTCGCCAAGCGACTGACCTTACGGGCCAGGCAGGAGTGACGCGCTCACGCCAACGCGCTAAGTCCTCAACCACCCTCGAGTTGCGCCTAGAACTACCAAGTACCACGCTCGGGGACTCGGCCACCCGACTTCGTTCGCGTACGGGAAAACGGTAAAGTACAGAGCACTCCAGGGAGTCGCCTTGCGACTGGCTCTCCGAGCTCGGGCGAGTCGACCAAAGCAACAACACACATGATAACAACACACATCATATACGAGGTAAACCCCACAAAAGGGCGGACGCGCTCGGGGACTCGTCCAAAATCAACCCAAAGCACACAAACAAATACCAAATAGACACGACATCCCATTCAATCGCATATTGCATTGTCTTATGTTACAAAATATGCCAGCATGGCAGAACTGCTGTTAACGCTCCAAGGCAAACTACCCTATTCTGCAGGCTTCGATGACGACTCGCCAGCATCCCGGCGATTACGGATGAACGCGGTGTACGGGTTTGATGGATACGTCTTCAGTTCACCCGCCATCGCCGCGCGAAAAGGCTGCTCGACCTTGAAGTCACGATGCGGCAGTTCGGGGTCGTTTGGCGCGACGACCGTTTCCTGGTAGGGAAGGAGGTCGCCCATCGCCCAGACACGCTCCGAGTACGTGGCGGCACGCTCTTGCAACTTGAGAACCTCGGACAGATCCACCGCGCCAGTCGACGATGGATACCCACTCGTCACATCATCGACGTCGAAATCTTCGGGGAAGTGGGCGAGTCCAAGGCTCAGTGCTGTCGACGCTCCACGCCGAAACGCCGACCGCGTCATGAACTCAACGACCGCGGGCGCCTTCTCCAAATATTTCCACACCTCAACGAGGTCGCTGGGAATCACCTCCGTGGGCGATATTTCTTGGAGGTAGGCGCGGATGCACGTTGCCGACAGCGTCGCCGAGTCGACGAGCATGCTTACGCACCGCCTCGCGTCGAGCGAACTCGCTTCTTCTTCGTCATCAATGATGCGACCTGCGAGCAGAAGACGACGATGAGTACAACGGACACCACAAAAATCACAACTAATAGAAAGGGAAGATGCACTCACCAAGCAACGGGCGGGCGAGTCCCGTGATGAAGCACTGAAGCGACGTGTGGTCGTCCTGAAGCCCAGCAATAAGGACCTCCGACACCTTGCGATCCTCCTCTGCGGCCGCAACGGCGGCCCTCGCTCGCCCGTCCGCCGAGCTTGCTTCTTCCCTCGCCTCCCGCAGTTCGCGCTCAAGGTCTGCGATCCGCTGTTCAGCGGCACCCAGAGCAGATCGCGCCGCCACCAACTCTCCAGCGGAGACAAGCCCCTGGCGAGCTTCCTCTGCCTTCGCAGCAACAGCCTGAAGCCCTTTGTTCACCTCTTGGACGATGACCAGCTCCTTCTCAGCACGCTGCTTCGCGGCCAATCGTTCTGCCGACTCAAGCTGCAGACCCTGCACATCATCGAACAAGTTAGTCAAAACGAACTTCCTAAGTGCCCACCCGCTGAAATTCAGCGAGTGCGCACTTGGGGACTGGCGATCAAGAACTTCCTAAGTGCCCACCCGCTGAAATTCAGCGAGTGCGCACTCGGGGACTGGCGATCAAGAAATTCCTAAGTGCCCACCCGCTGAAATTCAGCGAGTGCGCACTCGGGGACTGGTGATCAAGAAATTCCTAAGTGCCCACCCGCTAAAATTTAGCGCGTGCGCACTCAGGGACTGGACACGAAAACAAAAGACGAGAAATTATAAGAATCAAGCCGCTGCAAAGCACCGACCTGATCCTCGGGGACTGGATGTACCTGGATGGCTGCGCCAAGCATACCATGGAGTTGTATTGCGTCCACGGACGCGAGTAACGCTGGCGTGTGCCCACGACGCTGGTCGACTTCAGCATCGGCGGTCCCCGGAGCAAGGCTTGAGGGCGCAGCCCCGCTCGCCTCGGCCGCCTTGGTCACGAAGCAGGGGAAGGTAGCGATAGAGGCACCCGCTCCAAAGGAAGTCGCCTCCGCCGTTCCAGGCAAGGAAGCGCCCTCCTTCGTAGACGCGGCTGCCTCCACCACGGGCCTGGCCGGCGCAGCCGCCGTATCGTCAGAGATAGTGACGACGTCGTCACCCTTGGCCTTCTTGCTGCCATCCGCTGAGGTGACGACCTCGTCTGCTTTCCTCTTGCGGGAAGGATCTTCCTCGCTAGCGGCGGAGGGTACCTTGGCCACGGTCGGATGGCCCATCCTTTTCACTCCGGTCCTGCGCATTAATCGAGTCAACAAAGACAATTGAAATAGTTATGGAAACTAAGGAAGGGTGAGCGCACTCACTTGGCGACTGGGATGAAACGTAGCCCTGTACGAAGGCCGGCCGGTTTTTCCAGTTCAAGGCCCAGTCGGCGACTGAGCCCCAGATCCAGGACGTCGCGTGCCCAAGACACGGACGGCTTCTTCGTCGTTGAGGCCGCGGCTGGCGCCTCTAGGACATCCTCGGCAGGAACTTCCCCGCGAATTGGAGCCACTGCAGCCGGAGCCTCCTTGCGGGGTGAAGCCGCCGCAGCCGGAACCTCCTCGCGAGGCGAGGTCGCTGCAGCCGGAGCCTCCCCCAGCCCAGAGACTGGGGCGAATGGCGGAGGAATCGAGGCCAGCGGCACTTCCACGGTCGCCGTGTCCAGCACGGCTGTCGCTGGGGGTGCGCCGTCACCAGCTGGGCTGGGAGCATCGGAGCTGCTCGCCGAGTGCAGCGGTGAAGCTGTCCTCGACGGTTTCGTTTTCCTCTTCGGGAGGGCCCTCGCCTCCCTTTA
The DNA here is from genome assembly GCA_916181665.1 of Avena sativa. Lineage (NCBI taxonomy): Eukaryota > Viridiplantae > Streptophyta > Magnoliopsida > Poales > Poaceae > Avena > Avena sativa. The sequence goes on from OV702282.1 coordinate 412,936,201, forward strand.
TTTCTTCTTCTTCTTCTTCGACGGACTGGCTTGACGGCGCGAGGTGGTCTCTGGGAGCTCGTCGTCGTCGTCATGACGCTCGAGGCTTCTGCTCGCCTCGATCTCGCGCTGACGTTGCCCGCGGGTCTTTCGGACCAGCGGGGCGACTTCTTCTTCGGACTCTTCTTCGTCGTCCTCGTTGCCCCTCGCGGGTGGCGGTTCGCCTATGTCCTGGGCGGATGGCCCCGGGCTCTCATCGTCCGAAGGTGGGAGCCACCCTTCCACCACTTGGAATAGCTGCGATGAATACAAAACAGAATCAGAATTACCGCGACCGCACACACTGCGACTGCGAACAAGGTAAAGAAATTACCGTTGGAGCCGGACGCTTCGCGGTGTAGGGGGCGACCCCAGCCTGCGCATCCAGGTACACCGCCTGGGTGATCTTCTTCAACGCTGGGATATAATCCTCTAGCTTCCACTCGTCGAGGCAGGCCTTCGTCGAGTCTCCCCGACCCGTGTACTGGTACATATAGTGGTCGCGTTGGGCGAGTGGAACGAGCCGTCGCCTAAGCCAGCAATTGTACAAGTTTATCGTCTGAAGACCCTTCTTTTTCAGACCGCGGATGGTCTGGAGCATCTCGTCAACGACCATCCGCTGGTCGTCGGGGAGCTTGCCGACTTGGAGATGGCGCGGCTCAGAACGATTGGCCGAGTACCGCAGGATCGCCACCTCGTCCTCCGGGGTCGCCTCGGCCACGTAGAACCACGACTTCTTCTAGTCACTCGCTGCCTTGGCGGGTAGCATCAGATCAAAGAAAGAAGCTTTGGACTTGAGCTGGAACGTCAAGCCGCCCGCGGCTAGCATTGGGCCGCCTGCCTCCTCGCGGCTGATCCGTCCGTGGAACAAATCTTGCCACAAGGGAAAGTAGGGCCGGCAGCCCAAGTAGCACTCGCAGAACGCCACGAAGATGGCGAGCTGTTCGATGCTGTGGGGACCCAGATCTGAAGGCTGGATCCCGTAGTAAGCGCAAAAACGCCGGAAGAACAAAGATGTGGGAAACCCTAGCACCCGCTCGAGATGACTGGTGAAACAGACGAATTCCCTCTCTCGCGGGTTTGGGGTCGTCTCTCCGGCTGCGGGGATACGCCAACAGCCGGCTCGCAGGATCCCGGCTTCCTCGAAAGAGGCCAGCTGCGCCCTCGTACACTTGGACCTGCCCCATGGTTCGGTGGAAAGGGCCATGGCTGAGAGGTTGGTTGGAGATCGGGGGATTTCGAGTCGATTGGATCGCGGGGCAGAGGAAGGAAAATGTGCGCACTCGGAAGAAGTGGTGGGCAGTTGGCTCTACGATTACCTGCCATTCCTCTTATATAGCGGGGGTTGCCCGCCAAATCAGGGGGCCGTTACCGCGCGATGATTACGCCAAAGGTTACCGTTGGATTACCCCCAACGGCTAGTTTGACTATGCCTGACGGTCCAACTTCAGCCACTCGGCTCGCCGGGTCACTCACCATGACCGCGTCCCGCCGACTCGACTCGCCCAAGCCGCGACTTGGTTCACCGTATTTTCTCCTTTATACAGGAGCCCGCCGACGATTCGACTGGATGCCTACTTTGAAGCCGCATACTCCGACTGCCAGCAGCCACTTACGCCCAATCGACGACGGCCTCGGGGACTACTGATGGGGATATGCCTACTGGGGTATACCCAGCAGGGCGTTTCCGACTGGCCCGTGAGCTGGCGAGTGGGCCTGCAGAACGGCGAGTGGATTGAAGCCCAGCAAGGTACCGAGCGACTGGAAGCTGAAGGCCCAGGCGAGTAGATAGGCCCAGTCGGGCTAGGTTAAACGACTACTGAATCTGTAACCGAATCGGTTGAGATACGTAAACCCTAGGGGAGGTGAGCCTATATAAACCTCCCTATGGGGCGAGTAGAGACACGTTCCCTCATACACCCAAGCGACTCGCCGTCTAGCCGCCGAGCTCGCCCATTGTAACACCTCCATAATACAATCTAGCAGGAGTAGGTCTTTACCCTCCGGGGGGCCGAACCTGGGTAAAACCCTGTGTCTTTGCCCTCATCTCGCACCGCAGATGGCTGGCCGCCCTTGCCCCTCGTTCTACTACTCGCTGCCGATTGCAGCATCTGCCGTGACCATTCCCACGACAGTACTCACTCGAATCTTCGATTCGACTAAATACTCGGGGGCTACTCCTATCAGGAGCGCTGGCCGTGCACCTGCAAGATGAATAAAGACAGAGTATTTCTTCGAGTCCTACGTCGAGTCTACGACTCCACTACGGACTCGGGGGCTACTCCCATAGGGAGGATGGATTTAAAAGCATCCGATTTTTTTTGTGTCCTACGGACTTAACAACTAAACAATGCTTGAACTAAAGTCTCCGCTCGAGTCTACGACTCGAGCAGACACTTGGGGGCTACTCCCATAGGGAGCGCTGGTCGCGCACCCTATGAAATCTTCGACTGCGATCCTTCGGATCAGCAAGCAAAAAACTTTTTTGGCAACTCTGCCCAACAAAACGCTGAGTGAGCAACGATCTCCTTAGCCACCCGAAACACCTCTGTGGTGACAAATGTTCGGATGCTGCGTCTGCGACGCAAAGATAAGACCTGCAGATCTCATCCGATGGCCTGACAACGCACACGACTGCGCTCTGCTAGTATGAATCCATGCCAACAGGCGTGATGAAAAATCCCGACGGACGCGTTGGGTACATCAATTAAAACCACTGGAATTCCACTCCTGTAAGTCTCCCGTGGCCTGAGTTGAATTACGCTAGCATATGTTCCGGGTTCAAGTTAAGGGACTCGAACCTGATGAAGATCGTGTTGTTTCGTCCTAAGACAGTTAACTGACCCTGATCCGTCGGGTGAGTCAGGCACACGTATCAACAATCCCTACACACATATAATTTTTATACATAGTTGCACCCGAAGGATTGAAGAGTCCTCAGCCGAATCTACGATTCGACTGAACACTCGGGGTCTACTGACATGGTTATACCCTACGGGTACGTAACTTCAGCATACCTGGTCCAGCCCAAGGAAGGCCCACAGCAGACATACGCTGGCCCATGAAGATTTTCGGGTGGCCAAGGCCCATGACGCCTTCGGATCCTTGGAGAGCAAGACTAGCATAGATAGGAAATTCAAAGGGGTAAAACCCTAGAACCTGTAACCAACTAGGACTACGCCCGGGACCTGCCTAAGTCTATATAAAGGCCAGGAGGGCACGTCCTAGAGCTGTCGACTTATACTCTTGCATACGCACCTCACGCCAGATCAAATCTGCGCACCCCTGTAACTTTCGATTCCGCCGTAATCAAGAACAGACAAGCAGGAGTAGGGTTTTCCCTCCGGGGGCCTGAACCTGGGTAAATCTCGTGTCCCCTGGTTGCTTGTCTGTTAACCGTTCCACGATCTCCAGCATCCCCATCTTCTCCAAAACCCAAGCCCATAACAATGGGCATTAATGAGATTAAACCTCGTCAATCGTCCTGTGCGGTATTCCACGAGCGAATCGTCCACGTGCGGGGTCTCCTCCTCGCTACTCCAGACGTACTACTCTAGCCCATCGACGTACTACTCCAGACGCGCGGGCCCCAGACGCGCGGGATCGGGTCGATCTTCTCGGATCGGGCTCCGGACGCGCGGGGTCCCTGCTGCTCCCCCCGCGAGGCTCCGGACGCGCGGGGTCCCTGCTGCTCCCCCCCGCGACCGGCCTGCAGCCACCTGACGACCGCCCGCCCGCTCGGTCTCTGCCCTGCTGCCGCCTGCTCGTGTGGACATGTTGGACAGATCGCTCCCGAGCTCCACCGCCGACGCCCCACCGCCGCCGGCCGTTGACACCGCCGGGAATCACTCCCCGGCAGCCCGAATTGGCCTCCCCAGGATCTTAGGTGTCGCCTCTCGCCCCGACTCGCCGGAATTTGGCTGGCTTCTGCCTGCTGCTCGGGTTGATCAGATCTGGAAAAAAAATGTCTTCTGCATCGGGCTATGTTGCGATTCCTCGCTGTCCGGTGATCTTCGATGGCGCGAATTATCCTGATTTCACTGCCTTTATGCGCGTTCATATGCGCGGTCTCCGTCTTTGGGGTGTGCTCTCCGGCGAGGTCTCCTGTCCGCCGTGCCCCCTGCTCCTATGGCTACTCTTCTGCCGACGCCGATTGTTGTCGGTGTTGATGCTTCTCAGGAGGCCAAGGATGTTGCTCAGAGTGCCGATGATAATGTTGTTGCTGCTTATGAGCTGAAGTTCAAACAGTGCTCTGCTGATCTCGAGACCTATCTCCACGCTCTGACTGCCTACACTCAGTAGGTCGATGAGGATGCTCGTGCTGCTGCTGTTCTCACCTCTAGTGTTCGGCCCGAGTATGCTGCTGAGTTCATAAGTCTCCCTACTGTTGCCGCTCAGTGGGAACATCTTCGTCAGCGCTATCAGCCGTCTAGGGATGCTCTTTACCTGTCTGTGGTTCGCCAGGAGCATGCTCTTCAGCAGGGTGATTCCACTATTGATGAGTTTCTATACTCAGAGTGCTGCTATCTGGCGTCAGCTTGATTCTCTCCGTACTGCTGTTTGTGGCACATGCTCGTGCTGCCAGATTGTGCGCTCGGACTTGGAGTTTCATCGCATCTATGAGTTTCTGTCTCGGCTTCGCCAGGAGTTTGAGCCCCGGCGTGCTCAGCTAAATGCACGTGGTCGTGTTCCGCTCTCTGAGGTGTTGTCTGAGCTTCGGGCTGAGGAGACCCGTCTCCGTGGTGCTGGTGTTCTTGTGGTTCCATCTGTGCTTGCTACTCGTGGTCCTCCTATGCCGTCTGCTCCCTCGACTCAGTCGCGGTCCTCTGTGCCGCCGCCGATACTACCCACTCCTCCAGGTAAGGGTCAGAGTCAGCACCAACAGTCTCAGGGTCAGAGTCAGCACCAGCAGGCTCGTGGTCAGGGTCGCCGTGGCTCTCTTCATCGCTGCTCTTACTGCAACAAGGATGGCCACACTTGGGCCACCTGTTATACACGGGATCCCAGTTTACGTCAGCAACACCAGGCTCGTGGGCAGTCGGCTCCTTCCGGATCTTCAGCAGTTGCTCTCTCCGATCAGGACATTATCAGGAGTCTTTGCGGTCTGCTTGCTGCTACAGGCTCTTCTTCGACAGGCACTGCTAGTTCTGTGACTGATTTTTCAGGCACTACGGGACCACCACCTTCTACACAGTCAGGTACGTCCCCGTGGTATCTGGATTCTGGAGCTTCCTTTCATATGACCTCTGAGTCTTCTTTTCTGTTCGCTCTTCGTTCTCTCCCTTCTCCTGCCCGTGTTTTCATGGCTGATGGTACCTCTCTTCCTATTTATAGTCGAGGCACCCTTTCTACTTCTTCTTTTTATGTTCCTGATATTTCTCATGTTCCTCGTCTTAAAATGAATCTGTTCTCTGCTAGCCAACTTACTGACTCTGGTTGTCGCGTCATTCTTGATGCCGATTCTTGTGTTGTCCAGGACCGTCGCACACAAGCCCTGGTTGGAGCTGGCCCTTGCAGCCGTGACTCTTCAGGACTTTGGGAGTTAGACTGGCTTCGTGTTCCTTCCGCTGCCACTTCATCTGCCAGTTCTTCTCCGGTCATCGCCTCTGCTACCAACTCCTTTCAGCAGTGGCATCATCATCTTGGTCACCTTTGTGACTCTCGTCTGTCGTCATTAGTTCATCGTGGTCTTCTGGGGTCTGTCTCAGGAGATGCGTCTTTACATTGTTAGGGTTGTAGGTTGGGCAAACAGATTCAGCTTCCCTATCCTACTAGCGCGTCTGTATCTCAGCGACCTTTTGATTTAGTTCATTCCGATGTTTGGGGTCCGGCTCCTTTCGCTTCGAAAGGGGGCCATCGCTACTATATTTTATTTATCGATGATTTTTTTCGGTACACTTGGTTGTATTTTATGCGTTCTCGCACTGAAGTGCTCTCCATATATCAGCGTTTTGCAGCCATGGTCAGTACTCAATATTCTACACCCATTCATGTGTTTCGTGCTGATTCTGCTGGTGAGTATATCTCCCAGATGTTGCGAGGTGTTCTTGCTAAGCAGGGCACCCTTGCTCAATTCTCCTGTCCTGGCGCACATGCCCAGAATAGTGTTGTTGAGCGTAAGCATCGCCATCTTCTTGAGACCACTCGTTCCATGATGATTGCTTCTTCCCTTCCTCCGCATTTCTAGGCTGAGGCTGTCGCTACATCGACTTACCTCATCAATATTCAGCCCTCTGCCGCTTTGCAGGGTGGTATTCCTCTTGAGCGTCTATTTGGACAGTCTCCAGACTACTCCATGCTTCCCTTGTTTGGTTGTGTTTGCTATATTCTCCTTGCTCCTCGCGAACGCACCAAACTAACCGCTCAGTCTGTTGAGTGTGTCTTCCTTGGATACAGTGATGAGCATAAGGGCTATTGTTGTTGGGACCCCGTTGGTCGTCGGATGCGTATCTCTCGTGATGTTACTTTTGATGAGACGCGTTCTTTCTATCCTCGTCCCACCGCTGGTACCTACCCAGTGGAAGATATCTCTTTTCTTCTTTTTCCTGACACATCTCCTTCTACTCCTATTGTGTCTTCTTCAGGATCCCCTCCCCCGGATGTCTCTTCTTCGACACCATCCTCCTCTGCTCCGTCTAGTTCTCCTAGTTCTCCTCGTTCTCCGGAGTCTTCCTCTGCTATTCCCTCTTCTTTCTCGTCGTCTCCTGAGTCATCTTCCTCTGATGAGCCTCCCTCTACTCGTCATGTTCGTCAGGGTCGTGCCCCCAACCGTTACTCTCCTAGTCAGTATGGTCTTTCTGTTGCCTCCGAGCCGACTTCCTATCGGGATGCTGAGCATCATCCTGAATGGCAGCTAGCCATGGCTGAGGAGATTGCTGCGCTTGAGCGCACTGACACTTGGGATCTTGTTTCTCCTCCTCCCGGTGTTCGTCCTATCACGTGTAAGTGGGTCTATAAGATTAAGACCCATTCTAATGTATCTCTTGAGCGCTATAAAGCGCGTCTTGTGGCTCGTGGTTTTTAGCAGGAGCATGGTCGTGACTATGATGAGACCTTTGCTCCTGTGGCTCATATGACCACTGTGCATACTCTTCTTGTTGTTGCTTTTGTTCGTCACTGGTCTGTGTCCCAGCTTGATGTTCAGAACGCCTTTCTCAATGGTGAGTTGAGTAAGGATGTTTATATGCAGCCTCCTCCTGGGTATTCTGTTCCCGCGGGGATGGTTTGGCGTCTTCGACGTTCTCTTTATGGCCTCAAACAGGCCCCTCGTGCCTGGTTTGAGCGATTTGCTTCTGTAGTGAATGCTGCTGGTTTCTCCCCTAGTGCTCATGATCCAGCGCTGTTTGTTCACACTTCTCCTCATGGACGCACTCTTCTTCTTCTCTATGTTGATGATATGATTATTACTGGTGATGATTCTGAGTATATCGCCTTTGTTAAGGCTTGTCTTCGTGATCAGTTTCTTATGACTGATCTTGGTTCTCTTTGATACATTCTTTGGATTGAGGTTTCCTCCACTTATGATGGCTTTTACATCTCCCAGGAAAAGTATATTAAGGATCTTCTTGCTCGTGATGCTCTTGGGGATGAGCGCACTGTTGAGACCCCTATGGAGCTTAATGTTAAGCTTCAACCTACTGATGGTGATCCTCTTCCTGATCCGACGCGTTATCGTCATCTTGTTGGGAGTCTTGTCTATCTTGCTGTCACTCGTCCTAACATCTCTTATCCTGTTCATATTCTAAGTCAGTTTGTTTCTGCTCCTACTACTGTTCACTATAGTCATCTTCTCCGTGTTTTTAGTTATCTTCGTGGTACGATCACTCGTCGCCTTTTCTTTCCTCGTTCCAGCTCCCTTCAGCTCCAGTGCTATTCGGACGCTACGTGGGCGAGTGATCCTTCGGATCGCCATTCACTTTCTGCTTACTGTGTGTTTCTTGGTGGTTCGCTCATTGCTTGGAAGACGAAGAAACAGACAGCGGTTTCCTGTTCGAGTGTTGATGCTGAGTTGTGGGCTATGGCCTTGTTGACTGCTGAGGTGACCTGATTGTGATGGTTACTTGCGGATTTTGGGGTCTCTATTACCACACCCACTCTGGTTTTGTCAGACAGTACAGGGGCTATTAGTGTTGCACGTGATCCGGTCAAGCATGAGCTTACCAAGCATATTGGTGTTGATGCTTTCTATACACGTGCTCAGGTGCAGGCTCAGGTTGTTGCGCTCCAGTATGTGCCTTCAGATTTACAGTCGACGGATTTCTTTACGAAGGCACAGACCAGAGCGCAGCATGATTTCTTACTCTCCAAACTCAGTGTTGTGGATCCACCATGAGTTTGACGGGGGGTGATAGATGTATATATTTGTATATTGTAGTTTCCTCATATGTTAGGGGGCTTCCTGCATATTTTTCCTGTACCCGTACTATATATTTTGGCCTTTGGCCCCAGAGGAATACAAGTTGCATATTCCTGACAGTAGGCTGCTCCAAGAACGACTGGACACCCGCTCTCCCGTCGCGGCTACATCAACAACCTCGTTTCAAACTCCATGCCACCATCCAATGCCTTGGCGTTTTAACAAACCACCCGCGAACATCTTCTCCCACACTTCCCTCCTCCCTCCCACCCTCTAGCCATCAGCACCACCATCGTGTTAGGTAGCCATGGCCGACGACATTGGGTCAAGGGGAGGGCGTCTTGGACGATCACCAGGCCCTACTCGTGGCCAAGGCCATCGAGAAAGGCATGGGAGCGTGGCCAGAGCGGTTTGTCGCCACTGTCTCTGCCGTTACCGGGGTCGCCATCAGCGTCGTCACCCGAGCTCGAGCCCATCGTCATCAACCTCGATGGGTTGGGCATGAACTGGAAAAGGTTGCGCCTCCCCTAGAAATTCTGCTCCAATGGTACTTGTATCATATAAACATTATATAACATAAGTATAAGGGTACCCTAACTCGTACACAATATTCGCACAAACTCAACATCTTCCTCCCACGCGGCATCTTGATTAAATTTCTACATCTTGTTAAGACTTTTGTGGCCTAGTTATTCGGTGGAATTATAACAAAAAAATTGTTTTTTACTATTTAATTAAAGTTTGGCATGTTTTGCAATTTAGCCACTTGTGACTTGCAAAATCAACCACACGGTCCAAATAGCCCACCAGACGGTCAGAAAAAATATGTCATTCTCGTCCTTCTTGCTTGCGTCGAGCTCGACAAGGCCGTCGCCACCGTCATGCATGTGCAAAGCGTCCCCACTTTGTTAGCTTATGTTTTTAGAAATAACATCATTGGAATCATAATATCATATTAGAACACCATGAGAGTGTAGAATTGAGCACTAACCAAAAAAGTAGGGGCATTAGGGCACACTAACATTGGCATGTGGCCTCATGACTGCTTGATGTGGACATGTCATAGCCCATGGCTTGGTCTCTAGAGACAAAAGCGAGCGGGAGAGCCGCTGACACTGCCCTCCTTAGGCCTTCTCTACCGAGCCGACCCATCCGGTCGTTCTAAACGGTCCATTTCTATCCGATTGAGTCAGGCCGCAATCGATGTAGGGAGGGGTTTTGGCCTATCCGGCCAGCCGTCCCTAGCGGCGTGACCCATTTGTCCGCGTAGGGCGCGACATTTTTTTACAAATTCAAACATAAACCAACTGGCAAAGTTCATACTAATTTACATTTAAAATAAAAAATAGAATTTAAACTAGCCTACCCTAGCTACCGATCTTCGCGCGCCGACGCTGACTCGTTCATCTACGGGTCGAGGTCGATGTACTCCGGCGGCGTCCAGAGGTTGGGCGGCGGCAGGGCCGGAGCCGGAGGGGGCGTAGGTGGATTTATCACCTGCCCATGCCACGACGTCCAACCGTACCGAAGGTGCGCCATCTCCATCCCCACCTCCAGCGTGATCGGAGGCGCCCATCCTGGCAGTGGCGGCGGTGGAGGCAACTGGGCGTTCGCCTGCGCCACCATGCCGGTGAGCTGGACGGCTTCCTTAAAGCCGTCCCACTGGGGTTCCTCCTCCCGCGCGCTGGCCACAATGGTCTGCTCGGTGAAGGCGTCCTCGTCGTAGCCCCGCGCCAGCACCTCGCGGTACTCCGGGTTCAGGTTTGCGGTGACGTCGTCCACCGCCTCCTGCTTGACGACGATGTCGTTGTCGATCTCGCGACGTCGGAGAGGTTGACGGCGCCCTCGTCATCCGAGTCGATGTCGGGGACGGGGTAGACCTTACCCGGCATTAGGTCGTGGCGGATGATGGTGGCGCGCCGTACCTTGTGCTTCCACTCGAGGAACTGTTTACAATATGCCTCGGATTGGTAGCCAACCCTTAGCACCAAAATAGCAACGACTGCTATAGGTAGTTGGAACGTATGAGGTCCTCACTTCAAACAAACCATACCTCTCTTTATTTATATGGCACCGGGGGCGCGAGACCCAACCAAAACCTGGTCTTGTGCTTCTGACCATTGCACAAATCGTAAGAGGAATGTGGTAGGCCACATCCCATGTTTTCTCTTTTGTTTGTTAGCCGAGTTCAGTTCCAACATTCACCTCCGTGATCTTAAAGTTAATAACATCATAATCCCACTCTTAATAAAATTAACATACTAAAATAAAGTGTTAAAATGACTAATAAAATGGCATCGAACTTCTTTACCTATAGTACATCATTCTATATTGAAATGGAAAATATCATACTTTATGGGAGTTGGTTTATTTAGATAGTCCTTATTTCCAGGATCATCGGGCTTTTTATCAACCCATGTCGGCAACATAATAAAAAAAGGCGATAGACCTTTCGTAAATGGATCGAAAAACATAAAAATTGTATTTATATGCCTAACATTAATAGTTTGATCCTGGATTCTATCTTTCACATCAGGAACATAGTGCCAATGGTTTTGGCAATACCATTTGACTTGTTAGTCACATAGAAAACGATACATTCATAATGCAGTGGGTTTTTAAAAATGTTGTCTAACACTTTAATTTTGGAAATACATTTTTTTGACATATAGACCCTCTTAACATGCCACATAATAAATACCATCATTCACGTTTACTCTTCATGGTTTATATCAATAGATAGAGATAGAAAAGGCTAAGGATTCACATGCAGTTGTACACATATGTTAGGGATAAAGATGATATTAATAATCTTGTTTATGGGTTGTGATTTATATCGATAAAAAATACATGTGTTATGTTTGTAGCTACTATAGTATTTGTCAGCCACATCTACTATAGATTTTTATCCATACCATTGTACCAAGTTCGCGCGGGATTACATAATTATTAAATAAAACAAACCAAAGCTTCACAACCAATGACGTTACATTTACTTCAAAATGGATCTCTAAAACAATTACCGTACTCTCCCTTGTTGTCATTGGGTTTCACAAATAGAAGTTGATAACCACTCATCTCACCCGAGGCATGAAGGCTAGACACGCGGATTTATCTAGGGTGTGATCTGGAGAGGCGGGTGGGAATGGCTTTCCTCATTATCCCATCTGTTCTGGTTCGGTTTGGCTTCGGTGTGAGTCGTCCGTCCGTAAGCAAACAAGCTCTTTAATCTGGGTCACCTTTGTTGTCGTACTGGACGCGTGCGTGTTCAAGGTAACCGTCTCATTAATCCTAGCGGCTTCGGTTGGTCTACACTAGAATGGATGCACGTTTTATTTTTACAAAAACGCAAAAAGCTTTGCGTTTCAATTTATTGATAGAAAAGGAGTTGGATTTACAAGTCTAAGAGAAGGCCGATACATCCATATATACAACACACCCAACACTCAAAGCAAGACTACAGCTAACGTCGAAATCCGTTGAGTGCTTCTCCAGGACGCCACGGAGTGAGCTCCTCCGCAGAAACAAAACCCTTGCCGATGAAAGTCGCAGTGCTTGCGCATTGTCGATATCGCTAGGAGCATGCCATTCGCAGCCAAGATGGGTCCCACCTAGATCCTGATGACCCACAAGTGTAGGGGATCGCAACCATCTTCGTGGGTAGTATTACCCAATTTATTGATTCTACACAAGGGGAGCCAAAGAATACTTGAAAGCCTTAACAACTGAGTTGTCAATTCAGCTGCACCGTGAAATAGTTCTTGCTCACAGAAGTTTATCAGTAGTAACAGTTTGTAGTAGCAACAACAAAGCAACAACAGCAGTAACAGCAATAGTGAAATAGTGGCAATAGTAACAGTAACAGTAGGATTCGAGTGCGGTAGGCATAGGGATGGATGGACGGCCGTTGCATGAACGAGACTAAACATGTAACTTCAAGATCTAGGGCATTGCAGATAAATAATAACAAGCATCCAAGTACTAAACAATCCTAGTCATATGCTCCAAATATAGTCATACGTGCTCTCAATGAAAACTTGCACAACATCTTTTGTCTAGCCAGCCCGTGGCAGCGGGGCCTCTAGGGAACTACTGGCAATTAAGGTGCTCTTTTTAATAGAGCACCGGAGCAAAGCATTAACACTCCGTGAACACATGTGATCCTCACACCACAGTCATCCCCACCGGTTGTCCCAATTATTGTCACTTTGGGCCTTTGGATCCGGACAATGATATGTGTACACAACTTGCAGATAAGATCACAAAAAATACTATCATAGTGATTCAATAATAAGTTCAAATCTGAGATCATGGCACTTGGGACCTAGTGACAAGCATTAAGGACAACAAGTTGCAACAAAGTCAAATAGCACTAATAGAGATACTAGGCATGCTGCCCTAACAGGTCTTATTCGATTACTCACTCATGATAGAACTCATCTAATCCCTACCATCCCCAAGCCTACAGCGGGGGATTACTCACTCATGGATGAGGGAAACATCGGTGGTTGATGGAGATGCGTTGGTGATGACGATGGCGATGATCCTCTCCAAATTTCCCGTCCCGACAGGGTGCCAAAACGGAGTTTCTAGATCCGAATCTTGGTTTCTGGTGGCGGCGTCGGAGCGGAACTCTTTCTGGAAAACTATCGAACCCTCCCTCGGTTTTTAGGTCGAAAGGCAACTTATATACGCAGAGGGAGGCCAAGGGGGTGCCTGGGGTGGCTGCACCCCCTCCAGGCGCGGAGGGTGCGCCCTAGCCTGGAGCGACTGCACCCGACGTTTGAGAAAGGTTCGGATGATATCCACACCGTTCACCTCCTTCTCCGGAGTCAACTGGAGATCCTCCACCCGACGATAGAGCCCCTCTATCTCCGCTACCTCGCCATCCAAGATCTGGTTTTTCCAAGACCTTTTCGGCTCGATTTTCTAGGAGGGGTCGAAAGGAGCAAGACCAAAATCCTGCCCAGCCACCGTGGAGTCGCGGATGTAAAACCATCGCCTCCGCCAGTACTGGACAGATTCGCACATGCAAAAGGAGAAGACAAGAAGATTGGATCGAAGGGAGATGATGCAACCCCCAATGGGATAAACACCATCAGAACCAGATTGCCTCTTCATGGAATAGAGTTTCTGGAAGAGGCCAAAGTGCGGCTCGATACCGAGCCAGCACTCGCAGAAAGTAATGAAACAAGCAATGTGAAGAAGAGAGTTGGGGGAAAGATGATGCAGCTGATGCCATAAAGAAAAAGCAGTCCACGAAGGAAATTGTGGACTGGGAAGGAAAAGCCCCGAAGGACAAAAGCGAGGAACATAACCCGAAACCCAGCAGGGGAACGGGGAATTACCTCGTTGCCAAGGAGTTTGACGGCCTCCCTATCTTGCGGGAGTAAGCCCCGCTCACGAAGCTTGCGGAGATCGCTCTCCCGCGTCTCCGATCGCCGCCAGCCACCGTCGGTGACACAGGTACCGGCAACACTCTTCTTGCCTTCAGCAGCGCTGGTACCAACCGCAGAAGAAGACTTATTAGGCTTCCCCATTGCGGTGCGGTGACGCCGGCGGCGTGAACGTAGGATCGAAGAAGGAAATGCCTGAGGATATTCCAGCGCGCAGCAAGAAATCTCAGAGAACAACGAAGCAGTGAAAGGAGAATGGATGCGGTGAAAACAGACTAATTTTTCCCCAATGATTATAAGGACGAAGAATATGCACGATAACCGTCCATCAAGAAGACCTAACGCCAATGGCAAGATCTGACCATACACGTGTCAGCATAGCAGTGAACCGTCGCTAACACGCCGTCCACTACGCGCGGAAATCGAGGCGACACTGTAATTATCTCCACGCCGCGCGTGACCGGTCAATTCAAGGTCAGAAGGTGGGACCCATGTTTGTAGGGTTTCGTAGCATGGAAAACAAAAAATTTCTACCGCATACAAACAAACAAGCCAAGATCTATCTACTATATTGTAGCAACGAGTCGATGGAATAACTCACCCTCGAAGATTCCAAAGTGTTTAACGAGAGCGGATTCTCGTGGGTGATGTAGTCGTACTCTTCCCGATCTCAAGATCGCGTAGACGATCCTTCCGGCGCTGCGTTCCGGCAGCGCTCCCGTAGTCGGTCACACGTTCGGTACTCGACGAAGACCTTCCTCTCCCTTGTTCCAGCAGGCAACGGAGGTTGTAGCACTCTCCTCGCGATTCCGGCAGCACAACGGCGTGGTACCGGAAGTAGAGGGGAGATCTCGCAGGGCTTTGCCTTAAGCCGGAGCGAGTATGGTGGAGTATGAGAGAGTCCCTCGACGATCTAGGGTTTAGACACGCCGAGGAGGGGGCAAGCCGGCGGCTAGGGTTTAGCTAGGCGGCGGTGGCGGTTTGCCCTAGGGCCGGCGGCGGCTATGGAGGCGGCGGCGGCTTGGGGCTAGGGTTTAGAGGTGTATGAACTTGTGTCTAGGAGGGGAGCCCTGCCCCCCCCCCCCTTTTATAGGTGGAGGGGGCCGGCCAAGGGGAGGGGAGTCCCTCCCCAACTCGGCTTGGTGGTGCGCCGGCGGTGGGAGGAGGAACTCCTCCCCCAAGTCGGTTTCCACCTCCCTCTCCACTTCCCAAAAATAGCCGTTTGACTTTCAAACTAGGCGTTTGACTTTTCAAACTAGGATTTGAATAACCCTCTATTTTGTTCAGCGATGAAACCAAGTACATGATGCAATCATACCAACTTGATATAACACATTCATGTACCCTTCCCCTCCGGAGTGCCGGACATTCCGGAACCTTCTAGAACATTCCTGATGAAAACACCGGAATCATTCTCCAACTCCCAAACGGGACTTTCCTTATATGAATCTTATTATCCAGACCATTCCGGATCTCCTCGTGATATCCTGAATCCCATTCGAGACTCCGAACAACATTCGGTCTCTTTATCCTCATTCCATAACTACTCAAACAACGTCGAATCCTTAAGTGTGTCTCCCTACGGTTCGTGAATTATGCGGACATGATCGAGACACTTCTCCGAACAATAACCAATAGAGGAATCTGGAAATTCATATGGCTCCCACATATTTCTACGATTACTTTGCGATCGAATGAACCATTTACATACGATATCAATTTCCCTTTGTCTCACGATAGTTTACTTATCCAAGGTTATGATCGTCGGTATCTCTGCATACCTAGTTCAACCTCGTTACTGATAAGTACTCTTTTCTCGTTCCCGTGATATGTGATCCCTTGTGAGCCAGTCACATGCTTGCAAGCTAATTGGATGACATTTCACCGAGAGGGCCTAGAGTATATCTATCCGTCATATGGATGGACAAATCCCACTCTTGATCCATGTGTCTCAACCAATACTTTCTGAACACTCAATGCCACCTTTATAGCCACCAAGTTACGGTGTGGTGTTTGATGTCATCAAAGCATCCATCCGGTAAAGGTGATATGCATGATCTCATGGTCGAAGGAATTAGATTACTATGTATCAGAAAGCATATAGCAATTGAACTATTAAAATGACTTGATCTTTATGCTACGCTTATCTATAGGAGTATGTCTACCATATCATTCTCCTAATGATATGATCTTGCTGTTAATAACATCTCAATGTTCATGATAGGGAAACCACAATCATCTATTAATCAACAAGCTAGTATTATATAGAGGCTTTACTAGGGACTCTTATTTTAGTCTACAAATCACACAAGTATTAATGTTTCCTTGTTAATACTATTATAGCATGAATGTAAACATTTATCATAAACACAAAGATATAATAATAACTATATTTATTATTGCCTCTAGGGCATATCTCTAACAATGTTTGTCCAGTCACGTCATCTCTGGCGCAGCAGGCACTTGAGGTCACCGATCGTTAGCACTGACGTCATCAAAAGCTATACTAGCAAAAGCCACAATTCTTCGGCTGCAAAGCTAAGAGTACTCACTCGAATCTACGATTCGACTAACTACTCGGGGGCTACTCCTATCAGGAGCGCTGGCCACGCACCCGAAAATGAACAAAACACTACAGCACTGAACTATTTCTTCGAGTCCTACGTCGAGTCTGCGACTCTATTACGGACTCGCGGGCTACTCCCATAGGGAGCGTGGATTCAAGCATCCGAAAAATTTGTGTCCTACGGACCTGAAGCTGAACAGCGGCTGAATCAAAGTCTCTGCTCGAGTCTACGACTCGAACGGACACTCGGGGGCTACTCCCATAGGGAACGCTGTTCGCGCACCCTATGAATTCTTCGACTGCGATCCTTCGGATCAGTATGCAAAAAATTTCGGCAACTCTGCCCCATTTAACGCTAAGTGAGCAACGTCATCCTTGGCCACCCGAAACACCTCCGCGGTGATAAACATTCGGATGCTGTGTCTGCGACACAAAGATAAGACCTACAGATATCATCTGATGGCCTGGCAACGCACACGACTGCGCTCTGCTAGTTTGAATCCGTGCCAATAGGCGCGATGAAAAATCCCGACGGACGCGTTGGGTACATCATTTAAATTCACTGGAATTCCACTCCTGTAAGTCCTCCGCGGCCTGAGTCGAATTACGCCAGCATATGTTCCGGGTTCGAGTCGAGGGACTCGCACCTGAAGAAGATCGTGTTGTTTTGTCCTAAGACAGTTAACTGACCCTGATCCGTTGGGAGAGTCAGGCACACGCATCAACAATCCCTACACATTCTCTTGAAAGACAGAGTTGCACCCGAAGGATTTAAGAGTCCTCAGCCGAATCTACGATTCGACTGATCACTCGGGGCTACTGACATGGTTATACCCCGCGGGTACACGATCTCAGCATACCTGGTCCAGCCCAAGGAAGGCCCATGGCAAATATACGCCGGCCCATGAAGACTTTCGGGTGGCCAAGGCCCATGACGTCTTCGGATCCTTGGAGAACAAGACTAGAGTAGATAGAAAATTCAAAGGGGTAAACCCTAAAACCTGTAACCGACTCGGTATGTGCCTGGGACCTGCCTAACTCTATATAAAGGCTAGGAGGGCACGACCTAGATCTCCGACCTCATACTTTCGCATAGACACCTCCACGCCAGATTGCATCTGCGCACACCTGTAATCTTCAGTTCCGCCGTAATCAAGAGCAAACAAGCAGGAGTAGGGTTTTCCCTCAGGGGGCCTGAACCTGGGTAAACCTCGTGTCCCGTATTGCTTGTTTGCTAACCGTTTCGCGATCTCCTGCATCCCCATCTTCTCCAAAACCCAAGTCCATAACAATGGGCATTGACGAGATTAAACCTCGTCACGCGGGGTCAGGTGGGCCCGCGCCTGGGGTGGGTGTGCCCCCCCCCAGGCCTCCTCTCCGTCTCTCCTTCTGGCTCCGTGGATCTTCTGGTGAAATATAGTTTTTGGCATATTTTACGGGATTTTTCCTGATAGTTGATTTTCTGCACAAAAACAAGACACCAAGGTAATTCTCCTGAAAACAGCGTCAGTCCGTGTTAGTTGTATCCAAATCACACAAGTTTAGAGAAGAAACAATAGCAAAGTGTTCGATAAAGTAGATACGTTTTGGACGTATCAACTCCCCCCAAGCTTAGCTTATTGCTTGTCCTCAAGCAATTCAGTTGGAAACTGAGTGCGATAAAAGAACTTTCACTAACACTTTGCTTCATATGATGTATATATTCCCAGCACAGGATTAGATGCTTAGACAATTCATAATAAGGAGTATGCAACTAAGTATACTCAATAGTCATTGCAAACTATGAAGAGAACCAACTCAATAATAAGTAGCATGAAACATAAACATAAGCAACATTGCAATGCTCATAATAAGGTATGATAGAGTGGTACCTCACTTGCCTTTGTTTAAAGAGCACAATATGAATGCCAAGGCACCTCTGAAGTTCAAGTGAAGACTAGAGGTAAAGATATCAGAGATACAAGCATCAAAGTCATGACGTAATTAACCAAGTTTTGGAACAAACACAAGAATGACAACTATGCTCTCAAGAAGGTGCTCATAGAATAAGTGGTGACTCAACAAAGTTGTGAAAATGGTTTTGTGAAGGTTTGAAAGGCTTACAAATGCTGAAAGGAAGGTACTCATTAGCTTTGAGCTCTCATTACCCCTATCATAGGCATCTTTATGTGGTTAAGGTGAAAGTGAGGTCCACTCTGAATTATATGCTTGACAGACCATAGGCTGGAAATCCCAAGTGCCTTGAGTACGAGAGTCGCTCCACATGCTACTTAACTTTGGTCACCTGAAAGTTCTTGTCATTGTAATTACATGCATATCATCGAGAACCGCCAACCGGGTACCCCTTGCACATGGTACAAGAGCTTTCCCATAACCAAAATGACAAGGCAAGCATACAATGAGCATCTCAACAATCTTTTTATTTACCATATGCATAGCTTTTTATTGAGGATGCTTCATAGATGCTCATTATGGTGATGCTGCAAGTTTCCACCATGATTAGGCATGGCTTAGGCTAGCGGCCCAGGCGTTTCTCTAACACAATGTATAAACTCCATGAACTCACAACCTCCCCTTTTATTTCACATCGTCGACATCCATAAACAAAAGAGCAAAGTATCAACTGGATAGGATATCCAAAAGGTGTTGAAAGCATTCCCCGTGACAGCACGGTTCTGCTGACTCCCAGCATATAATTAGCAAGCATATAACTTTGATGGAGTATTCACAATGGTTCAAGATTATTAAGCCCAAGGAATAAAGTTTGCCTTCAAGTTCGTGAGAGCTTTACTAACTAACTTTCTCAAAACAGACAAACATTTTATTTTAGAAGAAAACACGGTATATATAAAATATGCACCGAAGTAGCTAATGATGCTAATAGGTAGGTATGGTGGACACAGCTGACAATATTGGTTTTGAGGAGTTGGAAGCACAGGTAGAGCACATACTCAGTGCAAGTGAAGGCTAGCAATAGAGAGGGAGCGAGAAACGAGAGAGCAATAACTGTCATAATCATGCTCGTAACAAAACAAGACTAATTATGGCATGAAAGTGATACAAGAAATCCGAGGCAAAATAAATCACCGAGGCTTACTGACTATTGATTAGTCATATGCATGCGTGAGCATGTGACAAGTCGATTCACATGAACAGTCAGAGAAGGATACCACAATGTCATACCAAAGTATGAATAAAACAATGCAAGCAAACATTCATATGACATGCTACAAACTATTAGCAAGCTGGAGCTAATCATAGACAAGCAAGAACTACTAAGCATCCATAATGACACACATCTTACACAAACAGGCTAAGCATGCTCACAATGATGAGTATATGTACAAAAATGAAACAAATAGAGTTCATTACCAGCCTCTTACCACACCTCGAGTTGTCTTAATCTTCATTATTGCCCTTCACTTGTGTGACTTGAATATTAACATGAAACCAAATCCACTGAGGATGGTTGAACCCTGCAAAGAACTCACAAAACCAAAGAATAACAACAAATATTTTTGGTGTTTTCGATTTTTTAGAAACAAGCAAACAAAGAAAAACCAAACAAAAACAAAGCAAACCAAACAAAGCAAAATCTTTTTGGACTTTTATTTTAAGGCAAACCAAAGCAAAGAATCAAAGAAACAAACTAAGAGAACCAACGAAAATATTTTTGGTATTTTTGTGTTTTTGATAAAGAAGCAACAAGAACCAAAAAGAAAGCGAAACAATGGATATACAAAGAACCGACCGAACATGATATATATATGAGTGTGACGTCGGTATACCTCTCCCCAAGCTTAGGATTTTGGCCTAAGTGGGGCTCAATCCCATGGTGCCCAAGTAGATGCACCTCCGTAATGTGTCGAGGAGGCTCCCTCGTCCTCGTACGAGCTCGAGGCCTCCCTGGTGTAATGCGCAGAGGTGTCGTATAAGGGCGCTTCCTCCTGATAGCGCCCATGGAAGTTAAGAGAGCGCAGCGTGTCATCCATCTCCACCTTCGAGCATGACCAAGGTCCCTGATAAATACTGAACCAAGTGGTTTGGGGTAGAGGGATCTTTCTCTCTTCCCCGTCAATAAACAGCATTTTATAAACCAAGTTCTCAAGAGTAGAGCTAGTGGTGACAAAGTGGTGCGCCTTCATGGCAGTAAGATCAAGCCTATGAGGAGCCAAAACTGTATCATATGGATCAACAGCAATGTTCAAGGCAGTAGCAATACGAGTAGCAATAATTCCCCCATAAATGGGTCCCTTAGCAGCTAAATGACGAGCAATGAGGGAACCAAGATTATACTTATCCTCACTGTTGAGCGCAGCAGCTAAGAAGGACAATTGATAGTTGGAAATATTACTAGTGTTCTCCCTACCAAGAACACTAGTGGTAAGATAGTAGGCAAAGTACCCAATGGCTGGAAGTTGAATACTCTTTATCTTTCATCGTTGAGCTCTGCGGTCATCATCATTGGTTATTCCTCGGTAAAGCTCCAACAAATAAGCGGGAAGAGCTGGAATCTTCTTTGATGACCCAGCTGTACCAAGTCCCAGGGCCTTGCAAAATTTCTTCAAAGTCATAGAATGAGCCCTGCCATAAATTTTGAAAGACACGGAGGGCTTGAACATGCTGTTAGTAAAGGAGAAACTCTCCAGAAATGTTTTAGTAAGCAAAGCATATTGTGCACTCTCATCCTGCATGTAATTTGTTAGACCAGCCCTCTGAATCAAAGTCATAAAATCGTTAAGAATCCTAGCAGCTTGCAAGAAAGTTTGGCAAGGAAAGGTGGAGGGGTGCGCATCCCCTTCATCTCCCTCGTCACCAAATCGCGGAGTGGTGAGATCCTCATTGTATGAGGGTCTAGTACTGGTAGATGACCTTGGAATCCTTGCCCTTCTAGGTGCATCACTCTCAAATATATCACCAAATGTGTGGTGGTCCATGACTTCACTTTTCTGAAATTTTACACAACCATCAAACCAAGTGATTTCTAAGTTGATAAATGATGAGCAACTACTATAGGAACTTGCTAGATGACTTCACATGCATCAAAACAAAGTTTCTAAGCATAGAACAAGCATTCAAGCTCAAACAACCTGTCACCTATAGCAGCAAAATACTCAAGATACAATCTACCATTCACAAATCTAATTAGACAAGTGGACGAGGCACATACCAAGGAGCAATCTCTCCAAAAATTAGCACTTGAGATGGCTGAACAAGGAGATCAAAAATCACGAGCAAGAACAACAAGAACTTGAGCTTGAGAAAGTTTTCCGGTGTTTTTCGGGAGAGAGAAAGAAGGTGGCTTTAAGGAGGCAGCCTGGAGGGGCCCAGGTAGGCCAAACCTCCCCTAGGCGCCACACCCTGGTAGGCCGCGCCTACCATGGGTGTGGTGACCCCCTGGGTCACTTCTGGTGCCTCTCTGCCCCTTTTTTTGAGGAAAACATTATTTTGAATTTTCTGGGATTTTTCGGGAAACTTTATTTTTTTGCCAATTTTGAGGGTATGAAAATTGATTTTCTCGCAGAAACAGTTTTTTTCAGAAGAAGCAAAAGCAAACCAAAAGCCAAACTTCAGGAGCTCTAAGAAACTCAAACAAGCAAACTACTAGCAAAACTAAAGCTAAAGCAAAGCCTAGGAAGGAGAAAAGTAAAAGAAAACAAGTATAACCACAATGGAAACATTATTTTGTTCATTAAAATCCTTTTGTTAACAAGGTTGATCAAGTCTTGTTACCAAAACAATCTTATATGAAACAAAACTTTGCATTCCACAAGGTGATTATGTTACCTCATACTTGATAGCAATGGTCCCAATCATAATAGTTTCAAAATTTTCTTGTGGAATGGGACAATATATTTCTTCAACCTTGATGCTCTCAATATTTTCAATGGAATTCAGGCAATAGATTCTAACAACCTTCTTGGGGAAATAGACAGTGTGCTCTTTGTCATTAATATTAAATGTTACTTTTCCTTGATTGCAATTGATGATAGCACCTGCAGTATTAAGAAAAGGTCTCCCAAGAATAATAGACATATTATCGTCTTCAGGCATTTCAAGCACAACAAAATCAGTTAAAACCATGCAATTATGAGCAACTTGAACAGGAACATCCTCACATATACCAACAGGAATAGTAGTTGACTTATCAGCCATTTGCAAAGATATATCAGTTGCTATCAACTTTTCTAGCTGGAGCCTCTTGTAGAGAGAAAAATGCATAACACTAACTCCAGCTCCCAAATCACATAAAGCAGTTCTAACATAATTATTCTTAATGGAGCAAGGAATAGTTGGTATACCTAGATCACCAAGTTTCTTTGGAACCTTACCATTGAAGGAATAATTAGCAAGCAAAGTAGAAATCTCCTCATTAGAAATTGTTGGAGATATGCCCAAGAGGCAATAATAAAGTAGGTTATTATCATATCTTCATACTTATGATAAATGTTTACATACCATGCTATAATTGTATTAAAAGTAAACATTAATAGTTGTGTGATTTGTAAACATAAAAGAGTCCCTAGTAAAGCCTCTTGTTAAACTAGCTTGTTGGTTAATATATGATCATGGTTTCCTAATCATGAACATAGAGATGTTATTAACAACAGGGTCATATCATTAGGAGAATGATGTGATGGACATACTCCTATAGTTAAGCGTAGCATGAAGATCAGGTCATTTAATATAGTTCATTTGCTATAAGCTTTCTGATACATAGTAACCTAATTCCTTCGACCATGAGATCATGTTAATCACCATCTCCGGAAGGATGCTTTGATGACATCAAACACCACACCGTAACTGGGTGGCTATAAAGGTGGCATTGAGTGTTCGGAAAGTATGGGTTAAGGCTCATGGATCAAGAGTGGGATTTGTCCATCCATATGACGGATAGATATACTCTGGGCCCTCTCGGTGGAATGTCATCCAATTAGCTTGAAAGCATGTGACTGGCTCACAAGGGATCACATACCATGGGAACGAGAAAAGAGTACTTATCGGTAACGAGGTTGAACTAGGTATGCAGAGATACCGACGATTAAAACCTCGGATAAGTAAACTATCGTGAGACAAAGGGAAATTGGTATCGTATGTAAGTGGTTCATTCGATCGCAAAGTAATCGTAGAAATATGTGGGAGCCATATGAATTTCCAGATTCCTCTATTGGTTATTGATCGGAGAAGTGTCTCGGTCATGTCCGCATAATTCACGAACCGTAGGGAGACACACTTAAGGATTCGATGTTGTTGAGTAGTTATGGAATGATGAGTAAGAGACCGAATGTTGTTCGGAGTCTCGGATGGGATCCGGGATATCACGAGGAGATCCGGAATGGTCCGGAGAATAAGATTCAAATAAGGAAAGTCCTGTTTCGGGGTTGGAGAATGGTTCCGGTGTTTTCATCGGGAATGTTCTAGAAGGTTCCAGAATGTCCGGCACTCCGGAGGGGAAGGGTACATCAATGTGTTATAACAAGTTGGAATGGTTGCATCATGCACTAGGTTTCATCGCTGAGCAAAACAAAGGTATAAATCAAATCCTAGTTTGAAAAGTCAAACGCCAATTTGAAAAGTCAAACGGCAAGTTTGCTTGGTGGAGGGAGAGTAGGAAACCTGCTTGGGGAGGAAGTCCCACTCCCTCCACCCGCCGGCCAAGGAGGAGGAGTTGGAGGAGGACTCCCTCCTCCTAGGCGCCTCCCTCACACCTATAAAAGAAGGGGCAGGGGTGCCCCTCTTCTACACACCTCAAACCCTAGCTTTGGCGCCTCCACCTCCAAGTGCAGCCGCCGCCTAGGGTTTCCCCTCCAACTCGGCGAGTTGGGGCTCTCCCCAAGCCCTAGCCGCCGGCCAAGCTTCCTCCCTTGGTGCCTCTAAACCCTAGATCTCCAAGGCCTCTCTCATAGTCCACCATACTCGCTCCGGCTTAAGGCGAAGCCCTGCGAGATCTCCCCTCTACTTCCGGTACCACGTCGTCGTGCTGCCGGAATCGCGAGGAGAGTGCTACAACCTCCGCTTCCTGCTGGAACAAGGGAGAGGAAGGTCTTCATCGAGTACCGAACGTGTGACCGACTGCGGAAGCGCTGCCAGAACGTAGCGCCGGAAGGATCGTCTACGCGATCTTGAGATCGGAAGTGTACGACTACATCACCCACGAGAATCTGCTCTCGTTAACCGCTTTGGAATCTTCGAGGGTGAGTTCCTCTATCGACTCGTTGCTACAATCTAGTAGATAGATCTTGGCTTGTTTGTTTGCATGCGGTAGAAATTTTTTGTTTTCCATGCTACGAACCCCTACAGTGGTATCAGACCGTGTCTATATGTAGATCTATTGCACGAGTAGAACACAATGGTCATTGTGGGCGTTGATGCTTTTGTTGTCGATTGCTTCTTGTGTACTTTGCATCTTGCGGGATGGTGGGATGAAGCGGCCCGGGCTAACCTTACATGACATCATTCATGAGATTTGCTCCACGCTTGACATGCAACTTGTATTGCATAAGTGGCTTTGCGGGTGTCTGTTTCTCCCAACATAGTTAAGATTCAAGTTACAATGGGTGATTGACAATACTAGTATCAATGTTGTGGTTCTTGTTCGTAAGTTAAAACGACACTTATTGATAGCCCCAAACCACGTAAAACATGCAAAGAAAATTAGAGGCGTCTAACTTTGTTTTGCAGGGGTGTGCTGTGATGTGATATGGCCATGATTGTGATTATATTTGATGTATGCAATGTTCCTTATTGTAAGTTGGCAACCGGCAGGAGCCATATGGTTGTCTTTAAATTCCTTTAAGACCTGCATGTCTATTCAAAGAAGTTGTAATAGTTGAAGCTGGTGGACGACAACCATGGAGCGGCGTCATTGACCTTGATGCAATGCCGGTGATGATGGAGATCATGTTCGTGCTTGAAGATGGATATCAAAAGCACAAAGAAGAAAGGCCATATCATATCACATATTATGAATTGCATGTGATGTTAATCCTTTTATGCATCTTGTATTGCTTAGTTCACGACGATAGCATTATAAGATGATCCCTCAAGCACACAATTTCAAATTTTAAAGTGTTCATCCTTAGTAAGCACCGTTGCTAAAGCTCGTTGTTTCGAAGCACCACGTGATGATCGGGTGTGTTAGATTCTGCGAGTGTATACAACGTGAGCAAGCCAGATTTTCTCATGCGGAAGCTAAGGTTTGATCTTGATGAGCCTAGCATGTACAGACATGGTCTCGGAACACGGATCACCGAAAGGTAAAGCATGAGTCATATAGTAGATATGATGAACATGTTGATTGTTCGCCATTGAAGCTACATCAACTCTCGTGATGATCGGTTTTGATGTGGTGGATTTGGTTCGTGTGATCACTAAAACAATGTGAGGGATATTGTTTTGAGTGGGAGTTCAATGGCAATATGATTAAAAGTTGAACACTTTTTATCATAAATTAAATCAAAGTGAATTTGCATAGTTGTTGTAGTCATTGGCATCCGTTTACCACCTTGCGCTTAGTTTTAATTGAGATGATAGAACTATAGAATTCTGGTTAGTTACTTTACGAACTGGTATCGTATTGTTTTGAAGTGTTAATCTAAAGTTTAAAAGTCCTATTGCAAACTTTCAGTAAGTTCCGGTTACTCCATGAAGTTTAATAACTGGTATTAAATCGAGAGTGAAAATTCCAAGAGTTAGTGTATGAATATCATGTTTGTCTCCATGATTCTTGATATTCAAAGAATTGTCTTAATATCAAGGTTATCTAGGATCTGAAAGAGTTGTTTCAGAAACCATGATGTGTGGAAGATATTGTGATATCTGAAACGAAGTTTTGGTTGCAACATGATAGAGTATAATATGGCAAAAGTCATGTTCTCATATTTGATGAGAATTTGCAAAGGGTTGGAAACACTAGTTGTCCTAATCCACCAAAAGGTTTTGGAGAGCAACATTATACTCGCGATTCATCTTTATAAGCTAAAAGTAGCTTGATCATGAATAATCCATGATAAGGGTGAATATTTGATGTAGGTAAAATATTTACCACACCAAGAGATTACTAAAGAATGGAATTTGAAAGCACACCAAACATTTGGTGATGGTGATCTACTTCAAAGTGCAAGTCCAAAGACATTGGTATTTAATTATACATGCTTTGGACTATGTGTCATATGTATGACTCCACTATTGATGTTGATAGATTCTTTCAAACAGAAAAGGAAATACTGAAAGAGAATCTCATAAATATATGGCAGAAAAGAAAGACTAAAATTGTTCAGTTTAAGTATATAGATGATATACATGTTATGGCTATATTCTTTGCTTATTAAACAATGTGGTTCTTAAGTATTTGATACTGAATTTGTTGGTGTGAATCGTCATACGAAACAACACAATTCATGAACTACAATGGCCTAAGTAACTAGCAAAAGAATATGTGATGATGTTCATCGAGAACAAATAAAGGGTTATTGTGCTACTTGTTAAACATCAAAGCTTGCCTTCAAGATTTGTTTTATCAGGTATTATGAGAACAAAAGGGTTGTTCAAATAATTGCCGTAATCCATAAAATATGGATGATTCACAAATCTCGTTGGAGATATCACATCCATAAAACTAGTGCTAAGAATGTCGAAAGATAAATTGATTGAAAGATCACTTAGGAAGTGACATCGCCGTTTAAATTATATTGGAAAGAAAACATGAAGAAACTCCATGTGGATGGAATTTTGGAGTCTTTTGATTTTTGATCAAATGACGCTTGTGAAACTTTCCTAGAGATAATTAAAACTTCGTTCATAGGCCAAAAGGGAACGAATGACTAGCTTATTGGAACTTGTACATATTGTTGTACGAAGTCCATTATGTGTAGTCAAGAGCGATGGATTTCAACTTCATATGCTTTCTCCAAAAATTTGAGTGAATATATGAATATTTACTTAATAAGGATGAAGTATGAAACATTTGAAAAATTCAAAGACTTTCAAGATGAAGTGCAAAATCATTATAACAAGAATATAAATAGTTTATGATAAGATCAGAAAGGAAGATATTTGAGTTACAAGTTTAGCATAATACCTAAGATTTAAGGAATCGTTCCGTGGATTTGCATATCCCGAAACACCATAAGAGTATGGAGCGTTCGAGATATGTAATTAAACCTTGTTTGACATGGTAAGATCGAATGTGTAATTCATAAAACTTCCATTATATTTTTAAGATTAAAAGCTTTAGAGACTACCTTTTTCAACTGAAAAGAGCTCCATCATAATCCGTTGAAATGACACCATATAAAGTTATGGTTTGGGATAAAACCCAAGTTGTCCTTTCTTAAACATTGGTATGCTACGCATAAGAAAGATGTTTGTAACCAAAGTCGGATGAACCTGTCTTTGTATGTTATTCCGAATAACTGTTAAGTATTCCTCCATAACACCAAAGACAAAAAGTGTTTGTCGCTTAGAACGTCAAGTTTCTTTGAGAAGGAATTTTTTCGTGAAAAGTTAAGTGGGAGGACAATAGAACTTTGATAAGGTTAAAAGAACCTTAGCTATATGTGCAGAGTTGCGCAGCGCCGAAAAGTGTTCCGGAGGCAGCAACAATGCTCATGGCTCACGTACCTCAAAGGTTGTGGTTACGGAGGTCAAAGTTTCTATTGAACCAAGTAGGTCGGGTAAACAATCAAATACCAAGATTTGAGGGTTGAATCATTATTTGAGAATAATGAATGGACTACTTGCAAAGAAGCGATGATGGGCCCTGACTCCATAAAATGGCTTGAAGCCATAAAATCCGTGATAGTTCCATACACGAGAAATCAAGCTTTGAACTTGAAGGACCCTCGAGAAAGGTGTAAGACCTTACAGTTGTGTTTGGAGCTATAAATAAATAGACATGTATGTTTTGCATCTATGAAATGGTCGACATGTTAGGAAAGAGTTCACAACAATGTTCAAAGGTTGACTATGACAAGATTTGATCTTTCATAGCGATATTTAGTCTAGACGGATTAATGTAGCAACCACTACATATAATTTTGTTATGTGGTAGTTGAATAAACAAAACAAGTTATTCTAATAGAATTGTTACCTAGGACATGTGCATAACACGGTCCATAGGGTTTTGTTAATTCAAAGGATGCTAAAAGCATTTGCAAACTTCAATGGTTGAAGTGAGCATCGCGGAGTTGAAATCTTCACTATGATGAAACCATTAAAAGAGTTTAATTTCATCAGAGAAAATGAGGATGCTTGCATTTGCAAGAAATTAAGTGGGAGCGCTATGACATGTTTCTAATATATTATGTGGGAGACATATTATTGATTGGAAATGATGTATATTTTATTAACACATATTAAGAATTTCATCCTGATGAAAGACTTAGGCAAAACCCAAATATTTGGCATCAATAGACGCTAATATGTTTGTGCCGAAAGTACATTGATGATGTATTGAATGAGTTCAATATAGAAACTACAAGAAAGGTTCTTGTCGCACAGAAAGGATTGAATGAGTTCAACATTGATGATATATTCAAGTGTATTAACACTTGGTAAGTGAAACAAAGATTCAAGTATAGATTGGTACTTGATGTATGAAATCACAAAGAGTATTTATATCAATCATACTGTGATATGTACAAATCCAGATATGTCCTATGCTCTAAATGTTATAATCATATACCAGAATAATTCATAAGATGATCATTGGATGATAGTAAGGATATTCTTATGATCTTTTGGAAGAACTAAGAGTATATTATTTTGTAGAAGTGGAAAATAGATTGTTAGTTCATTGTAAAAGTATTACATTGATACTAGTTTTGTCACAAAGTACAAATTAATTTTTATCTCAATCTAAACTAAGGGTGGCACAATATAATGGAAAGTAAGTTCCATAATGGATTTGGATGAGTTCCAAAAGTTAAGACATTGTGACAGATACTACAACAAAAGGCTAAGTATATGACTGCTATAATAGCAGCTAAAGAGGGCATTTGTGTCAAGTAGTTTGTTATCAAACTAGGTGTAGTTCACGGAGGAATAATACTATGAAGATATATTGTACGACAATATTATCAACATGTTTTAACCCCAAAGAACTAAAGGTCTCACCAAAGGACCAAATTTATACAAAGCCATCTCATTAGAGAATGAGTGATGCGTAGAGACGCAAAGACATGCAATTACACACGAACCTAGAAGTGTCAGATCCGGAGATCAGTTGACCACTAGCAATCGTGTACATACAACACCGGAAAGCCATAGGTGTTGAACACACATAGGTTTGAAACTAGATTATTGACTCTAGTGCAAGTGGGAGACTGTTGGAGATATGCCCAAGAGGCAATAATAAAGTAGGTTATTATCATATCTTCATACTTATGATAAATGTTTACATACCATGCTATAATTGTATTAAAAGGAAACATTAATACTTGTGTGATTTGTAAACATAAAAGAGTCCCTAGTAAAGCCTCTTGTTAAACTAGCTTGTTGGTTAATATATGATCATGGTTTCCTGATCATGAACATAGAGATGTTATTAACAACAGGGTCATATCATTAGGAGAATGATGTGATGGACATACTCCTATAGTTAAGCGTAGCATGAAGATCAGGTCATTTAATATAGTTCATTTGCTATAAGCTTTCTGATACATAGTAACCTAATTCCTTCGACCATGAGATCATGTTAATCACCATATCCGGAAGGATGCTTTGATGACATCAAACACCACACCGTAACTGGGTGGCTATAAAGGTGGCATTGAGTGTTCGGAAAGTATGGGTTGAGGCTCATGGATCAAGAGTGGGATTTGTCCATCCATATGACGGATAGATATACTCTGGGCCCTCTCGATGGAATGTCATCCAATTAGCTTGCAAGCATGTGACTGGATCACAAGGGATCACATACCATGGGAACGAGAAAAGAGTACTTATCGGTAACGAGGTTGAACTAGGTATGCAGAGATATCGACGATCAAAACCTCGGATAAGTAAACTATCGTGAGACAAAGGGAAATTGGTATCGTATGTAACTGGTTCATTCGATCGAAAATTAATCATAGAAATATGTGGGAGCCATATGAATTTCCAGATTCCTGTATTGGTTATTGATCGGAGAAGTGTCTCGGTCATGTCCGCATAATTCACGAACCGTAGGGAGACACACTTAAGGATTCGATGTTGTTGAGTAGTTATGGAATGATGAGTAAGAGACCGAATGTTGTTTGGAGTCTCGGATGGGATCTGGGATATCACGAGGAGATCCGGAATGGTCCGGAGAATAAGATTCATATAAGGAAAGTCCTGTTTCGGGGTTGGAGAATGGTTCCGGTGTTTTCATCGGGAATGTTCTAGAAGGTTCCGGAATGTCCGGCACTCCGGAGGGGAAGGGTACATGAATGTGTCATAACAAGTTGGAATGGTTGCATCATGTACTAGGTGTCATCGCTGAGAAAAATAAAGGGATAAATCAAATCCTAGTTTGAAAAGTCAAACGCCAATTTGAAAAGTCAAACAACAAGTTTGCTTGGTGGAGGGAGAGTAGGAAACCTACTTGGGGAGGAAGTCCCACTCCCTCCACCCGCCGGCCAAGGAGGAGGAGTTGGAGGAGGACTCCCTCCTCCTAGGTACCTCCCTCCCACCTATAAAAGAAGGGGCAGGGGTGCCCCTCTTCTACACACCTCAAACCCTAGCTTTGGCGCCTCCACCTCCAAGTGCAGCCGCCGCCGCCTAGGGTTTCCCCTCCAACTCGGTGAGTTGGGGCTCTCCCCAATCCCTAGCCGCCGTCCAAGCTTCCTCCCTTGGTGCCTCTAAACCCTAGATCGCCAAGGCCTCTCTCATAGTCCACCATACTCGCTCCGGCTTAAGGAGAAGCCCTGCGAGATCTCCCCTCTACTACCGGTACCACGCCGTCGTGCTGCCGGAATCGCGAGGAGAGTGCTACAACCTCCACTGCCTGCTGGAACAAGGGAGAGGAAGGTCTTCATCGAGTACCGAACGTGTGACCGACTGCGGAAGCGCTGCCGGAACGCAGCGCCGAAAGGATCGTCTACGCGATCTTGAGATCGGAAGTGTACGACTACATCACCCACGAGAATCTGCTCTCGTTAACCGCTTTGGAATCTTCGAGGGTGAGTTCCTCTATCGACTCGTTGCTACAATCTAGTAGATAGATCTTGGCTTGTTTGTTTGCATGTAGTAGAAATTTTTTGTTTTCCATGCTACGAACCCCTACAGAAATCTACCTTTTATTAGAGACAATATCCTTCATATACTCTGAATAAGGAGGCAACTTAATAGCATCAGTCAAAGAAATTTGCAAGAATAAAGGTTTCATCCACTCACAAAACTTGTTGTAGTGTTCTTCCTCCTTTGACTTGTGTTTCTTTCCTGGAAAAGGCATAGGTTTCTGCACCCAAGGTTCTCTCTCTCTTTACCATGTTTATTAGCAATAAAATCCTCCTTTGTGTACCTAGTGTTTTTAGTGTGTTTCTCAGGTTCTTCCTCACCTTCCTCCTTATCAGGAGACTCATTATTACCACTCTCAGTTTCAACATCAGAGACAGATATACTATTAGGATCTACAACAGGTTCAAGTGGTTCCTCAACTATCTTATGTTTATTTTTCTTCCTCTTACGAGGATTACCATTATCTTCACCTTGTTGGGAATCCTGCTTTATTCTTTTAGGGTGTCCTTCAGGATATAAAGGATCTTGAGTAGCTATACCACTCCTAGTTCTAATTCCATAAGCATGTTTATTTCCTAAGGCATTAACTAGCATATCCTTTTGTACCTTAGCAAGTTGTTCAAGTTTTGTTTGAACTATTTGAAAGTGTTTACAAAGCATTTTAATATTATTAGAAGTTCTTTTCACAATATCTTTCAACTCATGGATAGCTCTAGAGTTTTCCAATAAATGATTCTGAACTTGTTTATTAAAATTATCTTGTTTAACAATAAATGTGTCAAGTTCCTCTAAGCATTGATCATGAGGCTTACCATAAGGAATATCACCTTCATTAAATTGGAGAGAGTGTACCTCAATAGTAGATGAGTGGGGAATTGGCTTACATGATTCTTCTATAGGAGGTAGATTCTTCACATCTTCAGCTCTAATACCTTTCTCCTTTAGACACTTCTTAGCTTCCTTCATTACTTCATCATTTAATGCAATAACTCCCCTCTTCTTTGTTGTTGGTGCTGGAATTGGTTCAGGAACAACTGGTTCAGGAGTAATAGGCTCAGGTGTTAAGCTCAGTTGAAGTCCAATCATCATAATTCTTGCTTATTTTAGTCATTAATTCTTCAACATCTGTAGGAGTCCTTTTCCTGAAAACACAATCAGCAAAGATATCTAGGTATGTCCTAGAATCATCAGTTAGTCCAGTATAATAAATATCAAGAAGCTCATTCTTCGATAATGGACATCCAGGATATTGTCCATGACTCGGGCAATTTCTCTTCTTCTCCCTGTTTAAAATCAAAAAGTCTCTGCAAAGCAGCATGTCTAGCACTGGGAGGAAAATATTTCTAGAAGAAAGAAGCAATCAAGCAATCAGGGCTATCAATGGAACCAGGAGGTAATCTATTAAACCAAGCCCTAGCTTCTCCTTTTAGTGAAAAAGGGAAGATCTTAGCAACAAAGTACTTGCGCATCTTAAAATCATCATAGAACAAAGCACTCATAGTAGAAAGCTCATTCATATGAGCCACAACACTCTCATTTTTAGTCCCACAAAAAGGTTCTATATCAACAATATATAAATAAGATAAATCAAGAGAGAAATCATAGTCTTCATCTTTAATATCTATGGGAGAGGTGGCAAACTTAGGATTAGAGGAAAACTTAGGCATGATAGTACGTCTAGCAAGGAGACTCTTAATATCACTAGTACCATGTGTGTTTCGGCACTCTTCAACAAATTCATCAGTGAACTCAATGTAACCATCATTAATATCATAACTTTCACCAGACTCAGGCGAGCTAATATGTGTAACAGTGGCTTCACTAGGAGTTTTGGTATTTCCTAGACTAGCCATAGTAGCATCTAGAAAAGGACCTAATGAACCACTCGTATCAAACACAGTAGAAGTAACATCATGAGCATCAAAAGCAGTTTCAGATTCAGCAGTAGTAGCAGTATGTGTAGCATGAGTATGTGGTGGTGATGTGACAAGCTTACTTATAACAGACGGTGAATCAAGAGCAACAGAGGTGTTTAGGACTGTACCTCTTCTTGTAGTGGATGGTAGAATAGGGAACTTTCCATCACAAGACTTCCCCATGATGAAAGGAGTAGCAGTTAACAATAGTGGATCCAAGTGAACTTACAAATAGAGCTATGCTCCCCGGCAACGGCGCTAGAAAATAGTCTTGATGACCCACAAGTGTAGGGGATCGCAACAGTCTTCGCGGGTAGTATTACCCAATTTATTGATTCGACACAAGGGGAGCCAAAGAATACTTGCAAGCCTTAACAACTGAGTTGTCAATTCAGCTGCACCTAGAAATAGTTCTTGCTCGCAGAAGTTTATCAGTAGTAACAGTTTGTAGTAGCAACAGCAAAGCAACAACAGCAGTAATAGCAACAGTGAAACAGTGGCAATAGTAACAGTAACGATAACCATAGGATTCGAGTGCGGTAGGCATAGGGATGGATGGACGGGCGTTGCATGGACGAGTCTAAACATGTAACTTCAAGATCTAGGGCATTGCAGATAAATAATAACAAGCATCCAAGTACTAAACAATCCTAGGCATATGCTCCAAATATAGTCATACATGCTCGCAATGAGAACTTGCACAACATCTTCTGTCTAGCTAGCCCGTGGCAGCGGGGCCTCTAGGTAACTACTGGCAATTAAGGTGCTCCTTTTAATAGAGCACCAGAGCAAAGCATTAACACTCCGTGAACACATGTGATCCTCACACCACAGCCACCCCCTCCGGTTGTCCCAATTATTGTCACTTTGGGGCCTTTGGATCCGGACAATGATATGTGTACACAACTTGCAGATAAGATCACAAACAATACTATCATAGTGATTCAATAATAAGTTCAGATCTGAGATCATGGCACTCGGGACATAGTGAAAAGCATTAAGCACAACAAGTTGCAACAAAGTCAAATAGCACTAATAGAGATACTAGGCACTATGCCCTAACCAATCTTATTCGATTACATGATAGGACTCATCCAATCCCTACCATCCCCAATCCTACAGCGGGGGATTAGTCACTCATGGATGAAGGAAACATCGGTGGTCGATGGAGATGCGTTGGTGATGACGATGGCGATGATACTCTCCAAATTCCCCGTCCCGGCAGGGTGCCAGAATGGAGTTTCTGGATCCGAATCTTGGTTTTTGGTGGCGACGGTGGAGTGGAACTCTTTCTGGAAAACTATCGACCCCCCTCGGTTTTTAGGTCGAAAGGCAACTTATAGGCGCAAAGGGAGGCCGAGGGGGTGCCTAGGGTGGCTGCACCCCCTCCAGGCGTGGGGTCAGGCGGGCCCACGCCTGGGGTGGGTGTGGGCTCCCCCGGGCCTCCTCTCCGTCTCTCCTTCTGGCTCCATGGATCTTCTGGTGAAATATAGTTTTTGGCATATTTTCCGGGATTTTTCCTGATAGTTGATTTTCTGCACAAAAACAAGACACCAAGGTAATTCTGCTGAAAACAACATCAGTCCGTGTTAGTTGTATCCAAATCACACAAGTTTAGAGAATAAACAATAGCAAAGTGTTCGAGAAAGTAGATACGTTTTGGATGTATCAGATCCCGCGAGCTATCCAGGCTCAGCCCAGATCCGGGGTAGGCCGTCAGCGCAGTGGCTACCTCCCTGCAACCTCAACAGACTTACTAGCATGTAGTATTCACCGACCCGCCATCAACCACAAAGTCCATCCCACCACTGGTCATCCGGAGGCTTGCTCGTGCCATGGGGGAGTATGCATGTCGCGCAAGCCATCCGCAATACCAGTCGAGGCCGATACTCCATCTGCACTAAGACGCCACATGAGGCCAACACCGAGGACCATGACGATGAGCCACGACTCGTACTAGGGAATCAGGTTTCTAAGACGTCGCCTCCATGGAGGGTACAACGTCGAAGACATCACTGTCGCCCGATCTGGCAAGCCAAATCTAGGGTTTTCACCCGGAACCTGACACCCTAGCGCGAGGGAAGGTGCCAAAGCTCCTCGATGATGCCTCAACGGGACACGACACCCACAGGCGTCGCCATCACAAGCCCAAAGGCAGGGCTTTCGCCCGAAGCTTGGTACCTCGTTCCCGCAACCGAGCACCATGTTCCTCACATGGAGCCCCCGTGCTAGCCCTTGGAGGAATCACCGGCAGGTTTGCGCACAGCCACCTCAAAGAAGCATCGTCGGTCACCCAACACCGCCAACCCCGCCGCCGGCGTCACAAAACGCCTAAAGCCGCCACACCAAGAAGGCGTTGGGCTCCACTCAACCTGGCCAAAGCAGCAACATCCCTGCGCCCGGGGCCGAGGAGGATGGCCAAGGGGAAGTGGGGGCCGCACCTGGCCGCCGGCGCCATCGTCGTTTCCAGCAGCGTTTCCTAGACGACCCAACCTGTGCGGATCAAGTCTCACACGCACACCCATCATAGGGCAAGCAGGCTAGGACCTGCACAGCCTAGATCGAGCCCAAATGGGCCTAGATCTGGGTCGGCCGGCCCGCTTCGCCCGCCGCCGCCTTCCTACCTCAATGGCCACCGACCGGGGGAAACGACTGCTAATGGCTGTGAAATATAGCTATCCATGACCGCATTTAAACTAGATATTATTCATATTTTTGAGGAAATATCTCTCTAAATCCTGCCACTAATGCCTAATGATCAAAGGGGTATGCAATCATGTCTTTCTATTTTCCCCTGTACAGATAATGATGTTTGATGATGGGAATCACTACATTAAAGTCAAAGATACGAGATTTCTAACATACTAAAGAAACCTGGAGCCGTGAAGCGTAGGCAGTGCCTTTAACGACCAACTATACGGCGGGAATTTTATTCCGGCCGTATAGTTGGCACCGACATCGCCAGGTCAAACAAAACAACTTTCGTGTAGGGACCCCTATATAAAGATTCCTTAAGCGACGAGAAAACGCGCCTCCACCTCTTCTTTTCGATCTCAACTCTCCCTACCACCAGAAGCCACCACGCCGGAGGAATAGATCTAGATCTAATCTCCAAACCCTTCTCCACCACCATAGCAATATTCCACCACTTGTAATAGTAGATCTCATCTCCGATTGACGATATTGTAAGACTATTATTATCAATCTCATAATTCCCATTACAATGTTTATGATTGTTGATTTTATCTCTTTGTGTGAGTAATTCTCCTTGGGCTAAGGGCTTCGGCCTAGCCATGTAGCTTTTTGTGCATATTATTTATCATAGATGGGATCACGTATTAGTTCGTATGACATGATAATTATTGTACCCTCTCTTGCCTCAATCTAAGGACTTGTCAGGTACCTAAGACCCCAAGGATTGATCCAGGTATATGGAGTGTGAGTAATGATTGATCTGCAGGTTGGGAACCCCAGTGACAAAAGGGGTAGTACGACTGTATGTGAGGGATTTACTTGGGATTAACGGTGACATCACTATGCATATTATTAGTTATCTTTCTTCTATGGATGAGACTAGTAGGTTATTGTTATAAGCGGTTGCGGAGGCAATACAATTATGGATGCACTGCCCATATATAGTTATCTTGATCTAACAATTACATGCATACTTTATTATTATCTTTTATTCCCCATCAGATGTTTTGCATAGCTACTGGTGAAACCGAAAGCCCCAGGCCCTCTCTCTTTCCATCGTCAACAACAACAAAAAGATCGCAAACTCTTGGTCCGATGAAAACACAAAAGGAATTCTAAAACTCCCAAAGGTCTGTTTAAGTAACCATACTACGCTTTCTGTTTCCGGAGGATTCGATAAACCTAGGTCTAATAGGGAAAAAGAACTATACTACATCCGTAATCTGGACCGAAATTATCAACCCTTTTTCTGGCGTCGTTGCCGGGAAGCAATAGCTACCCTGGTGAGGTTAGTAGGAACCTTGATAGTTCTAATTCTTGTTTTTAATTTTGTTAGTTTGCTTTCAGTCTTTATTTAAAAAACCAAAAAAAATAGTTAATCTTTTAATTCTTGTTTTTACTATTATAAGTTTTTATTCAAAAAATCCAAAAACATAGGAAATATGGCTGAAAATAAGCTTGGAGAGTTTGCAACTCCCAACAATGATTATTTGCATACTCCTATTACTCAGCCAGCAATTACTGCTGAAGATTATGAAATTAAGCCCCACTATTTAAGTTTGGTTCAACAGAATCAATTTGGAAGCTCTGCTGATGAAGACGCGGATATGCACTTAAATACTTTCACTGAAATATGTGATATGATGTGCATTAAATATGTTGACCCTGATGCAGTCAAGTTGCGCTTATTTCCTTTCTCTCTTAGAGGAAGAGCAAAAGAATGGTTGTTATCTTTGCCTAGAAATAATATTGCATCATGGATGGAATGTACTTTTTTATTTATGACTAAATTTTTTCCACCTGCAAAGACTATGCAACTAAGATCTAATATTACTGGTTTTAGACAGGAAGAGTGTGAGGCACTAG
Organism: Avena sativa; assembly: GCA_916181665.1. Taxonomy (NCBI): domain Eukaryota; kingdom Viridiplantae; phylum Streptophyta; class Magnoliopsida; order Poales; family Poaceae; genus Avena; species Avena sativa. The sequence goes on from OV702282.1 coordinate 412,974,214, forward strand.
CGCTTGCATGGGAGAGAATGAAAAAATGCATGAGAAACTGTCCCAGTCATGGGATGGAAGATTGGTTAATTCTCTATTTATTTTATAATGCTCTTAACCATGTGTCTAAGTCTATGCTTGATACTGCAGCTGGAGGAACATTTATGGGTAAAAAAATTACCGAAGCAAAGTAGTTGCTAGACAATATGCAAGACAACCATGCCCAATGGCACGAGGAAAGATCAAACACAAATAAGGTAATCTCTGTCACACCTCAAGAAAATGAAGAACTTAATGCTAAGTTGGATGAGCTCATATTAGCCTTCAAAGGTAAGGAAACTCAGGTAAGAGCTACTCCCGAACCAAATATTAAGGAAATAGACTTCATAGCTCGTAATGATTATAACCCTGCTTGTAAGAATAATTATAATCCAAATTTTTAGAAACATTATTCTAGTCCTGCAGGTAACTCTAATAATAATATGGCATCAAGGGTAGTCTCCAAGAAACTCTTAAATCTTTATTGGATTCACAAAATGAGAAAAATAATATCCTAGTTAAAATAACGGAGAACCATGATGCTATGCTTGATAAATTATCTAACCAAGCTGTAAGTTTGAAAAATGATTTGCAAGCCCTCTAGGAAAGAACGAGGATTGTTGAGGCAGAGCTAGGTAAGATAACCGAGAGTCAAACTCTCATTCTAGCTAAATTTGCAGGTAAAGCTGAGTCCAATCTAGTTGAAGACCTCAAGATGATAAGAATCCAGAGGGAGGAGCCTGAAGAAATTGACTATAGCAATGCTCCTTCACCAAATTACTGTTGGAGATATGCCCTAGAGGCAATAATAAATGTAGTTATTATTATATCTTTGTGTTTATGATAAATGTTTACATTCATGCTATAATAGTATTAACAAGGAAACATTGATACTTGTGTGATTTGTAAACTTAATTTGAAGTCCCTAGTATAGCCTCTATACTTCACTAGCTTGTTGGTTGATAAATGATTGTGGTTTCCCTATCATGAACATTGAGATGTTATCAACAACAAGATCATATCGTTAGGAGAATGATATGGTGGACATACTCCTATAGATAAGCGTAGCATAAAGATCAAGTCATTTCAATAGTTCAATTGCTATATGCTTTCTGATACATAGTAACCTAATTCCTTCGACCATGAGATCATGCATATCACCTTTACCGGATGGATGCTTTGATGACATCAAACACCACACCGTAACTGGGTGGCTATAAAGGTGGCATTGAGTGTTCGGAAAGTATTGGTTGAGACACATGGATCAAGAGTGGGATTTGTCCATCCATATGACGGATAGATATACTCTGGGCCCTCTCGGTGGAATGTCATCCAATTAGCTTGCAAGCATGTGACTGGATCACAAGGGATCACATATCACGGGAACGAGAAAAGAGTACTTATCGGTAACGAGGTTGAACTAGGTATGCAGAGATACCGACGATCATGACCTCGGATAAGTAAACTATCGTGAGACAAAGGGAAATTGGTATCGTATGTAAGTGGTTCATTCGATCGCAAAGTAATCGTAGAAATATGTGGGAGCCATATGAATTTCCAGATTCCTCTATTGGTTATTGTTCGGAGAAGTGTCTCGATCATGTCCGCATAATTCACGAACCGTAGGGAGACACACTTAAGGATTCGACGTTGTTTGAGTAGTTATGGTATTATGAGAAAGAGACCGAATGTTGTTCGGAGTCTCGGATGGGATCCGGGATATCACGAGGTGATCCGGAATGGTCCGGAGAATAAGATTCATATAAGGAAAGTCCCGTTTCGGAGTTCGGGAATGATTCCGATGTTTTCATCAGGAATGTTCTAGAAGGTTCCGGAATGTCCGGCACTCCGGGGGGGAAGGGGTACATGAATGTGTCATTACATATTGGAATGATTGCATCATGTACTAAGTGTTCTTGCTGTTCCAAATAAAGGATTAAATTGAATCCTAAAACTGAAAAGTCAAATGGCCAGTTTGAAAGTCAAACGGCTAAAACAGGAAACTGTGGGAAACAAGCAAGAGGAGGTTGAAACCGACTTGGGGGAGGAGTCCCTCCTCTCCAAGCCGGCGCGCCACCCAAGGCCGACTTGGGGAGGGACTCCCCTCCCTCCCCTTGGCCGCCGGCCCTCTCCACCCATAAAAGGAGGGGCAGGGCCTCCTCCTCTAAACACACAAGTTCCTATCCTCTCATCTAAATCCTAGCCCTAGACTTCGGTTTAGAGACGCTTTGGTTTAGAGCTTCTAATTGCACTAGCCTTCGGATTAGAGCCTTCTAATTGGTGTGTCTAATCCCTAGACCACTAATAGTTCTCTCTCATACTCCACCATACTCGCTCCGGCTTAAGGCGAAGCCCTGCGGGATCTCCCCTCTACTTCCGGTACCACGCCGTTGTGCTGCCGGAATCGCGAGGAGAGTGCTACAACCTCCGCTGCCTGCTAGAACAAGGGAGAGGAAGGTCTTCGTCGAGTACCGAACGTGTGACCGACTGCGGGAGCGCTGACGGAACGCAGCGCCGGAAGGATCGTCTACGCGATCTTGAGATCGGGAAGAGTACGACTACATCACCCACGAGAATCCGCTCTCGTTAAACACTTTGGAATCTTCGAGGGTAAGTTATTCCATCGACTCGTTGCTACAATCTAGTAGATAGATCTTGGCTTGTTTGTTTGTATGCGATAGAAATTTTTTGTTTTCCATGCTACTGTAGGGGTTCGTAGCATGGAAAACAAAAAATTTCTATCGCATACAAACAAACAAGCCAAGATCTATCTATTAGATTGTAGCAACGAGTCGATGGAATAACTTACCCTCGAAGATTCCAAAGCGGTTAACGAGAGCAGATTCTCGTGGGTGATGTAGTCGTACTCTTTCCGATCTCAAGATCGTGTAGACGATCCTTCCGGCGCCATGTTCCGGCAGCACTCCCGCAGTCGGTCACACGTTCGGTACTCGACGAAGACCTTCCTCTCCCTTGTTCCAGCAGGCAGCGGAGGTTGTAGCACTCTCCTCGCGATTCCGGCAGCACAAGGGCGTGGTACCGGAAGTAGAGGGGAGATCTCGCAGGGCTTCGCCTTAAGCCGGAGCGAGTATGGTGGATTATGAGAGAGGGCTATTAGTGGTCTAGAGATTAGACACACCAATTAGAAGGCTCTAAACCGCAGGCTAAAGCAATTAGAAGCTCTAAACCAAACGGCTCTAAACCGGAGATTAGAGGTAGAAACTTGTGTGTCTCAAGGAGGAGGCCCTGCCCCTCCTTTTATAGGTGGAGGGGCTAGGCGCGCCAGGGAGGGAGGGGAGTCCCTCCCCAACTCGGCCTAGGGCTGGGCGCCGGCTTGGAGGAGAGGAACTCCTCCTCCAAGTTGATTTCAAACTCCTCTTGCTTGTTTCCCACAGTTTCCTGTTTCCCACAGTTTCCTGTTTTCCACAGTTTCCTGTTTTAGCCGTTTGACTTTCAAACTGGCAGTTTGACTTTCAAGTTTTGGAACAGCAAGAACACTTAGTACATGATGCAATCATTCAATGACACATTCATGTACCCTCCCCCCCCCCGGAGTGCCGGACAATCCGGAACCTTCTAGAACATTCCCGATGAAAACACCGGAATCATTCCCGAACTCCGAAACGGGACTTTCCTTATATGAATCTTATTCTCCGGACCATTCCGGATCACCTCGTGATATCCCGGATCCCATCCGAGACTCCGAACAACATTCGGTCTCTTTCTCATAATACCATAACTACTCAAACAACGTCGAATCCTTAAGTGTGTCTCCCTACGGTTCGTGAATTATGCGGACATGATCGAGACACTTCTCCGAACAATAACCAATAGAGGAATCTGGAAATTCATATGGCTCCCACATATTTCTACGATTACTTTGCGATCGAATGAACCACTTACATACGATACCAATTTCCCTTTGTCTCACGATAGTTTACTTATCCGAGGTTATGATCGTCGGTATCTCTGCATACCTAGTTCAACCTCGTTACTGATAAGTACTCTTTTCTCGTTCCCGTGACATGTGATCCCTTGTGAGCCAGTCACATGCTTGCAAGCTAATTGGATGACATTTCACCGAGAGGGCCCAGATTATATCTATCCGTCATATGGATGGACAAATCCCACTCTTGATCCATGTGTTTCAACCAATACTTTCTGAACACTCAATGCCACCTTTATAGCCACCCTGTTACGGTGTGGTGTTTGATGACATCAAATCATCCATCCGGTAAAGGTGATATGCATGATCTCATGGTCGAAGGAATTAGGTTACTATGTATCAGAAAGCATATAGCAATTGAACTAATGAAATGACTTGATCTTTATGCTACGCTTATCTATAGGAGTATGTCCATCACATCATTCTCCTAATGATATGACCTTGTTGTTAATAACATCTCTATGTTCATGATCAGGAAACCGTGATCATATATTAACCAACAAGCTAGTTTAACAAGAGGCTTTACTAGGGACTCTTATTTTAGTTTACAAATCACACAAGTATTAATTATTCCGGTTAATACAATTATAGCATGGTATGTAAACATTTATCATAAGTGTGAAGATATGATAATAACCACTTTATTATTGCCTCTTGGGCATATCTCCAACAGTCTCCCACTTGCACTAGAGTCAATAATCTAGTTTCAAACCTTTGTCTATTCAACACCTATGGCTTTCCGGTGTTGTATGTACACGATTGCTAGTGGTCAACTGATCTCCGGATCTGACACTTCCAGGTCCGTGTGTAATTGCATGTCTTTGCGTCTCTACGCATCACTCATTCTCTAATGAGATGGCTTTGTATAAATTTGGTCTTTCGGTGTGACCTTTAGCTCTTTGGGGTTAAAACATGTTGATAATATTGTCGTACAATATATCTTCATAGTATTATCCCGCTGTGAACTACACCTAGTTTGATAACAAACTACTTGACACAAACGCCCTCTTTAGCTGCTATTATAGCAGTCATATACTTAGCCTTTTGTTGTAGTATCTGTCACAATGTCTTAACTTTGGAACTCATCCAAATCCATTATGGAACTCACTTTCCATTATATTGTGCCACCCTTAGTTTAGATTGAGATAAACTTAATTTGTACTTTGTGACAAAACTAGTATCAATGTAGTACTTTTACAATGAACTAACCATCTATTTGTCACTTCTACAAATATTATACTCTTAGTTCTTCCAAAAGATCATAAGAATATCCTTACTATTGTCCAATGATCATCTTACGAATCATTCTGGTATATGCTCACAACATTTAGAGCATAGGACATATCTGGATTTGTACATATCACAATATGATTGATATAAATACTCTTTGTGATTTCATACATCAAGTATCAATCTATACTTGATTATTTGTTTCACTTTACCAAATGTCAATACACTTGAATATATCATCAACATTGAACTCATTCAATCCTTTCTGTGCGACAAGAACCTCTCTTGTAGTTTCTATATTGAACTCATTCAATATCTTGTCTATGTACTTCTGGCACAACCATATTAGCGTCTATTGATGCCAAATATTTGGGTTTTGCCTAAGTCTTTCATCGGGATGAAACTCTTAATATGTGTTAATAAAAGATACATTATTTCCAATCAACAATATGTCTTCCACATAATGTATTAGAAACATGTCTTAGCGCTCCCACTTAATTTCTTGCAAATGCAAGCATCTTCATTGTCTCTAATGAACTTTTAAACTCCTTTAACAGTTTCATCATAGTGAAGATTCCACCTCCGCGATGCTCACTTTAACCATTGAAGTTTGCATATGCTTTTAGCATCCTTTGAATTAACAAAACCCTATGGACCGTGTTATGCACATGTCCTAGGTAACGATTCTATTAGAAGAACTTGTTTTGTTTATTCAACTACCATATAACAAATTATATGTAGTGGTTGCTACATTAATCCGTCTAGACTAAATATCACTATGAAAGATCACATCTTGTCATAGTCAACCTTTGAACATTTTGTGAACTCTTTCCCAACATGTCGACTATTTCATAGATGTAAAACATCCATGTCTATTTCTTTTATAGATCCAAATACGACTGTAAGGTCTTGTACCTTTTCAGAGGGTCTTTCAAGTTCAAAGCTTGATCTCTCGCATATGAAACTATCACGGATTTTATGGCTTCAAGCCATTTGACGGAGTCAGGGCCCATCATCGCTTCTTTGTATGTAGTCAGATCATTATTGCCAAATAATGATTTAACTCTCAAATCTTGGTATTTGATTGTTCATCCGACCTACTTGTTTCAATAGGAACTTAGATCTCCGTGACCACAACCTTTGAAGTACGCGAGCCATGAGCATTGTTTGCTAACTCCGGAACACTTTTCGGCGCTGCCCAACTTTGCACATATAGCTAAGGTTCTTTTAACCTTATCAAAGTTCTATTTTCCTCCCACTTAACTTTTCACGAAAAATTCCTTCTCAAAGAAACTTGACGTTCTAAGCAACAAACACTTTTGTCTCCGGTGTATATGGAGGAATACTTAATAGTTATACAAAGACAGGTTCATCCGACTTTGGTTGCACACATCTTTCTTATGCATAGCATACCAATGTTTTAAGAAAGGACTACTTGGGTTTTATCCCAAACCATAACTTGATATGGTGTCATTTCAAGGGATTATGATGGAGCTCTTTTCAGTGGAAAAACGGTAATCTCTAAAGCTTTTAATCTTTAAAATATAATGGCAGTTTTATGAATTATACCTTTGATCTAACCATGTCAAACAAGGTTTAATTACATATCTCGAACGCTCCATACTCTTATGGTGTTTTCGGAAAAATGCAAATCCACGGAACGATTCCTTAAATCTTAGGTATTATGCTAAACTCTGTAACTCAAATATCTTCCTTTATGATCTTTATCATAAACTGTTTATATTCTTGTTACAATGATTTTGCACTTCATCTTGAAAGTCTTTGAACTTTTCAAGTGTTTCATACTTTATCCTTATTAAGTAAATATTCATATATTCACTCAAATTTTCAGGGAAAACATATGAAGTTGAAATCCATCGCTTTTGACTACACATAATGTACTTTGTACAACAATATGTACAAGTTCAAATAAGCTAGTCATTCGTTTCCTTTTGGCCTATGAACGAAGTTTTAATTATCTCTAGGAAAGTTTCACAAGCGTTATTTGATCAAAATCAAAAGACTCCAAAATTCCATCCACATGGACTTTCTTCATGTTTTCTTTCCAATATAATTTAAACGGCGATGTCACTTCCTAAGTGATCTTTTAATCAATTTGTCTTTCGACATTTTTAGCACTAGTTTTATGGATGTGATTTCTCCAACGAGATTTGTGAATCATCCATCTTTTATGAATTACGGCAATTATTTGAACAACCCTTTTGTTCTCATAATACCTGATAAAACAAATCTTGAAGGCAAGCTTTGATGTTTAACGAGCAACACAATAACCCTTTATTTGTTCTCGATGAACATCATCACATATTCTTTTGCTAGTTACTTAGGCCATTGTAGTTCATGAATTGTGTTGTTTCGTATGACGATTCACACCAACAAATTCAGTATCAAATACTTGAGAACCACATTGTTTAATAAGCAAAGAATATAGCCATAACATGCATATCATCTATATACTTAAGCTGAACAATTCTAGTCTTTTCCTTTCTGCCATATACTTATGAGATTTTCTTTCAATATTTCCTTTTCTGTTTTGAAAGAATCTATCAACATCAATAGTGGAGTCATACATATGATATTTAGTCCAAAGCGTGTATAGTTAAATACCAATGTGTTTGGACTTGCACTTTGAAGTAGATCACCATCATCAAATGTTTGGTGTTCTTTCAAATTCCTTTCTTTAGTAATCTCTTGGTGTAGTAAACATTTTACCTACATCAAATATTCACCCTTATCATGGAATTATCCATGATCAAGCTACTTTTAGCTTATAAAGATGAATCGTGAGTATAATGTTGCTATCCAAAACCTTTTGGTGGATTAGGACAACAAGTGTCTCCAACCTTTTGCAAATTCTCATCAAAATATGAGAACATGAACTTTGCCATATTATACTCTATCATGTTGTAACCAAAACTTCGTTTCAGATATCACAATATCTTCCACACATCATGGTTTCTGAAACAAATCTTTCAGATCCTAGATAACCTTGATATTAAGAGAATCCTTTGAATATCAAGAATCATGGAGACAAACATGATACTTTATATACTAATACTTGGAATTGTTACTCTTGATTTAATACTAATTATTAAACTTTATGGAGTAACCGGAACTTACTGAAAGTTTGCAATAGGACTTTTAAACTTTAGATTAACACTTCAAACAATACGATACCAGTTCGTAAAGTATCTAACCAGAATTCTATAGTTCTATCATCTCAATTATAACTAAGCGCAAGGTGGTAAACGGATGCCAATGACTACAACAACTATGCAAATTCACTTTGATTTAGTTTATGATAAATTGAGTTCTAATTAATAATTAAATTAATCTAGGTGAACTCCCACTCAAAACAATATCCCTCACATTGTTTTAGTGATTACACGAACCAAATCCACCACATCAAAACCGATCATCACGAGAGTTGATATAGCTTCAATGGCGAACAATCAACATGTTCATCATATCTACTATATGACTCATGCTCTACCTTTCGGTAATCCGTGTTCCTGAGGCCATGTCTGTACATGCTAGGCTCGTCAAGATCAAACCTTAGTTTCCGCATGAGCAAATCTGGCTTGCTCACGTTGTATACACTTGCAGAATCTAACACACCCGATCATCACGTGGTGCTTCGAAACAACAAGCTTTAGCAACGGTGCTAACTAAGGGTGAACACTTTATGACTTGAAATTCATGTGCATGAGGGATCATCTTATAATGCTACCGTCGTCTACTAAGCAATACAAGATGCATAAAGGATTAACATCACATGCAATTCATAATATGTGATATGATATGGCCTTTCTTCTTTGTACTTCCGATCTCCATCTTCTAGCACGAACATGATCTCCATCATCACCGACATTGCATCAAGGTCAATGACGCTTCTCCATGGTTGTCGTCCACCGGCTTCAACTATTACAACTACTTTGAATAGACACGCGGGTCTTAACATAAATTAAAGACAACCATATGGCTCCTGCCGGTTGCCAACTTACAATAAGGAACATTGCATACATCAAATATAATCACAATCATGGCCATATCACATCACTGCACACCCCTGCAAAACAAAGTTAGACGCCTCTACTTTCTTTGCATGTTTTACGTGGTTTGGGGCTGTTAATAAGTGTCGTTCTAACTTACGAACAAGAACCACAACATTGATACTAGTATTGTTAATCACCCGTTGTAAATTGGATCTTAACTATGCTAGGAGAAACAGGCACCCGCAAAGCCACTTATGCAATACAAGTTGCATGTCAAGCGTGGAGCAAGTCTCATGAACGATGTCATGTAAGGTTAGCCCGGGCCGCTTCATCCCAACATACCGCAAGATGCAAAGTACACAAGAAGCAATCGACAATAAAAGCATCAACGCCCACAATGACCATTGTGTTCTACTCGTGCAACAGATCTACATATAGACACGGCTCTGATACCACTGTAGGGGTTCGTAGCATGGAAAACAAAAAATTTCTATCGCATACAAACAAACAAGCCAAGATCTATCTATTAGATTGTAGCAACGAGTCGATGGAATAACTTACCCTCGAAGATTCCAAAGCGGTTAACGAGAGCAGATTCTCGTGGGTGATGTAGTCGTACTCTTTCCGATCTCAAGATCGTGTAGACGATCCTTCCGGCGCCACGTTCCGGCAGCGCTCCCGCAGTCGGTCACACGTTCGGTACTCGACGAAGACCTTCCTCTCCCTTGTTCCAGCAGGCAGCGGAGGTTGTAGCACTCTCCTCGCGATTCTGGCAGCACAACGGCGTGGTACCGGAACTAGAGGGGAGATCTCGCAGGGCTTCGCCTTAAGCCGGAGCGAGTATGGTGGATTATGAGAGAGGGCTATTAGTGGTCTAGAGATTAGACACACCAATTAGAAGGCTCTAAACCGCAGGCTAAAGCAATTAGAAGCTCTAAACCAAACGGCTCTAAACCGGAGATTAGAGGTAGAAACTTGTGTGTCTCAAGGAGGAGGCCCTGCCCCTCCTTTTATAGGTGGAGGGGCTAGGCGCGCCAGGGAGGGAGGGGAGTCCCTCCCCAACTCGGCCTAGGGCTGGGCGCCGGCTTGGAGGAGAGGAACTCCTCCTCCAAGTTGGTTTCAAACTCCTCTTGCTTGTTTCCCACAGTTTCCTGTTTCCCACAGTTTCCTGTTTTCCACAGTTTCCTGTTTTAGCCGTTTGACTTTCAAACTGGCAGTTTGACTTTCAAGTTTTGGAACAGCAAGAACACTTAGTACATGATGCAATCATTCAATGACACATTCATGTACCCTCCCCCCCCCCCCGGAGTGCCGGACAATCCGGAACCTTCTAGAACATTCCCGATGAAAACACCGGAATCATTCCCGAACTCCGAAACGGGACTTTCCTTATATGAATCTTATTATCCGGACCATTCCGGATCACCTCGTGATATCCTGGATCCCATCCGAGACTCCAAACAACATTCGGTCTCTTTCTCATAATACCATAACTACTCAAACAACGTCGAATCCTTAAGTGTGTCTCCCTACGGTTCGTGAATTATGCGGACATGATCGAGACACTTCTCCGAACAATAACCAATAGAGGAATCTGGAAATTCATATGGCTCCCACATATTTCTACGATTACTTTGCGATCGAATGAACCACTTACATACGATACCAATTTCCCTTTGTCTCACGATAGTTTACTTATCCGAGGTTATGATCGTCGGTATCTCTGCATACCTAGTTCAACCTCGTTACTGATAAGTACTATTTTCTCGTTCCCGTGATATGTGATCCCTTGTGAGCCAGTCACATGCTTGCAAGCTAATTGGATGACATTTCACCGAGAGGGCCCAGATTATATCTATCCGTCATATGGATGGACAAATCCCACTCTTGATCCATGTGTTTCAACCAATACTTTCTGAACACTCAATGCCACCTTTATAGCCACCCTGTTACGGTGTGGTGTTTGATGACATCAAATCATCCATCCGGTAAAGGTGATATGCATGATCTCATGGTCGAAGGAATTAGGTTACTATGTATCAGAAAGCATATAGCAATTGAACTAATGAAATGACTTGATCTTTATGCTACGCTTATCTATAGGAGTATGTCCATCACATCATTCTCCTAATGATATGACCTTGTTGTTAATAACATCTCTATGTTCATGATCAGGAAACCATGATCATATATTAACCAACAAGCTAGTTTAACAAGAGGCTTTACTAGGGACTCTTATTTTAGTTTACAAATCACACAAGTATTAATGTTTCCGGTTAATACAATTATAGCATGGTATGTAAACATTTATCATAAGTGTGAAGATATGATAATAACCACTTTATTATTGCCTCTTGGGCATATCTCCAACAGCTATGAATCCCTACAGTGGTATCAGAGCCGTGTCTATATGTAGATCTGTTGCACGAGTAGAACACAATGGTCATTGTGGGCGTTGATACTTTTATTGTCGATTGCTTCTTGTGTACTTTGCATCTTGCGGTATGTTGGGATGAAGCGGCCCGGGCTAACCTTACATGACATCGTTCATGAGACTTGCTCCACGCTTGACATGCAACTTGTATTGCATAAGTGGCTTTGCGGGTGCCTGTTTCTCCTAGCATAGTTAAGATCCAATTTACAACGGGTGATCAACAATGCTAGTATCAATGTTGTGGTTCTTGTTCGTAAGTTAGAACGACACTTATTGAAAGCCCCAAACCACGTAAAATATGCAAAGAAAGTAGAGGCGTCTAACTTTGTTTTGCAGGGGTGTGCAGTGATGTGATATGGCCATGATTGTGATTATATTTGATGTATGCAATGTTCCTTATTGTAAGTTGGCAACCGGCAGGAGCCATATGGTTGTCTTTAATTTATGTTAAGACCCGCGTGTCTATTCAAAGTAGTTGTAATAGTTGAAGCCGGTGGACGACAACCATGGAGAGGCGTCATTGACCTTGATGCAATGCCGGTGATGATGGAGATCATTTTCGTGGTTGAAGATAGAGATCGGAAGCACGAAGAAGAAAGGCCATATCATATCACATATATATTGAATTGCATGTGATGTTAATCCTTTATGCATCTTGTATTGCTTAGTAGACGACGGTAGCATTATAAGATGATCCCTCATGCACATGAATTTCAAGTCATAAAGTGTTCACCCTTAGTTAGCACCGTTGCTAAAGCTTGTTGTTTCGAAGCACCACGTGAAGATCGGGTGTGTTAGATTCTGCAAGTGTATACAACGTGAGCAAGCCAGAATTGCTCATGCTGAAACTAAGGTTTGATCTTGACGAGCCTAGCATGTACAGACATGGTCTCGGAACACGGATCACCGAAAGGTAAAGCATAAATCATATAGTAGATGTGATGAACATGACGATTGTTCGCCATTGAAACTATATCAACTCTCGTGATGATCGGTGTTGATATGGTGGATTTGGTTCGTGTGATCACTAAAACAATGTGAGGGATATTGTTTTGAGTGGGAGTTCACCTAGATTAACTTTATTAATTAATTTGAACTCAATTTGTCATAAACTTAGTCTAAACTATTGCAAATATGTTGTAGATCAATGGCAGCCCCTACCATCAATTTTAATGCGTTCCTAGAGAAAGAAAAGTTGAAAAACAATGGAAGCAACTTCGCGGATTGGTTCCGCAATTTGAGGATTGTCCTCACAGCTGGTAATTTGACCTATGTGCTGGATGCACCGCTGGGTGACCCACCTGCAGATGATGCTCCCGATGAAGTAAAGAATGTTTACCTCGCTCGGAAGAATCAGTACTCCATAGTTCAGTGTGCTATCTTGTATGGTTTGGAATCGGAGCTTCAGAAAAGGTTTGAGGATTCAGACCCATATGATATTGTCGAGGATCTCAAATTGATTTTTTAGACTCATGCGGCAATTGAAAGCTATGAGGCTTCTGAAAAGTTCTTTAACTACAAGATGGAAGAGGGCAGCTCCGTCAGTGAGCATGTGCTTAAGATGTCTGGGCACGCAAACAAACTTCAAAGCTTGGGTATAGTGATTCCTAATGCTTTGGGGATTTACCGTGTCCTCCAATCACTACCACCAAGTTACAAGAACTTTGTGATGAACTACAACATGCAGAACATGAACAAGACGTTGCCAGAACTCTTTGCCATGTTGAAATCTGCAGAAGTGGAGATCAAGAAAGAGCACCAAGTGTTGTTGGTCAATAAGACCACCAAATTCAAGAAAGGCAAGTCTAAGCAAAAGGGACACTTCAAGAAGGGTGGTAAGAAAGTTACCACGCCGGCAAAGAAGACCAAAGCTGGACCTAAGCCTGATACTGAGTGCTTTTACTGCAAGGGAGAAGGTCACTGGAAGCGGAATTGCCCAAAGTACTTGGCAGATTTGAAGAACGGCAACATCAAGAAGAAAGGTATATCTGATATACATGTTATTGATGTGTATCTCACTAGTACTCGTAGTAGTGCCTGGGTATTTGATACTGGTTCGGTTGCTCATATTTGTAACTCGAAACAGGTGCTGCAGAATAAACGGAAGCTAGCGAAGAACGAGGTGACGATGCGCGTGAGAAACGGATCAAAGGTTGATGTGATCGCGGTCGGCACGCTACCCCTTCATCTACCATCGGGATTAGTTTTATACTTAAATAATTGTTATTTGGTGCCTGCGTTGAGCATGAACATTATATCGGGATCTTGTTTATTGCGAGACGGTTACTTGTTTAAGTCCAAGAATAATGGTTGTTCGATTTATATGAGTAATATGTTTTATGCACATGCACCTTTGATAGATGGTCTATTCTTATTGAATCTCGATAGTGGAAATACACATATCAACAACGTTGAGGCTAAACATTTGAAATCAAGCGATAATTCGACCTATATGTGGCACTGTCGTCTTGGTCACATTGGAGTGAAACGTATGAAGAAACTCCATTCCGATGGACTTCTTGAATCACTTGATTTTGAATCACTTGAAAGATGCGAAGCATGTCTGATGGGTAAAATGACTAAGACTCCATTTTCTGGTATGATGGAGCGAGCTACGGACTTATTGGAAATCATACATACCGATGTGTGTGGTCCAATGAGTGTAGCATCGCGCGGTGGTTATCGTTATGTTCTTACCTTCACGGATGACTTGATTAGATATGGGTATATCTATTTCATGAAACATAAGTCCGAAACTTTCGAGAAGTTTAAGGAGTTTCAAAGTGAGGTAGAGAATCAACGTAACAAGAAGATTAAATTTCTACGTTCTGATCGTGGAGGTGAATATCTAAGTTACGAGTTTGGCAAGCATTTGAAGAAATGCGGAATACTTTCACAATTGACACCGCCGGGAACACCACAGCGTAATGGTGTGTCCGAACGTCGTAATCGAACTCTCTTAGATATGGTTGGTTCTACGATGTCACTTACAGATTTACCGCTATCATTTTGGGGTTATGCATTAGAAACAGCCGCATTCACTTTAAATAGGGCACCATCTAAATCCGTTGAAACGACACCGTATGAATTATGGTTTGGGAAGAAACCTAAATTATCGTTCCTTAAAGTTTGGGGATGCGAAGCCTATGTAAAGAAGTTACAGCCGGACAAGCTTGAACCCAAAGCGGAAAAATGCGTCTTCATAGGATACCCGAAGGAAACTATTGGGTATACCTTCTATCATAGATCCGAAGGCAAAATCTTCGTTGCCAAGAATGGATCCTTTCTAGAGAAGAAATTTCTCTCGAAAGAAGTGACTGGAAGGAAAGTAGAACTCGACGAGGTTGTCGAACCTTCTCTCGAAATTGCGAGTAGCGCAGCACCGGAAGAAGTTCCTGTGGTGCCTGCACCAATTAGAGAGGGAGCTAATGATGGTGATCATGAAACTTCGGTTGAAGTTGCTACAGAGCCTCGGAGGTCAACGAGAACTCGTACCACTCCAGATTGGTATGATCCCGTTATGAGTGTCATGTTGGTGGACAACACCGATGACCCCGAGACATATGAGGAAGCAATGATGAGCCCATATTCCAATAAATGGCAAGAAGCCATGAAATCCGAGATTGGATCCATGTACGAAAACCAAGTATGGACTTTGGTGGACTTACCGGATGGCCGGAAGGCTGTCGAGAACATATGGATTTTCAAGAAGAAAACAGATGCTGATGGTAATGTTACTGTCTATAAAGCTCGACTTGTCGCAAAAGGGTTTCGACAAATTCAAGGAGTTGACTACGATGAGACTTTCTCACCGGTAGCGAAGCTAAAGTCTGTAAGGATTATGTTAGCAATCGCTGCATATTATGATTATGAGATATGGCAGATGGATGTCAAAACAGCATTCCTCAATGGAGATATTGATGAAGAGTTGTATATGATGCAACCCAAAGGTTTTGTCGATCCTAAAGATGCTAACAAGGTATGCAAACTTCAACGGTCCATCTATGGATTGAAGCAAGCATCCCGAAGTTGGAATCAACGTTTTGATAAGGTAATCAAAAGTTTTGGTTTTATACAAACTTATGGAGAAGCTTGTATTTACAAGAAAGTGAGTGGGAGCTCTATAGCATTCCTAATACTATATGTGGATGACATATTGTTGATTGGGAATGATGTAGACCTTCTTAATAGTGTCAAAGAATATTTGAATAATAGTTTTTCAATGAAGGATCTTGGCGAAGCAGCTTACATATTAGGCATAAAGATTTATAGAGATAGATCGAAACGCCTAATATCATTGTCACAGAGTACATATTTGGACAAAGTTCTAAAGAGGTTTGGAATGGAAGATAGCAAGAAAGGGTTCTTGCCCATGTTGCCCAATACGACCTTGAGTAAAACTCAAAGTCCGACATCGGCAGAAGATAGAGAAAGGATGAGTAAGACTCCCTATGCCTCAGCCATAGGATCTCTAATGTATGCCATGCTATGTACTAGGCCCGACATTGCATATGCTGTTAGTTTAACTAGCAGATATCAAAGTGATCCAGGAGTGGATCATTGGACAGCGGTCAAAAACATCCTTAAGTACTTGAGAAGAACTAAGGATCTGGTTCTTTCTTATGGAGGTGATGAACAGCTCGTTGTTAACGGTTACACCGATGCTAGTTGGAACACCGATCCGGATGATTCTAAATCACAATCCGGATACGTATTTATTTTGAATGGTGCAGCAGTTAGCTGGAGGAGTGCAAAGCAAAGCGTTGTGGCGAGATCTTCAACTGAATCGGAATACATGGCTGCTTCGGAGGCTTCACAAGAAGCGATATGGATGAAAGATTTCATTACAGAGCTGGGTGTGGTTCCTAGTGCGCTGGACCCAATGTCTATCTACTGTGATAACATGGGCGCCATAGCCAATGCGCAAGAACCAAGGTCACACAAGAAGCTGAAGCACATCAAGCTACGTTTTCACGCTATTCGAGAACATATCCAGGATGGGGATATAAAGATTTGCAAAGTACACACAGATCTGAATGTGGCGGATCCGTTGACTAAACCTCTCCCGAGGGCAAAACATGACCAACACCAAACTGCCATGGGTGTTCGGTATATTACCATGTAATCTAGATTAGATGACTCTAGTGCAAGTGGGAGACTGTTGGAGATATGCCATAGAGGCAATAATAAGTGTAGTTATTATTATATCTTTGTGTTTATGATAAATGTTTACATTCATGCTATAATAGTATTAACAAGGAAACATTGATACTTGTGTGATTTGTAAACTTAATTTGAAGTCCCTAGTATAGCCTCTATACTTCACTAGCTTGTTGGTTGATAAATGATTGTGGTTTCCCTATCATGAACATTGAGATGTTATCAACAACAAGATCATATCGTTAGGAGAATGATATGGTGGACATACTCCTATAGATAAGCGTAGCATAAAGATCAAGTCATTTCAATAGTTCAATTGCTATATGCTTTCTGATACATAGTAACCTAATTCCTTCGACCATGAGATCATGCATATCATGCTTTGATGACATCAAACACCACACCGTAACTGGGTGGCTATAAAGGTGGCATTGAGTGTTCGGAAAGTATTGGTTGAGACACATGGATCAAGAGTGGGATTTGTCCATCCATATGACGGATAGATATACTCTGGGCCCTCTCGGTGGAATGTCATCCAATTAGCTTGTAAGCATGTGACTGGATCACAAGGGATCACATATCACGGGAACGAGAAAAGAGTACTTATCGGTAACGAGGTTGAACTAGGTATGCAGAGATACCGACGATCATGACCTCGGATAAGTAAACTATCGTGAGACAAAGGGAAATTGGTATAGTATGTAAGTGTTTCATTCGATCGCAAAGTAATCGTAGAAATATGTGGGAGCCATATGAATTTCCAGATTCCTCTATTGGTTATTGTTCGGAGAAGTGTCTCGATCATGTCCGCATAATTCACGAACCGTAGGGAGACACACTTAAGGATTCGACGTTGTTTGAGTAGTTATGGTATTATGAGAAAGAGACCGAATGTTGTTTGGAGTCTCGGATGGGATCCGGGATATCACGAGGTGATCCGAAATGGTCCGGAGAATAAGATTCATATAAGGAAAGTCCCGTTTCGGAGTTCGGGAATGATTCCGATGTTTTCATCAGGAATGTTCTAGAAGGTTCCGGAATGTCCGGCACTCCGGGGGGGAAGGGGTACATGAATGTGTCATTACATATTGGAATGATTGCATCATGTACTAAGTGTTCTTGCTGTTCCAAATAAAGGATTAAATTGAATCCTAAAACTGAAAAGTCAAATGGCCAGTTTGAAAGTCAAACGGCTAAAACAGGAAACTGTGGGAAACAAGCAAGAGGAGGTTGAAACCGACTTGGGGGAGGAGTCCCTCCTCTCCAAGCCGGCGCGCCACCCAAGGCCGACTTGGGGAGGGACTCCCCTCCCTCCCCTTGGCCGCCGGCCCTCTCCACCCATAAAAGGAGGGGCAGGGCCTCCTCCTCTAGACACACAAGTTCCTATCCTCTAATCTAAATCCTAGCCCTAGACTCCGGTTTAGAGACGCTTTGGTTTAGAGCTTCTAATTGCACTAGCCTTCGGATTAGAGCCTTCTAATTGGTGTGTCTAATCCCTAGACCACTAATAGTTCTCTCTCATACTCCACCATACTCGCTCCGGCTTAAGGCGAAGCCCTGCGGGATCTCCCCTCTACTTCCGGTACCACGCCGTTGTGCTGCCGGAATCGCGAGGAGAGTGCTACAACCTCCGCTGCCTGCTGGAACAAGGGAGAGGAAGGTCTTCGTCGAGTACCGAACGTGTGACCGACTGCGGGAGCGCTGCCGGAACGCAGCGCCGGAAGGATCGTCTACGCGATCTTGAGATCGGGAAGAGTACGACTACATCACCCACGAGAATCCGCTCTCGTTAAACACTTTGGAATCTTCGAGAGTAAGTTATTCCATCGACTCGTTGCTACAATCTAGTAGATAGATCTTGGCTTGTTTGTTTGTATGCGATAGAAATTTTTTGTTTTCCATGCTACGAATCCCTACAATTACACCGTTGAAGATCTTGTAAAAAGGATCAATATCAAGATTCCAGTAAGCGAAGGAAATGAGAAAGCCATGTATTAACACTTTGTAAATCGGGTAGCAATAAAGGCACGTGAGCTTGAGAAAGAATATGAGAAAATTATAGAAAAAAAATACCTGTTAAGCTTGATGATATATTTGAGCCTACTATTAAGGTTAAAATTGAGACTAATGAGATAGCAATACTTTGTGATTTAGGTGCAAGTGTTTCAATAATTCCAAAGAGTCTTTTTAATAAGTTGAATCTTATCTCTTTTAAAATCACCGAGTTAAAATTACATCTAGCAGATTCTACATGCAAAAAACAAGCAGTAAGAATTAAAGAGAATACTTTAGTATACATTAAAGGCTGTTCTACTCCTATTGATTTTTTTATTGTTGACATGCGTGAAGATGCTACTGCTCCTATCATATTAGGTCGTCCTTTCTTAAGAACTATTAAGGCTTTTGATTAATCTGCATGAAGGGAACGTGAAGCTCCAATTGTTTTCACGGGATCCTTTTGTTATCCATTTTTCCAGAAAAAAGAAAGCCAAGCAAGATAAGAAGGAGACCATCACTTTGAAGGCCAACTATTTTGGAGTGAGTGTTCCACTCATCTGGCCTAAGTGAGCAACATCAAGGTCAAGCTATTTGATCATAAAAGAGCGCTCCGTGGGAGGCAACCCATATAAAATAAAGGTTTGAGTAAAGTTTTTAGTTTTAGTTTAAATTTTATGTTGAATAAAGAATGCTAGAAAACTCCAGTTGAGAAGGAGAGATTTAGTGGTACTAAAATTCCTGTTTTATACATGCTAATATTTGGGTCGTGTTGCTTTGATGTCCATCCCTGAACAGCGAGCTTTTGTTTGAATCAAAGCTATAATTCTGGCTGCATTACCGTGTATATTTTCACGTTGTCTTGACAGTACTCTCAACACGGTAGCGTACACAAGCGCGGCGTATGCCGCACATTCCATGTGTACATACAAGTACACTTATAGTAACCTTCATATATAAGATGTTGTGTTTATTTTAGATCCGCTGAAATGCATGGCCAATTTGCTAATACATATTTTATGAAAAAGTAGTTTCAGTTGGAAGGAGGAAGGGTGGGTGGGGTTGGGGGGCAATTGCCCCACCCCAATTACTCATCGTTACTTGATAGCAGGCCATCACAAGAGTGCTTTTAACCTCTTTAAAATAAAATTATTGCACTCCTTGGATAATATGGTGGTAAGGATGCATTTAGTCACACGGATATTTTTATTGTGTTTTCTGATGCAATTGTAATATTCTGGTAACATAGTTGCATCTTATTTGAGAAGTTCTTTTTCTAAACTAATATTAGTAGCTCTGAGGAATAATATTTTTTTCCAAAAAAAATGTTATGTTCTTTTCCACTTTATGTTTTTGTCTTTGACATTGTCTCTTATAGATGGGCATTTCTCAGGTCATCTTGGGCTTCAGGCCAGCCCATAAAAAGCCCGACGGGAAAGTCTCAGCCCACGGCCCGGCTCGACCGCCGGGCCTGATTTGTTGTCCCAAGCCCAACTCATGCGTGCAAAACCCATTAGGCCTGGCCTCCTCTTTAAATGGCCTTTTCGTGCGTCCCCGTCCTGGCCCGCCCACCTAGTCGGGCCTAAATCTATGGCCCAGGCCCGTCCCATGGGACTGTTAACTTTGGCTCGTCCAATCAGGCTTTTTATTAGGCCGGGCTGCCCATGCCCAGGTATAGACTACATGGATATGTTAGTGAAAATCATAAACTATAACTTCACTAGTTGAATGCATGTGTGTTGCTACGAAATATAAAATATATGTTAAGAAAACATAAATATTGATCCTATATGTTAAGGAAACAAAAATATAGGTCTTATATGTTAAGAAACCACAAACAAAGTTCTACTCAGCCTCGTGGTTGTTATACTTCTGTCATAATGCCATTTGATTTCAGTTTTCACCATCATGTTGAAAAAAATGTCAACCTTCGTGTCCTTGATTCAGTGTCTCCCCTCCACAACACATGCCTTATTAACAAAAGGGTCACGGCCACGGCCACGGCCACACGCAGCTGCACGAGCAGTCCCGCTAGGCAAGGAGGAAACCTTGACAGTTTTCAGATGCGCGCACTTATTCCCCGATCCCTGCTCTCACAGGCCTGGCGCGAACACCATGCATCGGCCGTGTGCGCAAAGAGCTTCTTGCAACGAACAGCCCGGATCGGGTGGCGGGAACGTGCGCGTCCCGTGGAAAAGTGGAACACCGTTGATTTTTCAGCGATCAGTCAAGGTGGATAAAAACAGGACCTTCCCGGTCTTTGTTCTGAATCTGATCCACTCAGCGCAGCCATATCCATCGATGCAACGTATCGATCGGTTCCATTTTTCCGGCTGGCCAACTCCGATAGTCCGGTCCGTGTCATCGGCTAGCTAGCAACGGATGCCATGGGCTGCAGGGGAATACCATTCCGGTTCAGAATGGACAGGGATGGGTCGAGCAAACAGACACCCTATTATTCAACGTTGCCTTAACCGTCTCCGATGGTTCGGCGCAATCTGGCAGGTACGTTGTTTTCAGCCTCGCCTCGGTAATCAGGGTCGCTGTTGGTGATCACACAAGATCCTGAAGCTCCTCAAGTAGTTTTCGAAAGCAAACTTGCCTCTTCGAGTATTCATCAGTTTACAAAGGGATTAGTTCTTCTGGCTAACAGAAACAGGCTGCAAACAACGAGTCTCTGCTAGCCGTTCGTGACCTCGCCAAGCAAACAAAGCTACTTTAGAGCGTCTCCACTTGTTAGAGGCCACTATCCCGAAATCCGGCGAATTATTTCGCCGGATTGGACTAATGTTCTCTTAATCTATGGGCCGCCAACTCCCAGTCACCCATAAGGATCGCTCCTAGAGATCGAAAAACGGCGAGTTTTTTTGAATTTGTTCTTCCCACCAACAAAACACGATCAAATCCAAAAGTTCGGGAGACACAAAACAGAGTTCGACGATCAAACTACGGCGACCAAACTACGACGATCAGACGGTAGGCTTCTCGACGGCGGCCTCCTTGACGACGGCATAGGCATGACTCGGCGATGTCTCAGACGTGGAGTTCGACTGGGATGCAGAAGAGGAGGTTGGGACAGAGCTCGGTGTCGGCGTTCACGCCAGCGCCTATAGGCCGCTTGGCTCAGGTACCATGCCTTGACCTGGTCATCCATCACCGCCGTGTTTGTCCGCATCAAGAACGCCAGATCAGTGTTCACTTTCTTCGCCGCGGCGTTGGTCTTGAAGCGGTCGATCTTGACGCCTTGGTTCTGCAACATCGCCTTGATTCTTCAGCTGTCAAGATGGATAAGAATAGGATCTTCCCGGTCTTTGGTCTGAATCTGATCCACTCAGCGTATAGTCACATCCATCGATGCAACGTATCGGTTCCATTTTATGGGCAGGCTAGCTAGCTCGGTCCTTGTCAGCTAGCAACGGATGCCATGAGCTGCAGGGGAATCACACTTCACCCGTCCTATTATTCAACGTTGCATTAACTGTTTCGGAAGGTTCGGCGCGCAATCTGGTGTCGCGTACTACGTTGTTTTCAGCTTTGCCTCGAGGCAATCAGGGCACGACGGATCTGCCTCGGCAAGCAGCGTCAACACACGCCATCAAAAACCACATATCAGCGGCTGCTGTTAAGAAGAAATCAAGAGAGAAAGAAAGACAGATAGCAAATGATTCAACTCTTGTTTATTCCATTGATGATCTTAGTATATATACAAGGGAAAGGGACGCGTCCGTACGAGGGGTGCGAGATAGTCGGTTCCATATTGCAACCGACATAGGAATATTACATGGGAGGATTATTCTCTTTAATTAATCTAATCTATTAATTAAATCCTAACACTCTCTCTAATCCTTCCATGTCCTTGCGATCGATCATCTTTAGAATTATCTCCTCTAAAAACCCTGTAGGAAAAATATGAGAAGAGTAGTGTATGATATGTTGCTAAAACTCCTTTAAATCCAGTGGAAAAATAAGAAGAAAATGGTGCAACATATAATGGTTGGATATGTTGTTAAAACTCCTTCAAACCCAGTGGAAAAATAAGGAGAAAATGATACAACATATTATTGGTATTGCCTCTTCGTTAACTCCATATGAGAAAAGCCTTGTCAAAGGGAAAAACCTCATAGAGTTTAGAGAGCAATATATATGTTGTGTATACTCCTAAAAACCCCAATGGGGAAAACAGAAAGTATGACATATGATCTTGTGTTGATATTACCTCATTAAAAACCTTGATGAGAACATGTATAGTAAACTCATAAAGGGAAAAAGAGTGTAATATGATGCTTTAAATAGGAGTAGTCTAGGGAGATACTCCTCCTGATTCTTGCTAATCTTGAAGCCGTCAAATACCAATTCCATAAAAATATTTATCGAATATGAAAGTTGGTAGAGACATCATGAATATATCAGCGAGGTTATCGCATGGTTTGACTCGCAGGATGTTTATTCCCCGGCTCTTGTGGAGCTCATGGAGATAAAACAATTTAGAGGCAATATGCTTAGTGATATTGCTATCGATGTATCCTATTTGCATCTATGCAACACAAGCAACATTATCTGTGTAGATAATGGTCGTGATTCAAGAGAACCAATACCACATGACTCATGTATGTGGTTTATCATTCTGTAAAGCTACATATGTCAACGTGGCTTTGTATTTCAGAATGATTGGTAGGTGTAGTCACCGAAGTCTATATCGAAGACATCAATTGAGTGACACTTCTACCATATATGTACACATTATGGGGATCATTCAAGTAGCCAACATCAGTGTATTCTGATGATATTGGAGTTCAGATTTCTCCGAAATTACAAGAACATGTCAAATAATGTGTGGTGCCTTGGAGATATCGAAAGATATTCTTGATTCCCAACCAATTGTGTTGGTGGGTCTAATGGCACCGGGATATGGAACTTCAATCCCAACATCCCTTCTACATCATCTCGTGGTTTGAGTGAATCTTTCTCTATGTCTAGAGATCGAATAACCGACATGGGAGATGGATATGACTTGTGCATTTTAGGTTTCTCCAATATTTATAATATAGGCAACTTGGTGTACCATAAAACTTGAGTGAGGTAGTTCGACTTGTAGTATCAAGCATTGTTTGGGTTTAACCAAATCCTTCATCTCAAATTCTGTCTTTTATATGATCACATGCTTCGTCATTGCAGGAGTAATCCTGTATGACAAACACGCATGGGTAATAATCATTGTAGGAGTAATCCGTGTGTATAAGGAACTCACTATGTTGGTTGTACCAGAATATACCGACAACAACAAGCCATGTAATGACTTATTGATTTTACACAATGCACGTTGCATTTACATTTCGAATCGGATAGAGATTCCATCGGGAACCATACATGTCCAAATCTAGTGATCCACATGAAATGTCGTCACTACATCTATCAACTGCATAGATAGATGATTTTGCACTGCCAATGATATAATTATCGGAAAATTTTGAGGATTCCAATCATGTCTGGAGAGTATGCCTCAGATCTCTGCGAAAACCCGAACTTATGCTACAAACCTTGCGTTCTCACCACCTTGTTGTTCTCATTCTGTTTTTGGAAGAGAACATATGGAATCCCATGTATAGGGAATTCATTTGGAAGAACGAGGCTAATTCTTCTTGGATTGCATCCTTTGTTTGTTTCAGTCCGAGCGAGTGGTTTACACTCTTCCATGGCCATGGTCTTTGGATCTGAATCATTTGAAGGATGTTTGCAATCATACAAGAGAATGTTTGTCGACAATTGTAGTCTTAGTTATATGATTCTCCATAATTAATATTGTTGGAGGAAATCTCATGCACCCATGATGACTTTTCATGATTTCCCAATACGCGTGAGTCCGGGTGTTCCGATGTCCCAGCCAGTGTGTGCAAGCTGAAGATGGGTTTGTGGAGGTTTTCCTTCCACTGGGTGTATACTATCCATAAGGTGTTTATCAACGCAAGGTTGACTTGCATTTACTGATTTAGAGGATATCTCCTCGATTTCATTTGTTGCTTGCAGGAAGCTAGATCCTGGTTAGAGGCCATACTACTCCCCCACTTCTCGGGTACGGAGAGTTGAGTGGTTTTTATTGGTACCTCCACTCTTTCAGGCGCATTTCTAGCCGGACTAAAGGATTTTGTAACACCTTTGAGATCAGTAAATGAATATGGCAGGTTATTTGCAATATGTTGCAAATATTTGAATTTCAGACGATAGTCCAAATTCTTGAATACGTGGATATAAGGTGGAACGTGCAGTCCCAATGAATTTCCTGGCATTCTATGTGGTACATGAAGTCTCCCCTAATGCCTGGAAATAATTCATCCTTTAATATAAGCAATAAGTATACTAGGCTATGAATGTATCCCCAATGAGGGGTTCAAGGTACATGTCGATCAATGGAGATCTGTACCCCACATAGATCCTTAGTTTGTGGGCCCAATGATGTACACTGCGGTGGTGAGATCGGTACGCGTGAAGCGCATCCGAACTTATGCAGATGGGAAATTCTTGGAGGATTTCCACGTATCAATTGCAGAGGGGAAGTACTGCTATATGCAGTTAGTCAGTCAGCAGCGTGTAAAACCGCATGACTCCAACGTAAAGTTGGTAGTGCATTTCATCGACAAAAGTCATGCAATGAGTTTGATCCTCTTATTCAGTAATTCAACCAAACCATTATGATTGCAGATGTATGGGATAGAGTGCTGAACTTCAATCCGCATGGCCATGCAATATTCATTGAAGGCACATGAGGAGAATTCTACAACATTTTCCTTGCGAATTTGTCAAATTTTACTTTTCGACAATGGGCCTGATTACTTTCCTCATTATCATGGTAAATGCATGGTTTCATGTGGATAGAAAACACATGTATGAGCATCGTATAGATGCATAATTGAGAACCATGAAGAATACCTTAAAAGATCCACAAAATGGTTGGAGAATAACAAATGTATCCCTGGATGTATTCAAGGAACTGAAGCAGTCCAACTTGTATTTTGAGGTGCGAATGCCTCAAAATTAGCTTCCCTGTGTTGCACAATATACACACAAAGTCTGATGACTGAGGGAATTTGGACTCATGCAACTTGTGACAAATGGAATTGCTTTGTATGCAACATGTGCTACGGATGGGACGTACATGTAGTACGTCCCAAACAATAGAGAGGGTATTTTTTTTAAAATACTTGTTCCTCATCCATTGGACTGCCCCCGTAGAAATCTATATATCGAGTTGAAGGATTTTCGTTATGGAAATCTTTTCTCAAATATATAGATTATATACAATCTTATTTATATCAGAGTGCTGATACAATATACCGTGATAACATCACCGATGGACATGATTAAGTTGATCACTAAGGAGATAGTGGGACTAGTCAAAGTCTCCAAACATGTCGTTTGAGACATACTCAACAATCATCTTCTCCGTGCTCATAGGGTCCTCTGACGGCTGGAGGGTCATGGTGTTGCTAGGTCCGAGAGGAACATCTTGTGAACAACCAGGTCCATTGGTGCCATTCAGATGAAGGTTGAAGTTAGTTTCAAACCTTTTTCCTTGAGGTACTTTGTGTCCTTGGGATTGCTGGTAGAGAATTACCAGATGCTTTGGGGTCTTGCACTTATTAGTAGAGTGCGTGTAGCATCCACACTTATCAGGAAGCTTAGTTTTGTCAAACTTGGATTTGTGGTGCCTTTCCCACGGTTTGAGTTTCGAGGCTTGTTTTTCCGGTTGCGCTTATGCTTACCCTTGAAGTTTGATTGGTTGCCGCTGAAGGCACCACCAAACTTTCTTCCGTTCGCGACATTCATATGAACTTCCGGCAAAGGTTGGGAACCAACCGGGTGCTGAGAGCCATTCTGAGCAAGAAGCTCATCATGCTTTTCAGCCTGAAGTAGGATATGAATAAGGTATGAATAGACCCGGTAGTCACGAGCGCGGTATTGCTGCTGGAGGATCTTTCAGATGGGAGCATAGTGGATAGAGTTTTTTATATCTTTTCCGCATCTGTAGGTTCCTTCTCGCGAAAGCGCGGCTTAGAACTTATCTTATGAACCTCATGATTGTAATCCCCGACGGACTTGAAGTCCTGGAATCGAAGATGGGACAAATCATGAAGTGCTTCAGGTAGGACAACTTTCTTCTGCTTTTCATACCTCGTTTTGACGGCCCGAAACAAAGTAAATGGGGATGCCTCCTCCAAATACTCGGACTTAAGATCCGGGTGGATATGGTGCCTTATAATGTACAAGACATCATATTTCTCCTCTTCTCTCAGCGGTGTGACTCCAACCGGAAGGGGGTCCTCCGGGTTCTGGATGGCACGCGCTATCCCACGGGACTCAAGGGCGATCTTGATGTCCATGGCCTGGGTAGGGTAGTTGTGGCCATCGAGAGCGAGTGCATCGAACTCTCTTCCAGCCATCAGTTACCTACATGGGTAAACCAGAGGTTATTGAATTTACGCTTTGGTAAACCACAAACCATCATGGTTATGTTGTAATGAATTATGCAAAAATTAATGATAAGTTCAAGAAGTGGGCTTGAAAATCATTAGTGTGAACTTCAAGTTGTTAAGTATGACACATTATAGATAATCTCCAAAAGAATATTCGAAGTCCGTCTCGCAGCACTAGAGAGTATAATCCGATAAAATCAGTAGATACTCATACTTCTAATGTCTTATGTCATGACTTAATAAAATGTTTGGAAAAGCACATTGTTAAGCAATCATAGTGTCAAATATGACAAAATGTAGGCTTTAAACAGTAGTGGTGATAATCTGCAGTGCAGTAGATCTAGTCACTACCTTGTGTTTCTGAAACATCAATTTGAAGAAATCACTTTGAATTTTGCATATCAATTCGTGCTCGTATCGAGTCAAAATGATTCAATTAAGACGATGAATTTATCTATTTGCAAGAAATTGAAAATCTCAATTGCAAATGATGGACGTAATAAATCTCAACATGTGTACACATGGAAATATATTACATCTGACATTGTCAGAAATACAAGTACTCAAACTGACAAAGAGTACTAAAAACTTGTACTAAAAAACAGTGTTTTTAACAGAAGTAGAATACTACCGGAACTTGTTAGTAATCTAATATATGTATGCTGAAATATCAACTAAATTAATTAGCAGAGAGATGCCGCGTGTGGTGTACCGTCCGCCACTACTCCGTATGCCACGCGCGAGGACGGGATGCCCACTACTCCATGTGCCATGCGCGAGGATAAGGAGTCCCTGTGTTGTGCTAGAGGATAAGGAGACTCGAACAATCCCAAAATCCTCCACTGAGAAACAACGGAGAGCACCACACGACCTCCTCTAGTACTACTTCAGCGAAGCTTACCGACGGTGAGCGACGCTCCGGCCGTCCTCTTCCTCGTCATAGGATCCCGTAGGGATCCAGGTCCCCGGGGCGACGCCATTGGAGGCGCCATTCACGAGCCCGAGACCGGCTAGGCTCCAGGTGCCAGCGCGGCGGCCGAGGCTGCTCGTTGGTGAGTCCGCCGACAGTCTGGCCAGCGGGAGGCGGAGAGCTAGGAGGCGGCGGTGAGTGCCTGCGCGCGGTGGAGGAGGCGGCGTGGCCGGTGTTGGGGCGGTATGTTGGAATTATGCCCTAGAGGCAATAATAAAGATGTTTTTATTATAATTCTTGTTCATGATAATGTTTCTATTCCATGCTAGAATTGTATTAAGCGGAAACTTTAATACTTGTGTGGTTTGTGAACAACACCGTGTCCCTAGTATGCCTCTATGGAGTAGCTCATTGATTAATGATGGTTAAGGTTTCCTAATCATGGACATGAGTTGTCGATTAATAATGAGATCATATAATTGGGAGAATGATATGATGGACAGACCCAAACTAAGCGAAGCAATTAGATCGTGTCATAGTGTTCATCTTTGCGAAGCTTTTCTTATGTCAAATATTGTATTCCATAGACCATGAGATATTACAACTCCCTGGTATCGGAAGAAAGCTTTGAGGTCATCAAACGTCATCCTATGATAGGGTGATCATAAAGGTGTCTCTCAGGTGATCGGAAAGTATCTGTTGGGTTGTATGTATCGAGATGGGATTTGTCCCTCCCAAGTCGGAGAGATATACTTCGGGCCCACTCGATAATCGATATCAATACCGCTTGCAAGCATGTGGTTAAGGAGTTAATCACAAAGTGATATCGGATTACGGAACGAGTAAAGTACTTGTTGTGAACGAGATTGAACTAGGTATAACGGTACCAACGATCAAATCTCGGGCAAGTAAAATATCGCGAGACGAAGGGAATATATATATGGGATTGATTGAATCCTGGCATCGTGGTTCATCCGATATGATCATCGATGAATGTGTGGGAGTCAATATGGGTTTCCAGACCCCGCTGTTGATTATTGATAGAAGATCATGTCTGCATATTCTCGAACCCGAAGGGTCACACACTTAACGTGTCTCGACGCTAGGATAGATTGGATAATTGGTTTATGAGTTTTTGTTCGGAGTCTCAGATAGGATCCGAGACATCACGAGAGGTTCCGGAATGGTCCGGAGAATAAGATTCATATAAGGAAGTGCAGTTTTTGGAGTTCGGAATTGTTCCGGGTTAATCGGTATTGTACCGGAAGCTTCTAGAACCTTCCGGAAGGGGACCAACGTGGCCCCACCTTCCGGGAGGGGGCATGGGCCTATGAGGGAGTGCCCTGGCCGCATTGGGCCAGGGGCACAAGGCCCCATAGGGCCCAGCCGGCCAAACAAGGGATAAACCCTAATTGGAGCTTCTAGAAGGGGGGGGTTTCCTTGCCCCCCACTCCTCCCTCCTTGGCCGCCGGCCTTGGGCTTGGGGGAGGGGTTAGGGCTGGCGCCCAACCCTCTATATATATGGCTGGGGCGCACCACCCCCCCCCCCACACACACACATTCCCCTCAAGCCTAGTCGCCCTGCTGCCCTCCTCTCTCTCTCCCTCCCGACTGCGTGTAGGCGAAGCCCTGCTGCAGAAACTCTCCACCAATTGCACCGCGCCGTCGCGTTGTAGATCCAACCCATATCTCCACCATACTTGCTGGACCAAGGAAGGAGGAGACGTCGAGGTGCTGCACGTGTGCATCTCACGGAGGCATCGCCACTTGTGGTGCTAGATCGGATCGGATCGCGAGGAGGAGAAGCGGGTACGACTACATCACCCACGTTCCGACGAACGTTCCGCTGTGCGAATCTTCAAGGGTATGAAGATCTAATCCAATCTCTCTCGTTGTTTGCATCTCCTAGATTAGATCTTGGCTTCCCTCTGTTCGCATCCGTAGAAAATTTTGATTTACTATGCCGCGAAACCCTTCAGTGGTATCAGAGCTAGATCTATGCGTAGATGTGTTTCACGAGTAGAACGCAACATGGTTGTTGCGGGCATTGATGTTTTCTGTTGCAAGCCTCTTGTTTGTGTTCTTTTTATGACGCGGGATAGTGAGATTGAAGCGGTTCAGGCCAACCTTACGCGACGTCGTTCGCGAGACCGGCTCCGCACTTGACGTGTGGCTTGTTCCACACATGCGGCTGGTGGATGCCAGTTTCTCTCACTATAGTTGTCATGGGATTTACACCGGAGTTTGGCAACCATAATATCACCGTTGTGGCTTTCCGTAGGTAAGAATCGTTCTTAGCATGCAACTCCCATAAGCCACGTAAAACATGCAACAACAAAGTAGAGGCGTCTAACTTGTTTTTGCAGGGAGTGTTTTCTGTGATATGGTATGGCCCAAGATGTGATGTGTATAATGTATGCGATGATCATGTTTTGTAATGTTTCACGACTTGCATGTCGATGAGTACACAACCGGCAGGAGCCATATGGTTGTCTTTATAATTGTGTATGACCTGTGTGTCAACTTCTTATACGCCATGTAATAGTTTCACTTTATCGCTAAGTAGTTAGCAATAGTTGTAGTTGCTATTCGTGGTGGAGGCAATCATGGTGGAGTGATGGAGATCATGCCGGCACGCACAAGATGGAGATCATTGCGCAAATATTGGCTATACCATGTCACATAAAGTTATATGCATGTGATGTTTATCCTTTTATGTATCTTATTATGCTTAGATCGCGACGGTAGCATTATAAGATGGTTCCTCACTTAAAGATCAAGATAAAAACTGTGTTCTCCCCAAGTATGCACCGTTGCGAAAGTTCGTCGTGTCCAAGCATCACGTGATGATCGGGTGCTATAGACTCTACGTTCACATACAACGGGTGCAAGCCAGTTTTGCACACGCAGAAATACTTGGGTCTAACTTGACGAGCCTAGCATGTACAGACATGGCCTCGGAACACATGAACCGAAAGGTTAAGCATGAGTCATATGAATGATATGATCGACACTTCGTTGTCCACCATTGAAACCACATCTCTTCTCGTGAAGATCGGATTAGGTGTGGTGAATTTGGATCGTGTTCACTAAACAACTTGAGGGATGTTGAATTTAGTGGGAGTTCATCTAGTAATTTGATTAAAAGTTGAACTAGTTATCATGAACATAGTCTAATTTGTACTTGCAAACATTGTAGATCAAATGGCTAAGTCCAACTTCAACTTCAACGTTTTTGCTGAGAAGGAAAAGCTTAAAAACAATGGGTCTAACTTCACCAACTGGTTCCGCAATCTGAGAATCATTCTCTCTGGCGGTCAAAAGGACTATGTCCTTGAGAATGCGTTAGGTGACGCCCCTGATGCTACTGCGCCGGCTGATGAGAAAGCTGTCTATCAGTCAAGCAAAGATGATTATGGTGTGATTAAGAGCACCATGTTGTTTGCTATGGAATCGGACCTTCAAAACCGTTTTGAAGACTATCCCGGGCCTTTTGAGATTCTCGAGGAGCTGAAAACCATGTTTCAGACTCAGGCCCGTTCTGAGAGATATGAGATCTCTGAGAAGTTCTTTAACTGCAAGATGGAGGAAGGGAGTTCCGTTAGTGAGCACGCCATTAAGATGTCAGGCTACACTCAACGCGTTGAGCAACTGGACTGCAAGATTCCAGAGGAGCTCAAGATTGACAGGGTTCTGCAATCACTCCCTCCCAGCTACAAAAGTTTTGTAGTGACTCACAATCAGATTGGTTCCACTGATACGATCACCGAGCTCTTCGCAAAGCTGAAGGCTGCGGAGGTGGACATCAAAAAGGATAATCATGTGTTGATGGTCAACAAGCCCCCCACCTTCAAGAAAGGTAAGGGTGCAAAGAAGCCCTTCAAGAAAGGCGGCGGCAAGCGCGTTGCCCCTGCTGAGAAGAAGCTCAGGTCTGGTCCTAAGCCGGACACTGAGTGCTTCTATTGCAAGGACAAGGGTCACTGGAAGCGCAACTGTCCGAAGTACTTAGCGGACAAGAAGGCTGGCACCATCAAAGGTATATTTGATATACATGTTATTGATGTTTTCCTTACTAGCCCTCGTTGTAGTGCCTGGGTATTTGATACTGGTTCAGTTGCTAATATTTGTAACTCAAAACAGGAGCTACGGAATAGACGGTGGCTTGCGAGGGATGAGGTGACGATGCACGTTGGCAACGGATCAAGAGTTGATGTGATGGCCGTCGGCACGCTCTCCTTAGTTTTACCTTCGGGATTAGTTTTAAACCTCAATAAATGTTATTATGTGCCTGCGTTGAGCATGAACATTATTTCTGGATCTTGTTTATTGCAAGATGGTTATTCATTTAAATCGGAGAATAATGGTTGTTCTATTTATATGAGTAACATCTTTTATGGTCATGCACCTATTGTGAATGGTTTATTTCTTCTAAATCTCGAAAGGGATGAAACACACATCCATAACATTGAGGCTAAGAGATGCAAAGTAGATAGTGATAATACCACTTATTTGTGGCACTGTCATCTAGGTCATATTGGTGTAAAGCGCATGAAGAAACTCCATTCTGATGGACTTTTGGAGTCTCTTGATTTTGAATCATTTGACACATGCGAACCATGCCTCATGGGCAAGATGATCAAAACCCCATTCTCCGGTATGATGGAGCGAGCAACGGACTTGTTGGAAATCATACATACCGATATATGCGGACCGATGAGTGTTTCGACGCGCGGTGGATATCGCTATTTTCTCACTTTTACCGATGACTTAAGTAGATATGGGTATATCTATTTAATGAAACATAAATCTGAAACATTTGAAAAGTTCAAGGAATTTCAGAATGAAGTGGAGAACCATCGTAACAGAAAGATTAAGTTTCTACGATCCGATCGTGGAGGTGAATATTTGAGTTATGATTTTCTCACGCATCTTAAGGCAAGCGGAATCGTTTCGCAACTCACGCCACCCGGAACACCACAGCGCAATGGTGTGTCTGAACGCCGGAATCGAACCCTATTAGATATGGTCCGATCAATGATGTCTCTTACTGATTTGCCGTTATCATTTTGGGGTTATGCATTAGAAACCGCTGCATTCACTTTAAATAGGGCACCATCTAAATTCGTTGAGACGACACCGTATGAACTGTGGTTTGGTGCTAAACCTAAGTTGTCGTTTCTTAAAGTTTGGGGATGCGAAGCTTACGTCAAGAAGTTGATGCCGGACAAGCTCGAACCCAAAGCGGAGAAATGCGTCTTCATAGGATACCCTAAGGAAACTATTGGGTATACCTTCTATCACAGAACCGAAGGCAAAGTGTTTGTCGCAAAGAACGGTTCCTTTCTTGAGAAGGAGTTTCTCTCGAAAGAAGTGAGTGGGAGGAAAGTAGAGCTAGACGAGGTTGTTGAACCTTCTATTGAATTGGAGAGTAGCGCAGCACCTGAAATTGTTCCAGTGCCGCCTGCACCAACGATAGAGGAAGCTAATGACAAGGATCATGAAGCTTCGGACGATGCTGCTACTGAACGTCGCAGGTCGACAAGGTCGCGTGCCCCTCCTGAGTGGTACGGCAACTCTGTCTTGACTGTCTTGTTGGTAGAAGACAGTGAACCTACGAAATATGAGGAAGCGATGATGAGCCCAGACTCTGAGAAATGGCTAGAAGCCATGAAATCCGAATTGGGATCCATGAGCGAAAACCAAGTATGGACTTTGGTGGACCCTCCTAGCGACCGAAAGGCCGTTGAGTGCAAATGGATTTTCAAGAAGAAAACGGACGCGGATGGTAATGTTACCGTCTATAAAGCACGACTTGTCGCAAAAGGTTTTCGACAAGTTCAAGGAGTTGACTACGATGAGACTTTCTCTCCCGTAGCGATGTTTAAGTCCATTCGGATTTTATTAGTAATTGCTGCGTTTCATGATTATGAAATATGGCAGATGGATGTCAAGACTGCGTTCCTCAATGGCAACATTGATGAAGAGTTGTATATGATGCAACCCGAAGGTTTTGTCGATCCTAAGGATGCTGATAAAGTATGCAAACTTCAGCGTTCCATTTATGGACTGAAGCAAGCATCTCGGAGTTGGAACCTTCGTTTTGATCAAGTGATCAAGAGCTTTGGATTTGTTCCAAATTGCTACGAAGCTTGCATCTACAAGAAAGTGAGTGGGAGCTCGGTGACTTTTATGGTACTATATGTGGATGACATATTGATTATTGGAAATGACATTAACATGCTTAACGATGTGAAGAGTTATTTGAACAAGTGTTTTTCAATGAAAGACCTAGGTGAAGCTGCTTATATATTGGGCATCAAAATCTATAGAGATAGACAAAGACGCCTGATAGCTTTAAGCCAGAGAACATACCTAGACAAAGTTCTGAAAAGGTTCAGAATGGATAAGGCAAAGAAAGGTCAGTGCCTATGTTGTCAGGTAAGATATTGAGCAAGGCTCAGTGTCCAACTAAAGTAAATGATAGAGAAGCTATGAGCAAAGTGCCTTATGCCTCGGCCATAGGTTCTATCATGTATGCCATGCTGTGTACTAGACCGGATGTGTCCAATGCTCTTAGTTTGACGAGCAGATATCAAAGTGATCCAGGAGTGGAACACTGGACAGCCGTGAAGAACATCCTAAAGTACCTAAGTAGGACTAGAGAAATGTTCTTAGTCTATGGGGGTGATGAACAGCTCGTCGTAAAAGGTTACGTCGACTCTAGTTTTGACACCGACAAGGATGATTCTAAATATCAGACAGGATACGTGTATATTTTGAATGGAGCAGCTGTGAGCTGGAGAAGCTGCAAGCAAAGCGTGATCGCGGGATCTACAGTATAAGCGGAATACATCGCTGCTGCAGAATCGTCAAGTGAAGGAGTTTGGATCAGGAACTTCATCACTGAGCTTGGCGTGGTTCCAAGTGCATTGGACCCACTGGAGATATTGTGTGACAACACTGGCGCCATACCACTCGCTAAGGAACCAAGATATCATCCAAAGACCAAGCATATCAACCGCAAGTTTCATATAATCCGAGATTATATAGTAGATGGAGATCTGAAGATTAGCAAAGTACATACAGATCTGAATGTCGCAGATCCATTGACTAAACCTCTTCCACGTGTAAAACATGATCAGCACCTCAGTGCCATGGGTGTGAGATTGTTGCCAAATGTAAACTAGATTATTGACTCTAGTGCAAGTGGGAGACTGTTGGAATTATGCCCTAGAGGCAATAATAAAGATGTTATTATTATAATTCTAGTTCATGATAATGTTTATATTCCATGCTAGAATTGTATTAAGCGGAAACTTTAATACTTGTGTGGTTTGTGAACAACACCGTGTCCCTAGTACGCCTCTATGGACTAGCTCATTGATTAATGATGGTTAAGGTTTCCTAATCGTGGACATGAGTTGTCGATTAATAATGAGATCATATAATTGGGAGAATGATATGATGGACAGACCCAAACTAAGCGAAGCAATTAGATCGTGTCATAGTGTTCATCTTTGCGAAGCTTTTCTTATGTCAAATATTGTATTCCTTAGACCATGAGATAATACAACTCCCTGGTATCGGAAGAAAGCTTTGAGGTCATCAAACGTCATCCTATGAGAGGGTGATCATAAAGGTGTCTCTCAGGTGATCGGAAAGTATCTGTTGGGTTGTATGTATCGAGATGGGATTTGTCCCTCCCAAGTCGGAGAGATATACTTCGGGCCCACTCGGTAATCGATATCAATACCGCTTGCAAGCATGTGGTTAAGGAGTTAATCACAAAGTGATATCGGATTACGGAACGAGTAAAGTACTTGCTGTGAACGAGATTGAACTAGGTATGACGGTACCGACGATCAAATCTCGGGCAAGTAAAATATCGCGAGACGAAGGGAATATATATGGGATTGATTGAATCCTGGCATCGTGGTTCATCCGATATGATCATCGATGAATGTGTGGGAGTCAATATGGGTTTCCAGACCCCGCTGTTGATTATTGATAGAAGATCATGTCTACATATTCTCGAACCCGAAGGGTCACACACTTAACGTGTCTCGACGCTAGGATAGATTGGATAATTGGTTTATGAGTTTTTGTTCGGAGTCTCGGATGGGATCCGAGACATCACGAGAGGTTCCGGA
Organism: Avena sativa; assembly: GCA_916181665.1. Classification (NCBI taxonomy): domain Eukaryota; kingdom Viridiplantae; phylum Streptophyta; class Magnoliopsida; order Poales; family Poaceae; genus Avena; species Avena sativa. Next base: position 413,010,538 of record OV702282.1, read on the forward strand.
ATGGTCTGGAGAATACGATTCATATAAGGCAGTGCAGTTTTTGGAGTTCGGAATTGTTCCGGGTTAATCGGTATTATACCGGAAGCTTCTAGAACCTTCCGGAAGGGGACCAACATGGCCCCACCTTCCGGGAGGGGGCATGGGCCTATGAGGGAGTGCCCTGGCCGCATTGGGCCAGGGGCACAAGGCCCCATAGGGCCCAGCCGGCCAAACAAGGGATAAACCCTAATTGGAGCTTCTAGAAGGGGGGGGGGGTTCCTTGCCCCCCACTCCTCCCTCCTTGGCCGCCGGCCTTGGGCTTGGGGGAGGGGTTAGGGCTGGCGCCCACCCCTCTATATATAGAGGGCTGGGGAGCACCACCCCCCCACACCTTCCCCTCAAGCCTAGTCGCCCTGCTGCCCTCCTCTCTCTCTCCCTCCCGACTGCGTGTAGGCGAAGCCCTGCTGCAGAAACTCTCCACCAATTGCACCGCGCCGTCGCTTTGTAGATCTAACCCATCTCTCCACCATACTTGCTGGACCAAGGAAGGAGGAGACGTCGAGGTGCTGCACGTGTGCATCTCACGGAGGCATCGCCACTTGTGGTGCTAGATCGGATCGGATCGGATCGCGAGGAGGAGAAGCGGGTACGACTACATCACCCATGTTCCGACGAACGTTCCGCTGTGCGAATCTTCAAGGGTATGAAGATCTAATCCAATCTCTCTCGTTGTTTGCATCTCCTAGATTAGATCTTGGCTTCCCTCTGTTCGCATCCGTAGAAAATTTTGATTTACTATGCCGCGAAACCCTTCACGGTAGACGCGGGGCATCGGCCTCGACGCCCGGCGAGGACGGAGACGTCGTGGGGGCGCTCATCAAGGTCCTCACGCCGGAGCCGAGGGTGAAGACAAAGGCCCCCGTCGGTGCGAACACGCACGCGGGAGCGTCGCCCTCTATCTCGACAACCGCAAGGGTCGGAGACGGAAGGCGCGACGACGAGCGCTGGTGCTCTGTGAATGCGGAGGAGTGGCGGCCGTCGGGGACGGCAGTCTAAGCGGCGCGACGGCGTCGGCAACTATGATGCTCCGGTCAGCGCCGAGATGAAGGCGAGTGCTTCACCCTCCCGCACCAGCACGTGAGGCGCGTCCGGGGAGCGCGTCATCGACGGCAGCATCAGGAGCGGCACGCCAGTACCGACTTCAACGACCATGGGAGTCGGATATGGCAGGCGCGGCTAGATGGCATCGGCGTCGAGAGCTGCTGCGCCGGAGGTGCCCCAAACTCGAGACAGAGGAGGCTGTAGGCGTCGTCGCGCCGTGGTGATGTAGGCCGAGAGCCAACTGCTCCTGGTACTATCGATTGTGTGCAGCAAGCAATGAAAAGAAATAGGTAAATAACACCTGATGTCTCCCGCAGCAATTAGTAGATCAAGACTTTGAATCTGCTTGGATCCATCCAGTGTCTTGTCGATCGCTCTTTTGTCTGCTTCTTTTTCATCTATGATTTATGACGAACTCAGTGATTCGACCCAGCAGCATGGCAGGGTCGTGGACAACGGCAAGCGTCGGAGGCGGCAATGTGCTGTCGATCGTCTACTCGAAATCGCTCAGGGTAAAGAGCGTGCTGATAACGTGTTAAGAAGAAATCAAGAGAGAAAGAAAGACAGATAGCAAATGATTCAACTCTTGTTTATTCCATTGATGATCTTAGTATATATACAAGGAAAAGGGACGCGAGTGAAAAGACGCGTCCGTACGAGGAGTGCGAGATAGTCGGTTCCATATTGCAACCGACATAGGAGGATTATTCTTTTTAATTAATCTAATCTATTAATTAAATCCTAACAGCTGCTACTCGCTCATCGCAGAAACGCTGGATCCCGAAGCTCGCGCACAGTATGAAAAACTGTGCCCCGTCCCGTCATCCCGTCTTCCTCAAGTTGTTGTTTCCAAAAGCCAAGTGCGCCTTCAGCTTTTCAGTTTACAGAGGGAGGGGGGACTCTGACTAAAGAAACAAGCTGCAAAATCTGTCTCCGCTTCTGCTGCCTGTTCCTGACCTCGAACATCAAGCAAAAAAAGCTGCTAGTACTTGTACTAATCTACTACTACATGCTAGCCGACATGACTGCGTAGATATGTGGCTCTTTTTTATACCACTGACGAATGCGTAGATCTGTGGCTATTTTTTTTTGACTTGACATCTGTAGGTTCAGGAAACATGCCAAGTGCAGAAAACAGTGGGTTTGGAAACTCTGAAACCCGCGTGCTCCTCTCGCCGCGCGGTAGTCGTCCTCCCCATAGTTTGATTCTTATAGTAACACAATGCTTCATGCACAACTTGGTTTAGTTTTTTCTATCTCCAAAGTATCATCTCGTGAGAGACGAGGAGGGAGCGAGAGTTCATGTGGACCGAGAACATGCACTGTTTACATAATACAAAATATCAAATCAATAGATAGTAAATTGAAAAACATAGAACGAAACAATAGCTGCTCCTTAGGCAATTGCTATTTATTTATCGCCCAACGGCGTTCTAATAGCAAGTACAATAAACTTAGTCAGTCGGCTATAAGAGGTGCCATGTCATTTAAAAAATTAGGTGGAAGAAAGAGAAAATTAGCTACCAAGAGAAAAGGAGCTTGCATGCAGCCTAGGCCCAATAGCATGTGTGCTTTAAATAAATAAATTTTAATTAAAATCCATCTAGTAGTAGCCAACCTAATAGCTAGTCTATTGTATATATAGGCTTTTGTGTTAGCTATACATGACGTGGCACATATATAGAGCCGACAACGGGCTATATTATTAGCCTTGCTCAAATAGCGCACGCCTAGGTACTTCCATGGTCTCGGTCGGGCCCAATAGGATCCGTGTGTTAATGTTTTTTTTCTGTTCTGTTTTTTCACGTGGTTTTTCTTGGTTCGGTTAGTTTTACCCTGTTTTGCTTTCTCTATTTCTTTTTTTATTAAATATGTTCTTCATTTGAAAAGTTATTAAATATGAATATTTTAAAATTCTGAACAATTTTCGAATATGAACATTTTATAAAGTTGAATAATTTTTATATTTGAACAATTTTCGCATGCAAACAAATTTTGATTTGAACATTTTTCATATTTTAACTTTTTTATATTCATACTTTTTCGAAAAACCCAACATTTTATTACTATAGAAATAGAAAAAATATTTTTTTCTCAAAAATAGTGCATGTTATTGGGCCGTAATCTGGGGCGGCTCATAAGGGGAAGGCCTGACGCGTGCACTAAGGGCGCGTTTGGTAGCCTGCAATTCCTCCAGGCAGGCCAAGTTGAGCAGAAATCGGTCCGTTTGATTGACTGCAGCACCCCCACGTTATGGCCAGTATGGGTATTAAAATAGGCCTAAAAACAACGCTCGAGTCGACCGTTTTCAGCGGACCAGAATCGAGCGAGAGTATGGCTGCACGAAGCCGTGCAATGCTCTCTTCCTCCTCACCTTTTTCTCTCATTTCTAAACATACTTACTCTTCGTAGATTGGGATTAGCACGTACAAGCTTCAAATCGAGTCGACAGGGATGGGTCGAGCACACAGACACCCGTGCATTGACTTGCTTCGTCTCCTCGTCGCCGGTGCTGATTTTCATTGCAGCCTCCTCCTCCTATTATTCAACGTTGCCTTAACCGTCTCCGATGGTTCGGCGCAATCTGGTGTCGCGTACTACGTTGTTTTCATCTTTGCCTCCGTAATCATGGTACGACGGCAACGCGAACAAGGAGCGTCAACACGCCAGCAAAATCATGCTCCGCTGCCGTCCAAAACCACATATCAGCGGCTGCTATCGCTCATCGCAGAAACGCTGGATCCCGTGCATGCTAAAAGGTGTGCCCCTCCCTTCTTCCTCAAGTTGTTTCCGGCCGAAAGCCTCAAGTGCGCCTTCAGCTTTTCAGTTTACACCAGAGTGGGGGATTCTGACTAAAGAAACAAGCTGCACAATCTGTCTCCGCTTCTGCTGCTAGCTGTTCCTGATCTCCACCATGAAGCAAAAAAGCTAAGTACTAGCACTAATCTACTCCCCTCCGTTTAGAAATATAAAATATTTTAGATTTATAAAGAAGATGTATCTAAACACCTTTTAGTGTATAGGTTCAAATGAATCTAGACACTAAAAATAGTCTAGATACATCTCATTCAGAAACCTAAAATGTCTTATATTTTCAAACGGAGGGAGTACATGTTAGCCGACATGACTGCATTTTAAACCACTGACGAATGCGTAGATCTATAGGTTCTCTCTTTTTTCTTTTGACTTGAGATCTGTAGGCTCAGGAAACATGCCAAGTGCAGAAAACAGTGGGTTTGGAAACTCTGAAACAGTGGGTTTGCTCCTCCATAGTTTAATTCTTAGAGTAACATGCTTCGGGCACAACTTGGTTTAGATTTTAAGCACAACTACTAGTACCATCTAAATAGTATCATCACGTGAGAGACGAGGAGTGAGAGTTCATGCGGATCGATCGAGAACACGCACTGTTTACCTAATATAAAAATCAAAGTAATGTACTGTAGATAAATTGAAAATATACTAGTAGAACGAAACAACAACGGGAGCGCCTATACACACCGACCAGGATCATGTAACGTGCGTCGGCCTTCTGATCAGTTTTCTACCATAGCTTTTTGTTTCCTTTATGCTTCTTTTGGTTTTCTGTCGGTTTTCCGGTTGTGAAAAAGTCCAAACATTTACAAAATTTGAGCAATTTTAAAATATAAACGATTTTCAAAATTCGAACGCTATTAAAATCTGAATATTTTCAAACATGAATATTTTTAAAAAATAAACCGAAATCTTAACTTTTTTAAATCCGAATTTTTTTTGAATTTGTAATTATTTCAAATCTAAACCTTTTCGAATTTTAACATTTTTCGAATCTGAAAAAAGTAAAAAGGAAAGAAAAAGGGAAACAAGAATGAAAAACAGAAGAAAGAAAGTGCCGGGCACCTAACTTGGCCAGGCCTACCTTCCCGGGGGCTGTGCGGCGCCCATTAAGTACCGACCTCGCCGCATATAGGTTTTTACAACGGCAACTGCTCCCTACGCCTGTTGCGAACTGAGCCCATTGAGCAACTGTGGGCCGTGTTGGGCGCCACAGAAAGGCCTGTTTTGTATTTCCAGGGGCTCTTCTGGAGGAGAACAAAAAAAAAGTAGCACTCCCTCTGGTCGTCGTCACTCGTCGTCCTCCTCCTCGTCCCGTTCTTTGTCGTGGTGCTCGCGAGCTCGAAACCCTCGGTCGGTCTGAGGCAGCGAGGGTGGAGCGAGCGAGATGTTTCGATCTCTTTCCTCCGCGGCCGCCGTCGCCGTGGTCCTCCTCTGCCTCTCCGGCGTCTGCCGCGGCGCCGAGCAGCTCGGGACGAGGGAGTGCGAGGAGCTTGGGTTCACCGGCCTCGCGCTCTGCTCCGACTGCAACGCGCTCCACGAGTTCGTCAAGGATCAAGGTACGCGCGTATCTTGGCTCTCCCCTGCGTCCCCTCGTCATGTGATATGATAATGATTTGCGATCTGAACCGAGCAGGGCATAGGAGTGGTTCGGTGTGATTTATCTTTCTCAGTTCGACTCATTTGTACTGCGAAATCCGTGAGGGTTGGATTCAGTAATTATATATCGGGGTTACAACCGGGATATTGTCTATCATTAACCTAAGGAAGCCCAATTAGAGTGCGAATGTAGGATTTTTTAGACCACAGAGCAATGGCCCCTTTAGAAACAGATCTCAGATTGCGATGGGGAGTCAGGATTAGTAGACCTGCAAATGGAATTGGTGGATTTGACATTTTTTTATGAATATTTCTTCAAGCGATCTGGGAAGAAGTTCGACCTTTTGTAACTGAATCTCGAAACCAGCTCCAGAACTGTGATTTAGTCATTTCGGATCTGTGGCTTGGCTTGTGGGAAAATACGAATTAAACACCTCATTCCATGCACTCCCACTACCCACACCGAGGTTTCTGCCACAGGTTTACAACATGGCGCTGTTTTGAACCTTTTTTAGGTAAAGTAGGAGTCACTCCCGAACTCTGTACCGATTGAGGAACACAGCCGAGGTTGTTTTTAAAATGTGGGGGGAATCACTATTATCCCCTAACATCTGAAAGGAAGTTCAGTTGCGCTGTTGATTATGGAACTTCTTTTGTTTTTCTCATTGTAATTTTGATGAATTTGTCTAGGAGCATTCTGGAGCTAGCTAGAAAAGCTAGTTTAATGTGGAGAATTGTACTGTATACAGTTTGCTCATTGCCTGTCCTGTGTGAATTGACCTCTGCATCGATTGATGAACATAGCCAACGTGCTGTTAGAAATGTGTGTCTGTGTATGTTGGGGGGGGGGGGGGGGGGGGGGGTCACTCTTATCCAGAACATCTGAAAGTAATTTCAGGGCTGTGTTGATTATGCAACATTTTTGATGAATTGATATAGGAGGATTCTGAAGCTAGCTAAATTGAAAAGCTGATCAATTTAAGTATACTTTTACTAGTTTGCTCGTCTTGGGTGAAAC